>JAMPIV010012551.1:0-145967 GCA_024509875.1 Oreohelix idahoensis
ACAAAACCAAACAAGCCAGATAGTGAGGCAGGACATAAAAAACACCATGAGCGCGACACGGCACCACAAACGGACAAAGAGGAACCCAGACAGCCAGCTAGTGGTCCTTTTCAGGACCGATCACCTCCAGGACTACGAACGAGATACCAGTGAAGACGATAACACCCTATATACCCCAATTATAACCAAACTTTCAGGTTGAACAGGGTATTACAGCAGCATAGTAGACGAAAACAACAACAACAACAACAGTATTAATCCTGCAACCTTTTCTATCTTAAATAAAGCTGTTCATCCCTTATTTACATGCCCAAGTCTGCAGCGAGAAAAACGTGGTCTGTCGCTAGGACATCACGCTCAAATTTCAGTCGTTCACCGACGTAAGACTTCATCGCGTCCTTATCAAATGACTAGAAGAAACACCCAACAAATATCTATATAAGTCATTTATCAACCAATACAGGCGAATACCATGGTGACAGTGGTGATGGATAGGGTTTATCCTGAGGCAAAAAATACCAGTATAATTAGACGTGCACTTGACTGGAACCCACAGGGGAACAGACAAGTATTCATCATCATCAAGTGTCATGCCAAGGGACGTAGGCAATCATGTCTGTCCACAGATCTCGATCTCTGATGTTCTCCATCTACTCTGTAGCTGATCTCTTGCCTTGTCATAACGTCGAGCTATCTATCATTGTGTCGCTGTCTTCCTCTACCACTTACCTTTAATTTTCCTGTTGTTACGATATTTTCGAAGGCTCTACTTCTCGTCACGTGGACAATGGAGATCGATCGTGTTGTCATTATTTTTGTGACTATTTTTCTTTGCTCATCAGCTCTTCAAAGGTATTCTATATTTATTCTTTTAGGCCTCCTTTAGATTCTTAGTAATCTTTTTAAAGTCTTTTCTATCTATCTATCCGTCTGTCTATCTGTCGGTCTGTCGTCCGTCCGTCTGTTTGTCTGTCTATGCCAGCACACACATTCTTCAATAATCCCTCCCACATGGCCCGTGTGTTTCTTCTCACCCCGGGAGCAACTGATAGCATGGCTTCATCTATGAATTGTCGAACTAGCGAATTAGTGAAAAATCACATCATTTAGGAGATGTGCATCATGAGTCGACATTCTTCCTTGGATTAGTTCCTGTATTTTTTAATATGAACCCATGAATTTTGTTGCTCCACGCAGGTATATTGGTTTTTAATGGAGTCCTGAAAAGCTTATTCTTTTGGCGAATAAAATAATAAATATAAATAATAAAGCATTCAACGGGACATGGTGCGCCAGCGAAATGGCTGAATGAAAGGAAGAATAGTGGGACAGGAAAATTATAAATGATTTCGTTTTTGTTGGAACATTACAATCAGAGGGAGAGGCATAAATAAACACTCAAGCGAAGAGGATGTAGCCGTAAAATGTTACGCTCAAGTGAAATATCGCACATGAAAAGAATAAGTAATAACCTTCTGACTCCGTGCAGAACACAACAGACACGTACCATCTGCTCAGTGAACTGAAGATAGGCACCACTGATGAATGTACCTGTGGCATTAATAAAATGACTGCTAACCATCTGCCTGACATATGGGAAACAGAGAAAGTCGTCATTGGTACCAACAGCCTGCGCTTTGGCGGTGGGTACCCACTTGTGGGAGGCGCCGAATTTTATATTAAAAAAATAATAATAAAATTAATTGAAATGTTAAAGAAACAAGAAAAATGAAACAGAAATTTTCAAAATAAAAAAAATTCCGTAAACATGAAACTGATCGTTTTTTTTTAAATATTTTTTATGTGTCTATTTTACTACTTTTTTTTTTAAACAGCCCATATGTTTGTAATGCAACAGGAATAAAGAAAAATTTACTTACAATAAGGTTTAAAAAATAAGAACATATGTCTATTATGTTTTTGCATTATGCTACAGCGAGCACCACTTGCGAAAATTAGAGTGTGAAGCAATTCAATAGCAGGACATTGACTCTCGTAAGTGCAGTACTCCACGAGGGGGGTGGGGGGAGGGAGGTGCCATTACGAGACCAGGCACCCCATGACAATTCCCGGGGTCCGACTCTTTTGGTATCTGTCCAGCACTAGCTCCATGGTGATGTTAGCAGCCTGGAGATGACCACTGCATTCTTCAGAGTAGGGCTGGGATTGATTACAAATATCGTACTTACTTGGTCGTACCTCTTCTACCGTGAGGTGTAGAGATTTGTAAGAGAGAGCGCCATACTATTCTTTCGGCTGTCTTCCTCCTGGCTTGGTTCCATTCTAGTCCTCGGTCCTTCAGAGATTGTCTAATGTTGTCCTCCCAGCGGACTTTGGGTCGTCCTGGAGGTCTGGATCCCTGGCTCTTAGTTTCCCATGCTTGCTGTGGTAGCCGATCTCCTCCCATTCTGCAGACATTGCAAACCATGTCAGTTGGGACTGTTCTACTTGGATCTGCAGGGGTTGGATTTTTAGTCCTTGACGTATCGTCTGGTAGCGTACCATGTCTCCTTCCTCAGATATCTCATTTCTGAGGTTTGGATCTGGCTTTTGTGGGTTTTAAAAATATCTTAATAGATTAATCAATCAATTTCTAACAGTTTGAAAAAAATTATTTTTAAAAATCATAAATAATACTTTTTTAAAGTACTGAAAAGTTACAACCAAACAATGTATTATTATTGACTATACTTGCCAAATTCCATATTACAAACCTCTTGCGTAGCAAATGCTCACGTATTTAAGCAAAAAATATAAACATTGCTGAAAAGGAAATAATGGATTAAAAGTTGTTTCATCAATTAATCGATTAAAATTTTTAAACTCGATTAATCTATTAATTGAAATGTGGAGGCCGAGATGCATAGAATGAATCAGAGCTGGGGCACTGCACAAAGGATGGCCGCCAACCAAGCAAAGTGGAAGCTGTTTGTTGCTGCCCTACAAGACGCCACCAGGCGTGATGACCACTGACTGCTTTGACAGTCGGTGGCTAAGTATTAAAGAAAAAAGAAGAATCGATTAATTAATCGTTAGATATCCCAGCCCTACTTGAAACACATTGACTTTGATGTCCGTTCCGAGCCCTACTTTAAACACATTAACTCTTATGTCAGACGCTGTTTAATGACAGAATATCTCATATCAACTAGATTTGAAGTATAGAAAACATAAACAATTGTCTGTGTGATATTCTGTGTACATGACAACGGTAAAATTGAATAACAAACAAATAAATAAACAACTTGAACTACATTATTAGAATAGTCGTCTCATTGGCAGTCCAAGGCGTCTGAGAAACAAGAAAATAGGTATTATTCGAACTGTCTCTGTCGGTTTTTTTCTATTTAATTTTTACCAAGTCGTACGGAATAATGTGCCTAACTCATAATCATCATCACCACTCTTCATGTCCCCAAGGAACACAGACATTCAACAAACTCAAGTCATGTTTTCATGTCACCAAGGAACACAGACATTCAACAAAATCAAGCCAAGTTTTGATGTCCCCAAGGAACACAGACATTCAACAAACTCAAGTCAAGTTTTCATGTCCCCAAGGAACACAGACATTCAACAAACTCAAGTCAAGTTTTCATGTCCCCAAGGAACACAGACATTCAACAAACTCAAGCCAAGTTTTGATGTCCCCAAGGAACACAGACATTCAACAAACTCAAGTCAAGTTTTCATGTCCCCAAGGAACACAGCCATTCAACAAACTCAAGCCAAGTTTTCATATCACGTGCCATCAGCTCAAGGTCTTTACGTGTCTTCCTCATTCATGTCATGTCTGTCTCCAGTTCTCTTCTCCCCATGTTCTTCTGTCACCCTCATGTCTCGACTTAAAATATGCCTATGACCTTAGCGTAATTGTTTGTCCAACAATCCGTCAAATACACCAAACAACAGCGAGGTCTTCTAAACAGCCTGCTTATTCTTGTAGTAAAATCTGCGAGAATAATCGCTCATTTCAGTAGGATTTTAGTCATAAAAGGATAATAAATACAGCAGCCCTATTGTGTCTGACGGTGATGCTCTCACACGCCAGCATAGCGCTGAATTTTGTGCCATGGAACGGCTTAGAACCGATTTATCCGTTTAAACCTACTCGCGTTCCTTGTGACGTACATTTTTAGCATTTTGCCCGATTTGATAGAGACTGTGGCAAGACTTACAAATAACGCTTTGGCGGAAGTGTGCCGCCAAATACTGTCTGTATTAACGTATTCTGTCAACTTTAACGCAAAATTTAGTAGTACTCCTTACATTTTTTGGTAGTGTTACACGATACAATACAAATTATTAACGCCAATTCTTAACCTGCCGCGCACAACCCCGCTTCGCTGACACATTCTGCCATGCATATATACACGCTGCGGAAAAGCCAGCCAAAGCAAAACACTCAGACAATTTTATTTTCATCCTCGCGTTAGCATTTCTGACGTAATTGAAACAAGTTAGTTATTTGAAAAATACTTGCCAGCGAGATGAAGGAGCGGAAAGATGGCGGTCTTGTGCAAAATTTTATTTGACGATTGACTATGACAAAAATTGAAAATTTAAACCATTATGAAACTGCCCATAAAAATTATATGGTAGTATAACGTAGAGTTCACTGAGCAAGAATGTACTTTAAATAATATGATAGTCCCAGTATTAGATAAGTTATTGAGAAAATACTAATGTCTACGGACGCTCGACCAGACAGACTGTCGTTCCTGCTTTGTTTCTTTTTTAACGTTAGTGGGGACGCGAGTTTGAAAAAGAGGCAGGGAGGTACATTCAAATTCGCTTGGGTAAAAAGAGTATGAACGGAAAAGGGGAGCAGTAGGAAAAATGTAATCCTAAACGAAACATCTTTTTGTATTGGGCATAACTAAAGCAGACTGGCCAATCGACTACCAGACGCAGAAATTGTTTGCAATTATTTTGTTTTTTTTCATAAAAACTGCATTTGAATTCAAGTAGTCGCACGTTTTGATTGGCCAGTGCTAATAAATATTAGCAAAAGGCTTTGATTATTCATTGCCAGTCAAACTAACATTTTCATTCAGATACGCTGATAAACAGCTGTGTTAACTTTAAACTTAAATAAATAAGAAATTCACAGTCTGTGCAGTTCGGAGGAAGCTGAGGCCATTTCTTCTAAAGTCAGCGTCATTTGTTTATATTTTCTTGAATGGTGGTAAGGATGCTTTATGAATTAATATGTTTATTCCAACTACCAAAGTTAGATACTGCTATGGGGGAAAGTGAAGGACATGCCGGGAGCAGACATTGTTGAGTCCTCACTTTGAAATGTATCTAACTGGTGTATGTTGTCATGATTATGTTGTCATATTATTATATTAGAATATATTAGTAAGCCTCGGTGTTCAATGAACACTGTCTACATGCCTGAAGCAATTATATTTGAAAAGAAAAGAAGAGAAGATCATATCAAAGGAAATGTGGTTACTCCACATTATTGTATTGAGGAAAAGTATGTAAACGTACAGTGGCGTATCTGCCATAAGGATCTGAGGTGTGGTCACAGCAAGGTGGGAGTCATGTAACATTCGGGGCGAGTGCACCTGAAATGCACGCGAGGCTGATCCCATACCCACGTATGAAATTAAGTGTTAGAATAAGTGATCAGATGTAAAAGGCCAGGGTGTCCTTTTGTTGCAGAAGCTCTATTTCCTGTTGCCAGCTGGTGACAGGAAACCTGCTGAGTACGAATAACACCATCCAGTCTCCAACCAGTCGTTTATGCTGTCAAAGATAACAGTAGGAGCTTTGGCGGGTGGTGAAATTGAGACTTTCTGCAACGACACATTGTAATATCTTTCAACAAGGAATCCCAGGTGATGTGTTAAACATCTGGGCATAACTGACATTTTCTGGTAATAAACACTAGTATTGCGAAACAATACTCAGGACGTTTATGGAAGTAGGATGAAACTACAGCCCTCATATACAGTGACTCTCCCTTTAGATGAATAAAGTGAAATCTATGAATATTTCCTACAGGAAAGACATATATAAATATATATTAACTTTTAGTTATTGGGCAAATTGCCCCAAAATTTTAATTGTTCTTTTCTGTAAACTATCTTGTCCTCATTTTCAAAGACCTGTCCAAACGATTTGGCTGGACAGGCAAAATAAAGTGTATAGAAAAAATTTATTTCAAAGAAAAACTTAACCCACTAGTTTTATTCTCTTCTTTATAGAGACTTAAAGTGTTTTACTGTTGTGTACCATCATTACATTTCTTCCCTAGACACTAAGTACACCATACACCAGACACTAGAGCCAGAATAGTGACCGTGTGAGATCTAGGGAGGTAGCGTTAGGTTTCCTGCACATAATTCATCATCATCATTTATAGTCAGGAGCCTACATGTGCTTGACCTCACACGGTTAATGCAGACACCGTTTTCATTCTTTTAGGATACCATCATCACCTCCCCAGCAAAATCAAACTTTGCTACAATTCTGACAAACAGTTTGACGAGATTGGGCCTGCCAAAGATATAATATTGTAGAGCAACAGTAAGATGGCGCCATTTAACACTTTCCCATAATACAAACAAGAACTGGCGGTTGCAAGCGGTGCGGCTGCATCGGGCACCGATTGAAGGGAACCGCTGATAAGTATTTTTGAAAAAAAAAAAGGAAAAATGTTAAAAGAACAAGATAAATGAAACAGCCAATTTCAAAGTAAAAAATATTTTTTCTCACATGAAACTTTTGTTTCCCCCGGAATGTCAATATTATTCCTATTTTGTATCCAGAAGCAGCGCAATGAGCGCCCCTCTGAAATTCAACAAGATTAAAAAAAACAAATTGCCTCCATTAAGATTTTTGAAACGTAAATGTATTATGTTTTTGTAAAATGCTACAGGGAACATCACTTGCGGAAATTATAGTAATCCAACACGATAACATAATACTGAGTCTCATAATAGTGCCTTCAGTATTTCTCACTTCCTGTCTGATCCTCGGTACTCAATATTCACTGTCATGATTTCAGCGCCCCTGTTTGGAGAAAGTTTCACATTCGTTTATTTAACATTACTATTAAGTATGAACCTGCTTCTTACAAGAAACCGCTGATGTTCTGCGCTGTAAAACATCTCTTAAGAAGACCTCTTACGTTTCCTTGATGGTTGCTACAGGTGAGGGCCTGACAAAATATAAGGAAAAAATGTTGCGGTGGAGATGGGAAAAAACGAGAAAGTAGAAAAAAGAGAAGAAAGTTCTGAAAGTTTAATAGTGTCTTTTCTGTCAAAAGGTGGAAGATTAATTCGATATTTCTTCCCTAACTAAAAGTTTTCTTCTTCTTCTTCTTCTTCTTCTTCTTCTTCTTCTTCTTCTTCTTCTTCTTCTTCTTCTTCTTCTTCTTCTTCTTCTTCTTCTTCTTCTTCTTCTCCCCTCTGTTTGTTTCACCGTCGTCTTCTATTTCGTGTACGTATGTTTTACAAATAGTTGAAATATTTAACCTGGTGTTCAGAGACAGACGGACGTACAGGTAGACCGACATGACCAGACTGATGTACGAACGAAGGAAATATATGCAGAAAGACAGATAAAGAAACAGACAAGTATATAGAAAGAAAAAGATACAGACACAAACTTACGAAAAGACAGACTGATTTACGAACAAAGGAAATATATGCAGTGAGACAGATAAACAAACAGACAAGTATCTAGAAAGACAAAGATACAGACACAAACTTACGAACAGACATACTGATTTACGAACGAAGGAAATATATGCAGAGAGACAGATAAACAAACAGACAAGTATATAGAATACAAAGATACAGACACAAACTTGCGAACAGACTTTTAGGCATGCAGACAGACAGATAAATAGCCAGACAGACAGGTAATTAGACATACAGGGACAGTGGGCAGGTAAAAAGCCAGATTGATTGACTGGCTGATTAATTAACCAACAGAGAAAAGATGAAGGAGATTGGAAGATTTAATGAAGAAATGTAAAGAACTTCCAATGTGTAGATGCAGGACAGGGTAGTGCCCAAATACCACAGCAATAGGGGCCTCAATCTCTTGTCGCTTCCATCTACGTCGGTGATTAGGAGCCAGTGACCCTTATTGCACGAGGCCTAGATCACTGTCGGTCCGCACTTGCCTCTAGTTAATACATGGAACGCATATTCCAAGTATTACGTATAACCTGTTTTTTTTTAAACTAAAGTTTTGCCTCGTTTTGGCAAGGCGCGCCCCGTTCAACCTAGTCGGTTATATTAGGGCGCAAGTCCAAATATAAAAGACCTTTAGATAGTATTAACGTATAACCTGGACTTCTAGTTAACACATGTAAATACATTTTTTTTAAAATTCATACATGTAGTTTCACCTTCCCGTTTATACCTGCAAGCTCATCTTCTGCTTCATGAAAATAACTAATTCTAGCTCATACATCTGACTATATCTTCTAGTGTTTGAGTTGGAGTGTTACGATTACCCCTCTACCCAATCAAAACACCGACCACGTCATTATTATCAAGAATTTCGGTGGTCGACAAATTATTGTTATGACAACAAGGAAATACCAAAAGAAATACATCGTGCTAATCAGTATACGATGGAAGGACCAACAGACTACGCAGTCAGGCCTTTTTTTAAATCAGACAAGGGAAGACACATGAACTACTCGGCGAAGCAGTGGAAAGCCTGAAACTAATCAGTCAGACAATGGATGCAGCCTTAAATCAGTCACTCGGTAACACATAAATTAAATAGTCAGGCATTAGAAGAAGACTAAAAATAACCAGTTAGGCAATGACAAAATTCATAAATTAACAATACAGGCAATGGAATAATCCACTAACAAACCAATCAGATAGTGAAAGAACCCATAAACTAATCAATTAAACAGTGGAAGAATCCATAAACCAACCAATCAAACAGCGGTAAGACTCTAAAACTATAAAACTAACCAGTTAGACAGTGGAACAATATATTATCCAACACACACACACACACACACACACACACACGCACGCACGCACGCACGCACGCACGCACACACACACACACACACACACACACACATATATATATATATATCACTTAGCCAATCTGTGACGTACGTCTAGTTCGACAATGAATTTTCCCTGATTTGATGGATGATTAAAGGGACTTTTAGCTTTTCATAACATTAGAACTCCTGAACATTTGTTGTAACTTTGTTGTTTCGCCAGAGCGAACCGATTCCACCGAGAAGAATGCAGCATGAGATCTAAAGACACTGAGACGATCCCCAGAACAGAGAAGCTAGTTTCTCGCAGGAATTTCTCATCTCCGTGCGAACACTGAACCGTCGCAAGATGGACCAGAGTGGTCAGAAGAAAGCGGAGGCAGCGAACAGAGCAACGTCTCGCAGGAAGATGACACGGCAGTGCGAACCAGAGTAGACGAAGAAAGCTTCTTGCAGACCTCGCACTTCTGTGGTAACCGGCAGACTTGCCCGAAAGACTGAGAAACAGGAGAGACGGAGATCGGAAGCCAGGGGGCAATCGCGGTTAACACGACGGCTAGAAACCTCGACTTTTCCTGGGTTCTAAAGAGGCGCTAGAATATAACAGGTCCCACTCATCTTGAATTCCATTTAGATATATACAGACCCTGAAGAATGCAACTTGATCACTCGTTTCGCCAGAACTTGACAGAAGCACTAGCATAGTGAAATCCTGTTTGATTCACTCTGGATACTCAACTTATTTGCAGTGAATTCTATTCTGTGCTAAACGGTATAATATATTTGTTTTAAAGTGATCAGTGGTCTAGTTCATTCATTCATTTTATTTCACTGGATTTTGTGATTAACTTGAAGCTATTAAATTAAACTTATCTCAAATAGTTCCAGTGGAATAGGTAATGAAATATCTATTATATTATTTCCCAAAATGATAGATACTTAAATGCTTAAAGTAACATTTAAAGACGCGAGGGAATTTATAACTAAATTTAATTGAGTTTAGTTCTAGTTTTTACGTATGTTTTAACTATTAAATTCGCGTGGAGTTTTTCCTGAATTTTATAAAAATTATAGACGCTAGTGTATAAATAGTTAACTGTAAATTTATCGCGCTTTGGAAATGGTACTTGATTTTCGGTATGAATTACATGTTTTCTATCTTTTATCTAGAGTGATCGTTACCTTAGCGATCCCAGCAAGAAGAAGTACAACCTGGTAAACAGTCCCCAGACTCAGTTCTTAAACCCCCTTCCAGAATCTGATGAGACTGTGTATTAAATTCTAAATCTTTGAGGTGATCCTATGTTTGGGATCCAGCTATCTAAATTAATAGAAAGAAAGCACCCCCCTTGACAAATTTAAACACCTCACCAAGTATATTAAGTTGTAACTGGAAGAAGAACAATCGCCAGAGTTTTTTTAAATTAAAATTACTGCTACAGAGAGAGAGAGAGAGAGAGAGAGAGAGAGAGAGAGAGAGAGAGAGAGTACATATTTACCTGAACTGTGACGGTACCTAGTTTTTCCTCACTGGATTTAAAACCTACCTCACTGGACAGTTGTAGTCACCTCGGTTTTTTTAAAGCAGAAGGTTCACCACCAGCGGTGAAATCTAAGAAGCCACACCCCATTCTCACCAGTATCTAACTGCGACGGTGCCATCCCATAGACTTTTTTTTATTTCAGAAAAATAAACCACAAGAGCATTTAGTCTTCACGATAAGCGGGAATATTTGCTACCAGCCAAACCTCGCTAAATCTGGGGCCGGACATTGAAGTAACAGACACTCTCAATATGTCAAGTGTTAATTGATGAGTTTTTTTGTATAATTCTATGGATTGCCTGCTTCTAAGATCGGTAAGTCTGTGTGTGAGTTTGTGTGTTGGCCAGCACGTGCGTGCATGACTAAAAGGAGATTTATGTGCAACTATTTTAATTGCTGTACCTGGTAGACACTTTGTTAGTTATTCCTTACATGGTTCACTTTATAAGTGGGATTTCTTAACCTCTGTTATTTCCCTTTCCTAGTCTGCTTAGTAGAAGGGAAAACAGTTAAAGATAATAGGACTAGTTTCCTAATCCCTCTTTTCAGGATAGATTAATTGACTGTTGGGATAACTTATCTACTTCTGTTAACTACCTGTCATTTGGACCGGGTTCCTTTTTCCATTTTTCTGTACAAGAGGGAAGGGCATATTGAACACTACTCTTCTACTACCCCCCACCCTCCTTTTTTTTTTTTTTTTTTGTATTTTGAAACTTCGATTTCTGCATGTAAATTGATAATTGTTTGTGACTTGATTTTTTAAAATGCTAAATAAAAGGAATAAAACTTTTAGCATTTGTATTGGCAGGCCCAAACCTAAACTTTTCCATATTCGTTATCGTAGTTTGTATTCACGTGCGTCTGTGTGTCTGAAGCACCAAATCGGTGTGAGCGCAGTTGTGAGTCAGGAAACTGGCAAATAATTGTTTGTCCAGAAGAGTTTTTTTGGAGTAGAATTGAGAGGCAAATTGTCGTAAAACAGTCTGTCATTACTCTTCCCAGCACTCTGTGAATCAACTATTTACTTCTAAAACCCTTACTATCACATAGCCTTTTCCATCATTCTCCACTCTAACAGGACCACTATTTCCAAGACTCTTCCTCTCAAATAAATTTACGACACAATCGGACGCTTGATTATCCATTAATGGGTTTTGTTGTGATGATAAACTGTAAAGCGTGTGAGCAAGGCGATATGATTGATTTAATTTGCTATATTTCCTTGATTAACCATCGTTGCCTTATAAAAATTAGTCTTAGTCCATGTACTAAACGTTTTCATGTATGCCTTTCAACTGAGACGACTTGACCCTCACGATTGACCCCCATAGGAATGGAGTACGAACTGTACAAGCGACAACGTAGAAGTATATGTGTCTATCATTGTTTGCCCCTTATCACATTCATCATCTAGTACAACGACAATATCTCCCTACGCAGACATTTAAACAGAAATTAAGCACATCATACAAACTGTGAACCTTATTTTAATGACCACATATAATATCAACTGTTCACGTCTTAAATTGTTAGCCAGCGCAAGCGCCACCTTTGCTCACAGAAGCGGAACAAGCTGCTTCATTCATCATCTCTCGGATAAACATTTGCCGCATTATATGAATCACGGCGCACCGTCACTGCAGCAGCTATTCACACTTTGACAACCTCTATCCTCCGGTGAAATGTGATGCCCAATCATCCTATCACAATCTCACAATGACGGCAGGGTGTAGTTTAGAGAACTGATTTATTACTGAAGAATTTCACGGTTCCTTTCCGTACAGTCAAACAAATATACCTAATTAAATGTCTCCTGGGAAGTGCACAGGCCTACGGAGACACACACTGTTGCGCAAGCAATGAGACGAGAGGAAGCATATTACTGAAGATACAACATACAACAAACACCTGCTTGTTTTGTTTTTATAGTGCACGTCGGTAAAGCTTGACTCTTTCAAGTGTAAATGAAGATTACAGACTGAGCAAATACTTCAACATTTCGACACTGGATCTATGTGTCTTATTTATTAAAGGTGACCTTCCCTACATGATATGAAATTATTTCCTCTCTCTATCTCTCTCTTTCTCTTTCTTATATATATATATACGAGCCCTTGTGGTGAAACATGTTGAGAACCCAGCATTGCACACCAAACCAGTCAGAGTTTAGAGCAGACAGAAGTACAGTAGACCAGCTTGTAAGATTAGAACACGACGTAAAGCTAGGGTTCAAGAGGAAAGAGAAAACTGTGGCGGTCTTTTTGGATGTCGCTAGAGCATATGATGAACGCTGGAGAGATGGAGCTCTTTACAAAATGAAAAAGATTGGCATTACTGGTAAAACCTATAGGTATCTAGAAAACTTTTTACAGGACAGGTATTTTGCTGTACAGGTGAACAATGATAAGTCAGAAATATATGAACAACAGAATGGGATTCCCCAGGGATCAATGATTTCACCTTTAATTTTCACTATAGCTTTAAATGATTTAGGAGATGAATTTAACCTCATTAAGAATGCAGTATCACAATTTGCAGATGACTGTGCAATTTGGCGATCTGGAAAAAACTTCGACCATGTTTACCAAAAACTTCAAAAACAAATAGACAAAGTTTCAGAGTAAATGATAAGTTGGGGCTTCCAAATTAATGTAAACAAAACAGTAGGTATGATATTCAGCAAAGGAAATTTAAAAAAACAATAACAAAATCAATATAACCATTCTTCTTCTTCTTCTTCTTTGATCCTTAGCCGCCGACAGTCAAAGCAGTCAGTGGCCATCACGCCTAGTGGCGTCTTGTAGGACAACAACAAATTGATTCCACTTTGCTCGGTCGGTGGCCATCCTTCGTACAGTGCCCCAACTCTGGTTCATTCTTTGCATCTCGGCCTCCACAGTCCTCCGCCAAGTTGTTTTTGGTCGGCCTCTCTTTCGTTTTCCTTCAGGGGTCCAAAACATAGCTGTTCTTGTGATGGCATCGGGGTCTCTTCTGAGGACATGGCCAACCCAGCTCCAGCGTCTGCCAGCTATGATGGTGTGCATGTCTTCTTGCTTGCTACGAGTAAGCAGATCTTGGTTAGTGATGGTATTTGGCCAAAAGATTCGGTGAATTTTTCTTAGGCATGTTGTGTGAAAAGAGGACAATTTCGACATTTTTTTTCTCTGTAACTCTCCAGCATTCCGCACCATAGAGAAGCACACAAAGCACACAGCTCTGATATAATCTTAATTTTGTGCTTGTGCTGTATTGGGAGGACTTCCAGATGTTGTTTAGGCTAAAGAAGGCGTTTCTTGCCTTATTCATTCTGATGTTGATGTCTTTGCCTGCCCCGCCGTCTGGTGTTACTATGCTTCCTAGGTATGTGAAGGTATCTGTCTGTACCAATTGCTGATTCCTTACTGATATGGGCTCAGGGTTGCTCACATTGAGCGTCATGACCTCAGACTTCTTTAAATTGATATTCAAGCCCACCTGCTGGCTAAACTTATTAAGTCTATCCGTTTTTTCCTGGATGTGTTGATGTGAATGTGCTAGTAGTGCAATGTCATCTGCATATTCCAGATCTTCCAATGTAGAAAATGTTGTCCATCTTATTCCTCTTGGACTGCCCTCTGTTGTCTGGCGCATCACCCAGTCTATGACTGTTAAAAATAGAGTGGTTGATAAGGGGCATCCCTGTCGTACTCCTGTCTTCACCTCAAAGGTTAGGTTGCTCTGACCAACACTACACGTAAAGTTGGCATAGAGGCTTTTTATGATTGACACTATGCAGCTTGGAATTCCATAAGCCCTCAGTATTTCCCATAAAATGTCCCTATGTATGCTGTCGAAAGCCTTTTCAAAATCAACAAAATTAATGTAAAGCTGTCTTTGCCATTCTGAGCACTGCTCTATAATGTTCCTGAGAGTGAATATATGATCTACACATCTCCTGTTCTTTCTAAATCCTGCTTGTTCTTTCCTCAGTTTGTGATCTACTGCCTTTGAAATTCTCTGTATAATTATCCTGCCTAGTATTTTGCTGGGAACTGAGAGAAGAGTGATTCCTCTCCAATTATTGCAGTCTGCAAGATCTCCCTTCTTGGGCAATTTGACAATTATTCCTTTGTTCCACTCTGATGGTGTTGTCCCCGTTTTCCAGACTTGTGCAAATAGTGGTTCTAATAGTTCTGCTGCTAGCTCAGGGTCTGTCTTAAATAGCTCTGCATTTAAGTTATCATGGCCCGGAGCTTTTCCGTTCTTTAACCCTTTGATTGCTGTGATGATTTCTTCTTTGCGTGGAATGTCTGTATTCACATCTAGATCGTTTTCAGCTTCAGGAACATTCAATTGTGTCTCTGGTGGTTCCTTGTTCAGAGTTTCTCTGAAGTGCTCTGTCCATCTTGTTTCCTGTCCCTCTGCTGTCGTGATGAGATTACCTTGCTATCTCTTACTAATGTAATATTGTTTGCACCTCGTTTTCCGCTGATGAATTTAGTTATTTTGTATACTGTGCTTTGTTCATTTCTCAGTGCTGCCTCCTCTGCCTGTCTTGCAAGATCGTCTAGGAAATTCCTTTTGTTGGCTCGGGTTTGGCGTTTAACTTCCTTGTCCAGCTGACTGTACTGTTCGCTATATAGTTGCTTTAACCTGGGGGACTTCGCTTCTGTTTTCTTTCTTTTCATTTCCTTTCTCATCTTTATGGTGTTTATAACAAAATCAATATAACCATTAAAGGACGGAAAATATGTACCTCCTCAACAACAAGATTTCTGGGCATAACTTTAGATAAACAACTAAATTGGAATAAACATATAGACAATTTAGTAGAAAGCTGTAGGGGACCCCTAAATATACTAAGGATAGTAAAATTTAATGGATACCAGCAATAAAATAAAGCTTATGTTCTACAAGTCTTTCAATAGGGGGAAACTGGATAATGCCAGCATAGTCTATGACTCAGCTGCAGCTTCTAACAAAGCAAAACTAGACATAATTCAAAATGCAGCCATGAGAACCATTACAGGTGCATTTATATCAAACAACAGTAGAAGCGCTAGAAGTAGCTCTTGGCAAACCGCCCCTTGGTCTAAGACGGAAAGAACTAAGATTAAATTATTGGAATAAATTAGCACAAGAAGTGACGCACCCAGCACAAAAAGCATTTGTCAAAAACCAACCAAGTGTATGGGACGTCCCCTTAAATAAAGATAGATATCCAACACGGTGGAGAACTATAGAAGATCTAACGCAGTACAAAGAACTGTCAAACACAATTAAAAATAGTAATAAATATAGAAGCAAAATACCACCCTGGGAACTAAAAACACCAATCATAGACTACTCACTTACTGAAAAGATCAAACAAAACATAGAAGATAAGGAAGCCAAAATGATAAGTAGAAAGTTCATAGATCAACTAACAAAACAAAGTCTGGCCGTCTACACTGATTGATCCAAGGATGATAGTGGGCAACTAGGTGCAGGAGTAGTAATACCACAGTGGGGAATTAAAAAGAGCTACAGTGTAACTGAAGGGGCTTTGATTTTTACCGAAGAGATGGTAGCAATTCTAAAAAGTTTAGAAATAATCGAAGATAACCCACCAGAAGCTGTTACGATATTTACAGACTCACTATCATCACTACAAGCACTAGAACACCCAAGTAAATGTAGCCGGCCAGACATAAAGGAAGAAATTCTAGCAATTAATACATCACTAGGGAACAGAGGATGTAGTGTGAGGCTAGTGTGGGTTCCAGCACACATAGGTATAGCTGGTAACGAGTTGGCAGACCAGAACGCCAAGAATGGAAGAATAAGTAAAAGCAATATAAGAGCAGGACTGGGAAGGTCGGAAATCAAGAGCCAAGTAAAGGTAAATATAAACGAGGAATGGAAGACAAAATGGAAGAACAGTGGAAAATGCAGACACGCGTTCAAACTGCTGAAAGAACCAACAAGGACGTGCCAGGTCAGAGAAGAATTAAAGATACCATCGAACAAAAAACTGTGGCGTCTCCGTCTTGGTGCAGCATACTTTATGATAGAGGAACCACACTGCCAAGAATGTCGGGAAGAAAATGACATAGACCACTACCTGATCCACTGTAAAAAGTACGAACAACAAAGGCTTGAATTAAAAACATACTATAGAAATCACAATATAGACATGACAGGTGATAAGATTTTAAGTATAGATGCCCCAGGAGGTGCCCAATCAATACTTAAAAAATTTATACATAAAACAAAGGAAAACATATAAGATTAGTACTTCATAAAAGACATTCAACCAAATAGAAATTAAGCAGCAAGAACTAACAAATCAATGAAAAAAAACAACAACAGAAAAAAAAAAACTTACTAACTACTCTTAGGACAAGGAAAGACAACGAGGTTTAAAAAAAAAAAAATCAAAAAGAACAAATACTAATACAAATTAAAACCAAGTGTAAAGGACAATATTTATCTATAAACAATACAAAAGAGAAAATGAAATGACAAATACTAGTATAAATTAAAACCAGCAACTGCAAAAGACAATAGTTATTTAAATTGAATACAAAATTAGTAAATAAAATGACACTAAATACCCTAATTATAACCAATTTTCAGGTTGAACAGGGTAGACCAAGATGGAACGAGAAGAGACAATAACGGTCAGCTGTTAAGTGCCCGCTCTCCACCCATCACCTCTTCAAAACAACAACAACAACACTAAACTTGGCTGCATGTAGGAGGATTTCACTGTGGACCCATGATAATGCATGGGATGCTGAAAAATGGCTCTGTGTAGGATGTGACAATTCCTTGGGAGAGCCCATAACCAGAGCACAGTATTTTAGCTCTGCATATTTGGAGAGGACCCTTGGATGGCGGGAAATGCACAGTATGCCACGCGCTACTTCCTCCTAGCTTGGGACCAGACAGTTGGGTCAATCCTGTAAATGCACGTCGAGCTGGAGAAATTGAAGCTCATGACTTCAACTCAACATGTTTTGGAATGGCAGAAAATTCACAGGAAAATCCTAGATCTACAGTGTAGATAATATCAAGGACTCTTCAACCTGGTATTGGCTGTAAAAGAGCTCAGCAGCCCTAGCTAAACAACAACAACAACAAAATACCTTCCCCAACATGTCTCTGGGACATTCTTTTGATTCATATGACTAGAGCTATTTACAACAAACCTGGAATGAGGGAGCAGACAAGGGTTTAGAGCCAATCAACCCCAATATTACAGAGAGAAAGACGCAATAGAAAGGGCATTCTCTTTTTGGAAACTACCAACCATTGAGTCGTGACATTTCCTCATCTGGAAGGCACTGGAGTAGAAAAAAAGTGGGCAGGCCGAGAAGCACCTGGGAGCAACGGTAGAATAATATACCTAGGCAATGGATCCTCAAGGCGGTTCAGTTGGAGACGGTACAAAACAGAAATCAGTGACGAAAAATAGTTTAAAATTATAACGAAGATAACCGAGATGCTGATGAGGTTGATGATGATAATGCTGATAATGATTAATATGAACTACTCACAGAAGCAGAGAGGGAAAAGAACTTAGGATTACAAGGGATAAGGGAAGTACCCTTTATGGCGGAGCTCCAGCGAGAGAGGCCAGAAGGGAGATAATGAGGGCACACCCAAGAAAGCAGAAGTCGACTAGGTTTCTCCAAAAGACAATGACATAACATTTGTGTATCGGATTATAAAACCTGAAATATATTTCCCGACAATGACATGACATCAGTGTATCGGAATATAAAACCTGAAACATATTTCCCGACAATGACATGACATCAGTGTATCGGAATATAAAACCTGAAATATGTTTTCCGACAATGATATGACATCTGTGTTTCGGAATATAAAACCTGAAATATATTTCCCGACAATGACATGACATCAGTGTATCGGAATATAAAACCTGAAATATGTTTCCCTACAATGACATGAAATCAGTGTTTCGGAATATAAAACTTGAAATATGTTTCCCGAAGACATAACATCAGTGTATCGGAATATAAAACCTGAAATATGTTTCCGGACAATGGCATGACATCAATGTATCGGAATATAAAACCTGAAATATGTTTCCGGGCAATGACATGTCATTAGTGTATCAGAATATAAAACCTGAAATATGTTTCTGGACAATGACATGACATCAATGTATCGGAATATAAAACCTGAAATATGTTTCCGGACAATGACATATCATTAGTGTATCGGAATATAAAACGTGAAATATGTTTCCCGATGATGACATGACATCAGTGTATCGGAATATAAAATCTGAAATATGTTTCCCGACGATGACATGACATCAGTGTGTAACCGCGTATACCGTAAGTTTTCAGATACAGGCTATATTAACATATAAAATAAATTTTTATAGAAACAGAAGATTAAAAAAGTCTTGGCGCAGATGTTTAATTAAACCAGGTTAGCTTCGAAAAGCCACGCATTATTTTAGGCTAAGCTTCGCTTCGTAACGCCAAGCATTAATTAGGGTAGCTTCGCTTACGCCAAGCATTGGTCACGTGATTTTCCCACCAATGGTTAGGCTGAGTCTTTCTTTCCCCGGAATGAACAAGAGACGAAGCCATTTTTTTAGTCAGTAATGAATTTAGAGCGGTGGAGACAAGACGTAATTCTCTTTGCTCAGTGATATTCTATAGAGGAGATTGACTTCGCACAATTAATGCAACTGTGTAACTTCGAAATGTGGAATGTGATGATTTGTGAATTCACGAGAAACGTAAGTAGTGCTAAGAATTGCATGCAATAACTGTTAGAGCCCACAGTCATAACTGAAACGGAGCTACGCTCGAAAACTGGGTAAAGAATTGTAAACCCAGGCATATATCTGAACCTTTTACCAAGAATGAAGGCCCTTAAGCTGAGAGAAAGTCAAACTAAGGAATACTAATGAATAAGAGAAAGTTTGGCTCTTCATTGAAATGAAGAGATAAGAAAAACGTGAAATCTAGACCACATTAACAAATAAACGAAGGAACACTAGAAGGATAGAGGAGCCACGCCATGTTTTAGCAACTTGAAAAGATTACGAGATGCAATAAGGAATATTGCATCATTAAAATAATGCATTGACTTTTTATGCTTGTTTATTAAATGTCAACATGCTATTATGCAAATTTGGTGTGGTTACCATTTGACTTAACCCAGTTCTTGTTGGAAATTGAATAAACATTTGTTTCATTGAACACAAATGCTGTTGACGAATCATATGTTTGCAGTTAGCCATCATACCAATTATTAAAGGATCATGCCAAAGCTAATCGTTGCAGGTGCAACACAAATAATAACCATATGCTCTAAAAATAAAACATCATAGAGGATTGTCCCCGAACCTGGTAAATTCCTGTAAGTCTGTAGAGAGAAATCATCACCTCTAGCAGGCTAGCTAGTAATCAAAATCTAATACTCTCGAGTTAAACAGCAACCCCCACTACCCTGCCCGGCCACACATTGCAACTTGGTGCCCGTGATCAGTCCTCATTAAAAAAAAAGGTATTGAGCAGGAAAACACATTGCAACTTGTTGCCTAGTGACCAGTCCTCTACAAAAGAGCAGAAGCGAAGATGAATCAATTAATGGAAAATTTCCAGCAAGTTGGGGTAGAACAGCAGCAGCAACAGGAAAACAGATTCGCTCAAGCACAACCACTGCAGCCCCAGGACAGACAAAATATGGAAGGACCAACAATAATAGCGCTACGGCAAATTACTGAAACCCTACAGAAAAATGACAACTACGCGAAATTCACACAGGTTAGATCCATTGTTCAGCCGTTTGATGGAAACAAAAAAAATTTCAGAAGATGGTTGTCCGACATGGATAAATTTGCGGCACTAGCAGAGGCAACAACGGATGAAGAGAAAAAGAAAATCGCTCTGTTAGGTTCTGATTCGTACGTGACTGATTTTTTAAGAAGGAGGTCCCAGCAGTACCCCACAGAAACCTACGAGTCCCTAAAAAAAGAGCTCACCCAGAGATATGGGGAAATCATAGACAAAATGCATGCTTGGTCAGTCCTTAGAAGCATGAAACAGGAAAGAGATGAATCGGTACAACTTTTTGGAGATCGATTCCTCAATATGGCAGAAGAGGCATTTTGCGGAGAAATCCCTACCACACCTGATGTAGAAATACAGTTAGTGGGGATATTTGCCGATGGCCTTAGAGCGGAAAATATCAGAAGGCATCTTATTAGAAAAGACACCAAGACTATTGCTGAAACAATCCAAGCAGCAATACAGGAGGAAAATCTTCACCGAAGGTTCCAACAAAGAGCAGGTAGGGAACCCCGACCAGAATATAGGGACTATGATGAGCATGAGCCTATGGAAGTTGACCATACCAGGAGGCAATGGACTCGCCCACGAATACGTGATGATAGACCCCGCAATTATAGACCCCCCACACAGAGGCAAAACGACGTCAATAATGTCAATACAAACGGATGCTTTACATGCGGTAGGCTCGGACATGGTTACAAGTCCTGTAGAGCAAATTACAATCATGCACCACCCAGAAGAGGAGGTTACCAACCACAACAACCCGCACCACCCCCACGTGATTACACCAGAAATCAGTATACCAGAGGCGCACCTCAACCCCTCATGCGTCAGGGAAACGGCCGCGCCACTCACTAAACAGGACCGTTAGTGAGGGCAACAATCACAGAAACTGGTCCAAAACAAAAGAAACAACACAGAACAGAAATTGTCAAGTGGGCCCATCCAGTAAAATACAATATGAAGAAATGTTGCATGATGGAACTAAAATACATCCGGACCCCAGTTCCTGCATCATGTCTATACAGGGCCAACAATATAGGGCACTGGTAGATACAGGAGCATCCATCAGCCTTATTAGGTTCCAGCTGTTCAAGAGGATCCAACACTTAGTACGATTTCAACCGTCCAAAACACACCTAGCTTCAGTCACGGGACAAAGACTAAATTCAGTTGGGACAGCATGGCTAAAATTTTCCTTAGGCGAAACAAATTTTGAACACCCATTTGTCATTACTAAAGGAATGTCTAGAAATCTTATCCTAGGGAGAGATTTTTTTAACAAACACAAAGTTCGAATATACTATGACCTCCACAAAATCAAAGTCAACAATACGTACATAGATCTCCAGGACGATATCCACATAGCGTCTTTAGTAAGGATTACAGCTCCCATAACGGTGGCTCCAAACTCCCTGGTCATAGCAAAAGGCAGAGTAAAAAATTCTGAGTACATAACACCAGGGCAATCAATTCAAGTACAGCCCCTAGCAGAAGAAAGCATTATTGATGACCCATTGTTGCAAATTACAGAGGGAATCGCTGAAGTCTCGAAGTCCAGAGATTTCCCCATCATGATATTGAATATGTCAGGAAAAACTACCACTATAAAAAGAGGCACAGTTGTAGCGCAAGTGGATACGTCAACAATAAGACAAACCAAAACCAATAGAGACCATCCACAAATTGTCTCAACCACTCCCACTGGACATAATGCACGAAATCGCAGTACAAATAACCATAGTACACGGAAAGTAAACAGTTATAAGGCAGAAAAAGGCAGTAACATCAGTCACAGTCATGTTACACCACAGCATACCCTACCCAGATGGCAGAAACGAACCAGTCCATACATAAGAAGAGAAAGGCCACAGTATGAAAATGACTATAATTACTCATTCTTGCGCCCCAGCACACCAAGAGAAAAGATGAAGTGCTGTATATCACAGAGTAACAGAGAAACAGAAATTGTCTTGCCAGGAGGATATCCAAAGCGACAAGACAGTGATACATGCCCCATGGAGTATCAATATAACTCAAAAACAGGTGGATATGATAAAGTCCCAAAACCAATTGAAATTTCCGAAGAAAAGGAAGAATTCTTATATGACTATACCACAGGAGGATACTATAGCAGCAAAGTTGGAAACAGAAAGAATGAAAAATTTTCGCCCAGGGAAAGAAGACAGCCCTATAGCACAAACAGAAGAAATACAGTAACGTACGCGGATAAGCGCAGTTACGACAGAAATAATCAGAAAAAATGGCACAACAACGACTACCCCAGAAATATAATAAGAAATGAATATACAGTAAATGCAGTGACAAATGGAAATGCACACAGTACATGGCAGAGGAGACAGTACCAAGCACAGCCCAATGAACGGCAAAGAACTACGCAAAAGAAAGCCACATACCAGGAGCAGAGATTTTCACAAGATGCAAGAAAAATGTCCCAAAATTATGGGAATGAAACGGAGGCATCAAGACAGACCAGAGATATCATAGCAGATCATAAATACAGAGAGAGAATAGCTCAGTTACTTGCAACCCTGAATGCCACAGAAGATAATAAGCAACGTTTGAAAACGTTTGTAGAAAAGCACCAAGATGTATTCGCACTCAATGACATGGAATTAGGCAGAACTAACACTGTCACAATGGACATTCAAACAACCACAGAGGACCAATACATAACACAAGCCAATACATATAAAACCCATCAGAGCGCCCAATACATATGAAACCCTATCATACGCCCTTGAAAAATAGAGAACTCGTGGAAAGGTCTATAAATGAAATGCTACAGGCAGGAATCATCGAAAGATCCCGTTCCCAATGGTCCTCACCCATAGTGATCGTAACAAAGAAAGACGGCTCCAGTCGCTTTTGCTGCGACTACCGTGCCCTTAACAAAATCACAAAAGTCATTTCCTACCCCCTCCCCAGGATAGACGATCTACTTGCGACGTTAGGAAAGTCTACATACTTTACCACACTTGATGCAAGGTCAGGCTTTTGGTGCATCCCCATGACACCTGAGGCAAAACAGAAATCCACATTCTGTTCACATATGGGAAGTTTTTTTTGGAATGTTATGCCATTTGGTCTAAAAGGATCTCCAGCAACATATATGTCACTCATGGATGAAGTGTTAAAGGGTCTACATCCATTTGCCCTGGCATACATAGACGATATCCTGATACATACCGCAGGCACGATGGAAGACCACCTCCGCAAGGTTGAAACAGTGTTTGATAGACTCAGGCATCACCAAATAAAGTTAAAACTGTCGAAGTGTGAGTTTCTAAAGACAGAAACAAAATATTTAGGCTTTGTCATCAATAGACATGGCGTCAGACCTGATGAAGATAAAGTCAAAGCCATAAGAGAAATGCCTAGCCCCAAGACGGTGAGACAAACACGCTCATTTATTGGTACAATAGGGTACTATAGACGCCACATCATCAATTTCTCCAGAGCAGCAGAGCCTTTGATAGCCCTTACCCGCAAGTATGCACGCTTCAAATGGACAGAAGACTGCCAGAGATCCTTTGAGTATCTAAAAAATGCCCTAACCACCATCCCACTGCTTGGACATCCAGATATTTCTCAGCCCATGATACTATACGCCGATGCCTCAGATAACGCAATTGGTGCTTGTTTGGTCCAACCTGTACTAGAAGATGAAACACCCATCCTACCAAACATTCCAAATGAGAAACCCATTGCATTCCTATCCCACGCATTGTCAAAGTCACAAAAACGGTGGACCACCACTGAGAAAGAAGCATATGCTATTCACTATGCAGTACAAAAGTTTGACTTTTACGTCAGAGGAACTAAACTCATTATAAGAACTGATCATCAACCTTTGGTTAACTGGCTCACCAAAACACAAGAACAGCCAAAGAAGTTACAGACATGGGCAATGAATTTACAGTCCTACGACACCACTATCGAACATATCCCAGGCGAAATGAACACCTGTGCAGACCTCTTATCCAGGATTAAATATGATGATGAAACTGAAGTGAAAACAAATAGAGTCAAAAATGATGGCACATCCTCAGAGATTGACGATAATGCTAAAGAAATTAATGAAATTACTTCATCAAGTCGAAGAAGTACCTCAGATTCCGCCACTCAAGTAGAAGAAGAAAGCCAAGAGATGTTTGACATGAGAGTAGAACAAGCGAAAGATGCAGAAATTGTCAAGCTGCTCACATACGTGAAAGAAAACCCAACAAAAAGTAAAGATTTTACAGTACACCCAACGGATGGAATTCTATACTATATTGATCAGAAACAAGAAGGGACACTAAGAAAAGTCATTCCAGCACATCTAGTCCCAGAAGTATTGCTACAGTTTCATGATAACAACGGGCACATGGGAAGAGACAAAACAATTGATGTCATAAAGAAAAGGTATTATTGGCAAACTTTCTACAAGGACATTACAGAATATGTAGCCACCTGTAGAACATGTAAATTGAGAAACATGAAGCCACATTTAATTCCCCTTCAAGAAATGCAACCTTCCCATTACCCCATGCAAACAGTGAGCATTGACTTATCAGGTCCTTACCCACTCACCCAATCAGGCAACAAATACCTCCTGCACATAGTTGACCAATACTCTGTTTGGCCAGAAAGTTACCCACTCAGTGATGCCACATCGCAGTCCATCACGCAAATTTTTTTACAAGAATTCATTCCCAGGCATGGCTGTCCAAAACGAATCATTTCAGACAACGGTAAACAGTTTATAGGTAACCCATTTAAAGCCACCTTACACCAGCTGAATATTGAGCATACTACAACCACTTATTATTGCCCAAATGCAAATGGCAGAAATGAACGCATGCACGCCACCCTACATGATATTATTAGCAAATATATCAAGGGGAACCACCAATACTGGGACCTATACATTAACCAAGCTCTTGAAGCCATCCGAGTAAACGTGAACGATACCACAGGAATGTCACCCTTTCTCATGCTATACGGAAGAGAACCAAACTTTCCGTTAGACAACCTACTTCGCCCACAAAGAAAATACATGGGAGAAGACCCCATCGAAATAATCCTTCAAGAAAAGTATAAAGCTCACCAGATTGCACAACGAAATACGCAGAAGGCATTTCACAAGAAACAGAAACAACATGATAAATCAGCCAAGCTACCAACATACAAAATAGGAGACAGAGTATACTACAAGAAACATGTACGCAGTTCAAAATTCGATGACCGATGGTTAGATGGCTACAAAATCATGAAACAAACTACGCCTGTAAACTTCATTATTTGGAATGAAGAGAAACAACACCAAACAAAAGCTCACGTAAAACAAATAAAAATTGATAATCACCGGCCCATTCCGCCTCTGACGACAAATACAAGACCAGTCAGAAAAGCCACCCTAAATTATAATCCATCCAGCACAGATTCGTCTGACATATCAGAGTCAGAGACGACAGACTCTGAATTTTACCAAGACGACCACATACCCAGACCACCCACAGATGAAATACATCGAGCAAGACAACAACGAGACTCGTCCGAAAGCGAAGAAGATATCCCACCACTTGAATTGCGTAATCGACTCCAGGACAGAGACCTGCGCATTAGAAATGAAGAAATAATGCCTCAGACGTCACACGATGACAACAACCAAGCACCTTATATCCACACTCAAACTTACTCCCGCAGTGATAAATCGTCAGCTGATACCTATCACACCCCCAGTTCAGGCAGTTCTAGTTTTAACACTAGTGAAAACCAAACACTGCTATACCACAAGAACAAGATTGCTCGTTCAAAACAATCAGATCCTGAAGAAACTATACCCAAGCAGATTGTTGAACCATATACCAGCGATCTTTATGGAGACGAAACAGAACAAGACAGCATAGATTTGTCAGACCCCAACGAACATAATGACAGAAAAATGGTAGAATTATACCAACAAGAAACAGACATTGATACAGCTAGTTCCATTGAAACCAGTGATGCGGATAGTACATTATTTGTACCAGTCAGCTCCAGCGTCAAACGCGCCTATAAAACAGAATCTGATGACTCAATCCCTAGCAACAAAATTCCGCGTATACAGCACAACTATATCAGACGAAAGATTCTGAAGAAACGCAATCATGTTCCAAAACCAAGCCGAGAAGTGTTAGCCTCATCTCAACTAGTCAAAAACAACAGTGTGCAAATTACTGTGCCCATTGTAACCGGTGCTAACGTTCAGCACAACCAGGTCAGAAGAAAAATCAAGGCGAAACATATACCTGCCTCAAAACCAACAGATGTTCCAGCCATACAAACCCCTACCACAGTGAAACCATCACCGCATTCGTCAATGTCCTCAGTGTCCCAACAATCAGCAAATGCAGTGTCGTCGCCTATCACACCCGTCACCACTGCTACTCAGTATGATGCTCGCCTAAGCAGTCGGGACATTGCAAGGTTAGAGATGGCAGAGAAACTGAAGGAACTACTAAAACTTTGCTGAGACACGCCCCTCAAGTCTTCAATGTACATGCCATCCCATGTACCGTCACCGCGAATGTGCACCTAATTTTTAACAATGTACTAACTCTCCCCATGTACTCTATTTTCAGTCTTGGACAGTTCAAATGACTTGCTTACAGACTAAGATGTCAAAGCCTCACTGAGAAAGTTATTTTTTCCAGCCTTAGAATAATGATGCCCAGAAAGAAATCAAGACCAGCCCACGGAGGATTCTAGTTAGACATTTTATTTGGATTATTGAAATAAAGATGACACAGATGATACAATGTTCTTTGTTTACAGACACCCTTATTAGTCAGACAGTTTTTGATATTCAGAATGTTACACAACTTTACCTATAACACATGTGTCATACTATTCTGTTGTAACATTGATCTCTACTTTTGAAACGAATCATATTCCATGTTTCATTCACCAGACTTCTTGTCCTTGCAGATCCAGAGTCCTGTATTTTCATGCAGACACTGTACACCAGTAGTTTTGTTTTCTTACCCCATACTAATATTTCTTTGATCTATATTATGCTAAACTCCTTTATATCTATCACCTTGATCAATCATACTGTTCATACTATGACATCTCTCAACAGCACATAATTCATACCCAAAACTAGTATTGTAGGTTATGCTATTTTTCTCCACAGGATTATTTCAAATGTACATTATTATTTTAGACCCAGATGTATATTAGTACTGTCAAAAATTTTACTGCCTATCACAAATACCCCAATGACATTTGCGCATGCTGAATTTCTGCAAATGAAGAATCCCTTGAGAGCATTAGTATATGCTAACCCCAGATTGAACAAATTGCACCTATTTGTTGATGATGCCTTTGCCCATGTTAAAGAAATAGCATTTGCACATGCTGACCTAGCAAATGAAATACCCCATTACCGCATGATAACCACTAATGACACATGAGATGAAGAAGCAACAGGTTATGTATGATGAAGATGACATTTTATATTAAGGTGAAACTTTATGTTGTCACAGCTGAGATTTTGTTGAAAT
Source organism: Oreohelix idahoensis (assembly GCA_024509875.1). NCBI lineage: Eukaryota > Metazoa > Mollusca > Gastropoda > Stylommatophora > Oreohelicidae > Oreohelix > Oreohelix idahoensis. Next base: position 27,902 of record JAMPIV010012551.1, read on the forward strand.
GTTGATGCACAAAATCCCCCACATTAACATTGGAGGAGGAATAATCTTAGTCTTTCGTGGTTACGAGATAAGACAAGGATATAATAGAATATTTGATGAATACCATGGAACAAATCAGAGCAGATGATTGTTGCACATATGAGGACCATATTTGAAGTCATTATTGAAGGATTATCAGTAGACAAGAGACATAAATGAATTATGATAATCCCATGGAACCACAGGTACTAAGGACACAAAATGGAGATTAAATAATGGAGAAAAAAAATAATGACTGAATAATTGCTACACACAGAGGTAAAGGAAATAGAGATACATCCGCATTTTTGGAGAAGATATTTTTTTTTTTTTTGATTTTTGCTCATTGCCTTTGTAATATGAACATTGTTGTATAACAAATGACTATTCCTTATCACGAATTACAGAATGTTGTAAGATAGTTAGAATAAATTGACAATGTACTATACTCATAACATACCCAGAATTACAGGAGAGAAAATAAATAAATGGTTGATGAAATTGGACATACTGAGATTTGCTCACCCCGAGGATATTGGATAAGAAAATAACGTTATCCCAAGGACAGACATGTCACAGATATAGTACATGGACAATTAATAAGGATATATTTCCAGTACAGAATAAGAGGAATAGGAAGGATCCACATTTTAAAATATTGGAGCACCATGAGCGATGAATTGGACTTATAAAGGAAATGGAAATGGTACACTTGTGACTAGAGTACTGAGATTCTGTCTTTCAAATGGCCCATGTCTTTTTCTCCTTGCAATTTGTTCAATATATTTTTGGAGGGATTACAGGAAATCCTTCTCCATGTTTCTTCTCCTTCTATTATTTACGTTTTTTCAAGACGAGATCACGAGGGAGTTTGATCTCATCTGCTTTATGGTTCTTCTTTATGTGTTTAGAATGGGGGTGTAGGGAATTAGAAAGTATTATTCTAGATTGAGATTATAGAGGCTGGATCAGGATTTGCACCAGTGTCTTTTTTTAAAGATATTGCGTGGCCATATACGCATTTTTCGGGAGTTAAATTATTTGCGGCCATTTTTGCTTCATTTCCGCAGTATAGGGCTAGGACCAATTCCCGGTTCTTTGTCTAGCGGGGACTGGTTGCATCAGAAAGATCTAAGGTTCTGATTGGCGGAGAGCTAACTGCAGTTGAAATGCAGAGCGCCCATTGGCTTTAGAACCACGCCGCGCATATGACGTCATGAAGTCGGCGCGTGGGGGCTTGAGAATAAATACGCCCGAACTTCATAAGTTCGGTCTCTAAAAATTAATTGCCAAAGCCGGGTTGCCAGAGTCAAGTCGATTGCCTTCAGTAGGACATTCGAGATTTGGTAAGCATGAATTTTTGCGTGAGGACTTTATTTAATTTTTCTAGTCCTAGCCGATCATTTAAGTTTCTTGGGAAGTTTTAGTTTAATTTAATTCTTAACTCCAGAGCCATCAATACGATCTTAGTGATAGACTTGAAAATTTATAGGTCCATTTAATTCCTTGTTGAAAGAATAGCGGCATGGTTTAAAAGTTGAGATATCACCGCTTTGTATTATTGCAAAGTCGGTCGGGAGAGAAACTCGCATCTGCGAATCATATGTATTTACAGAATAGTCGGGAGCGTGTGTAATGTGTATTTTCATTTGTGATTTTATTGAGAGTCTTGATGCTCGCTATTTATATAGTTACGCATATATCTGTGGACGGAAGTGATAGAGGTATTAATTGAAGCACGTGAGCGCGTGGTTACGGTATCTTTATTGATACGATGTTCAGAGGGACGAGGGGGAGAGAAGCACGTGGTCATAAAATTGTAACCACGTGTTTGTAACTACTGAGATTTAATTGATAACCATTATGTATAACTTTTGACGGCATGTAGATGCTAGCGTAAACAGGGTTATAGGTTATTGATTGTGCTTTGTTATTCTGTGTATTCAGAAGATGGAGATGAAATTTATTTATGTTAAGGGAATAATATTTTATTTCAATTTTGAGGTGATTAATCATACTGACGGGAATTTTAGGAATTCCTAGAGAGGCTAGTTTTAATTTTTATTAATCCTTACGGCATTAGTGTCAGCGTAAGAAGTAGGCCACAGTACGTCTGCCCAGACGGGCCATTGAAAATATTGTTGTTGCTCGGAGTTAGTCAGGCAGAACAGGCGATCTGGGTTAGCCAATGTTTACCTTGTGGGCTCAGGTAGAGAAGGGAGCTCAATGGGGGAGCGGACTTTGTTTGCATGATTTTGTATGGTGGTGCATAACGGGAGAGAGTAGGGGAGCTGTATTGATTATAGACGGGGGAGACTTACGTGTTAAAGACTTAAGGGTTTGTCAGGAAGTTAATTGTTATTTGTAATAGAGTATTAACGTTTTGTTTAGCTGTTGTTTTTGCTTTTGTCTAAACAGCAGGTGCCGGCTTTGTGGGAATGAGAGCGGAATTTTGAGACCACAAAATTTCTCCCACGGCAAAGTTGGGGCATTCGCAGAACCGCAAGGGTTTTACGTTAGTTGCCAGTAGTGGAAGGAGAGGAAGAAAATACGTTTTCCCAGCCAGGGGAAGACATTTTCCAGCGAATAGGATTTTTGTGGATAAATCCTGAGCTCTGACGCTCGTTACACACGCAGATTTGGCAGGCTGCCAGCGTTGTGGTAATTTTGTGTTCGTTTCTTCACGGCCATAATAAAGCCGACGGCCCAGTTATAGATACTCGGGCAGGTAATTTCAGAGTGGTAGAAGTCAGCTACAGTTCCAGTCCAGAATCCAGGGGGGTTCTGTTAAACCTCAGTCAAATCCAGAGTAGTGGAGAGAGATAGGGTAAACATTCTCTCTACTGAAGTCAGCACAGATAGGCAGAACTGTTAGTTTTGGTGAATCATAGCAGAGGACAGCTGCTGAAGTTTAGAGGTGCAGTTAGTTGTGTTCAGGAGATTCCAGGATAGGCTGTGTAGAACCGAAGTCTGTGCAGAGATTGTGTAGTCACTTCGCCGTCGTTCCAGCTATCAGTGGACTTAGAGTTAGAATTTAGAACAGCTAGTTTGGAGTGTAGGCGACATCAAGTGCAGTGTAGTTCATTTCAGTTAACCTTACCTTCTTTCTCCATACAGGTTGCAATTGTGGGAGAAGGGTTGGGGTGGATGCATTTTTTTTAACTGTGCTTGATTTTGTTTTTCAGGAGTGCATCCTCGCACTTGATGTATGGGACATGCATATGTTTGTTGTTTATAGGTGTATAATAAACTTGTATAAATTGTAGCTGGCATCAGTCATTTCCTTTAGTACAGTAGCTATATGTTGTCTGTACCTTGGTGTTTGTGAATCTTAATTGAACCTTATCCCCATAGGGTAGTTAGAGGTGGTTCGAGGCCATAGCAATTTAAACGTCCGAAGTGGCGAGGAAAGAATCAACCTCGGTTCTCAACCTCGGAGCCAATGGTCTCAACTTTCACAGTTTGCACTATATTTCTATCTGAATCTATCATTTCAGTCTTTCTTCTTACTATTGTCTTGTCACTATATGTAGACAGTCTCTAGTCCTAAATCCATTTCGTGACAAAGTGGGTGCTATCGTCCGGTGAATCATCTTTGTTACGTTCAATTCTGTGATCTTGACAAAGTGGGTGGCGTCGTCCTTGGGATCATCTTTGTTGGGATCAATTCTAGATTCATAGATTGTCTCTGTAGGAAGTTCTGAAAAATAGATTTTCTTTATAATATCCCCTAGACTTGAGCTATATTAAGACTGATCCAGCTATAAGTTTTTTTCCACAGGTTACAGTTAGTTAGATGATAGTTGTAGTAAGGTTGTTTATGACTTAGAGGTAATTGATGGCTAATTGAATTTTTTTTCTTAACAGGAAAGTAAATTCGGGTTTTGGGTAGCTGGATAACTTGAATTTTTTTCAGGTAGTTATTAGTCAGACTTGGTGCTAGTCTGAGTGCGGGTTTTTGCGACAGCATATTCCTAGTAGGTAACAGTAAATTTTTCTTGTTCCTTTTTTGTCATTTCCCCTCGTTGTGAGTACTGCTGATTTGTCAGGTAAGATGGCTGAATTGGTCAAGCTACTTACTGCATGGAAGGACGCAGCTAAAAGCATGGGGATGAATGAGGCCGAGACTAGGGCTTACATTATGAGGGAACAGGACCGGCAGACGGAGAGAGAGAAAAGGGAAGCGGAGAAAGAAGAGAAGACCCGACAGGCAGAGGAGAGAAAAGCAGAGAGGGAAGCCCAGGAGAAGATAGCAGAGAGGGAAGCCCAGGAGAAGATAGCAGAGAGGGAAGCCCAGGAGAAGATAGCACAGAGGGAAGCCCAGGAGAAGATAGCACAGAGGGAAGCCCAGGAGAAGATAGCACAGAGGGAAGCCCAGGAGAAGTTAGCACAGAGGGAAGCCCAAGAGAGGGAGAAGGCAGCAGAGAGACAGCATGAACTTGCCCTGCGTTCACTGGAACTGCAGTACCGATCTTCGGAAGGCAGTTCGGCTAACGGAGATTCTCCCGGAGCAGGGGCAACAGACACCTCAGGAAACGGAGGGCCCCGGATGGCAGCCATGAATTTTCCGATGGACTCTTTTCCTAACGGGAATGAGAAAATTGAGGTATTTTTAGAAAAATTTGAACGGATGGCAAAGGCATACGGGCTGGATGATAGTCTTTGGTGTCTCAAATTATCTCAATCTCTAAGAGGACATGCGTATGAGGTCTATAGCAAGATGCTGGTAGATGACCAAGGTAACTTTGAGGCTCTGCGGAACGCCCTGTTACAGCGATTCCAATGGACTCCCCGGAAGTGCCAAACGATGTTTAGGGAAAGTCGACTGGAGAAAGGAGAAAGTTTTCCCCAGTTCGCGGAGAGGCTGAGGAATTACCTCACTCGCTGGAGAGAGTTGTCGGGTTTGGCTAAATCGTTTGAAGGACTCGAAGAGCTCATCATGTGCGAACAGATAAAGGCCAACATGTCTCCGGACTTAAGGAAGTACCTGGCGGAGCAGGGCGCACAGCAACTGGACCAGATAATTCTTTTTGCTGAAAGGTTCCAGACGGCACAGGCCGAAGTACTGGGACAGAAAAGAAAACACCCTGACCTGCCAGCCCCGGACAAAGGAGCATCTTCATCGCAGTCGCCTTCCTCTTCAGCTCACCAGCCGCAAGGGCCGTCTCGCAAGGAGCCCCCTCCCAGTCATAACATGCGCTCCCAGCCGCCTAACAGAACACAGGGGCCGACTTCTCATGAACCCGTCAGGAACCGGGGAGATAATGAGAGATATTGTAGGTTCTGTCGGACTACTTCTCATTGGACAACACGGTGCCCAAACAAACAACCCGCTCATCAGATGGCTTGTTTAAGGCCTGTGAGGGTGAAACAAGGGAAGAAGTGGAAACCCTTCCAGTCAGAGAAGTTGTTTTCCAACAGCGGGCCAGCAGAAGTGAACGGGACTGAGACAACATGCTTATTTGACAGCGGGCTTACATACCCCAGCATAGTCGCCCGACATCTGGTGAAGCCCTGGCAGATGACGAAGGAAAAAGTGAATATTGGTGGAGTTTTAAGGAAAGGGACTTCACAGTGCTTTCCGGTAGCCAATATTGAGGTGAAATGTAGGTTCGTGTCTGGCACCATCAAGGCAGCTGTAACGGCTCAGCCGGCCTACGACTTCATTCTCGGTAACCCATATTTAGTTTTGGGGAACCCGCCCACACCGATCCTTGCTGATGCAAGGGGGCCTACTGCAGGCCAGATAAGTGAAAAAGGAGAACCCCTAATTCACGGAGCCCCGAGCGAGCTCAAACATAGCTGTCGTGCCAAGGAGGGTGCAACGCCTCTGACGACAGTGATATGTTATTTGCAGAGGCAAATTCGCCCGCCAGCCCTGTTCAGCCAACCGGCCAAACAGTGGTGACGACGCCTCTGATTCCGGAAGTACACTCTTTGTTGTCGGGAATTAGGCCCCCGATGGTATTAGCTCCTTCAAGTGAGGGACATACTGACAAGAGCGGTATTACATATGTCAACGACCAGCGCCATCTTCATAGGGCACAAGATAGCGGTCTGAGCGAGCATATAGTTCCAACCAGCCCTGGAGCCCCATCCGACCAGCACTTTACTCAAACGGAGGAGGACAGTGATCTGAGTATCCGTTTGCCTATAGACGGAGATGGGCCCCACAACTCTCGTATCTCGTTTACAGGAAACGACTCTTGTAACGAGCAGCCTGAAAAATTGGCTATCTTTTCCAATTCGTTTCACGGAACATTGGAACCAGTTACTGAGAGCTTTAACTCAGATTCTCCGCGATCTAACGGGATCTTAAACCGTCAAGTGTCACTGCAGGACACATTCCAACTGACGCCAGTAACTCTCACAGGGGAGGGCAAGGTTGAAGGTAGAACCAGGGTGTTAGACGGAGAGCTCCCGTGGTCTACATTTTCATCTCACCAACTTTTCAGGCCAGAAAAGAGTGAGAAAAGCGACCTTACGCATTTGCAAGGAGCTATTTTGGAGAGCTCTGTCCCGCTTCAGATTGGTAGGGGAAGAGCGAGTCCAGAACCACTGCCAGGGGCAGATCTTACCTACCTTTCTTCAAAGGTAGAAGCTATTGAGGTCGATCGTGATCCAATAGACACCCAGCAAGAAATCGGAGGCTCTACACCAGAGGAACCCGAGACGTTGCATCGTTCTCGCACGGTACCAGCAGTCACAACCCTGCTGACGCGCAGCGAGGAAGTCGCCATCGCCAGGTCGCCACAGCGCCCGCGGTCACATCAGCTGACCAGGACAGCCTTTTGACGGTCATAGCAAGGGAAAGTTCAGACCCGCCATTAGACGGCACAGGTCTGAAGAGAGATCAACTCTCCCAACGGAGCATAGGAGCTCATTCTAGGAGAGGAAGAAGGAGGAAACGCAAAAGAGGAAGGTCGAAGAACACTGAATAGGAGGGGTAAGGACAGACAGCCTTGTAGACAGTTAAGGGCCAATGTGAAACACAGAGATTTCAGTAATGAGATCGTTGCTCAATCTTTGAAAGGGGGGAGTGATGTGACGAAAGTACTGAGATTCTGTCTTTCAAATGGCCCATGTCTTTTTCTCCTTGCAATTTGTTCACTATATTTTAGGAGGGATTACAGGAAATCCTTCTCCATGTTTCTTCTCCTTCTATTATTTACGTTTTTTCAAGATGAGATCACGAGGGAGTTTGATCTCATCTGCTTTATGGTTCTTCTTTATGTGTTTAGAATGGGGGTGTAGGGAATTAGAAAGTATTATTCTAGATTGAGATTATAGATGCTAGATCAGGATTGGCACCAGTGTCTTTTTTTTAAAGATATTGCGTGGCCATATACGCATTTTTCGGGAGTTAAATTATTTGCGGCCATTTTTGCTTCATTTCCGCAGTATAGGGCTAGGACCAATTCCCGGTTCTTTGTCTAGCGGGGACTGGTTGCATCAGAAAGATCTAAGGTTCTGATTGGCGGAGAGCTAACTGCAGTTGAAATGCAGAGCGCCCATTGGCTTTAGAACCACGCCGCGCATATGACGTCATGAAGTCGGCGCGTGGGGGCTTGAGAATAAATACGCCCGAACTTCATAAGTTCGGTCTCTAAAAATTAATTGCCAAAGCCGGGTTGCCAGAGTCAAGTCGATTGCCTTCAGTAGGACATTCGAGATTTGGTAAGCATGAATTTTTGCGTGAGGACTTTATTTAATTTTTCTAGTCCTAGCCGATCATTTAAGTTTCTTGGGAAGTTTTAGTTTAATTTAATTCTTAACTCCAGAGCCATCAATACGATCTTAGTGATAGACTTGAAAATTTATAGGTCCATTTAATTCCTTGTTGAAAGAATAGCGGCATGGTTTAAAAGTTGAGATATCACCGCTTTGTATTATTGCAAAGTCGGTCGGGAGAGAAACTCGCATCTGCGAATCATATGTATTTACAGAATAGTCGGGAGCGTGTGTAATGTGTATTTTCATTTGTGATTTTATTGAGAGTATTGATGCTCGCTATTTATATAGTTACGCATATATCTGTGGACGGAAGTGATAGAGGTATTAATTGAAGCACGTGAGCGCGTGGTTACGGTATCTTTATTGATACGATGTTCAGAGGGACGAGGGGGAGAGAAGCACGTGGTCATAAAATTGTAACCACGTGTTTGTAACTACTGAGATTTAATTGATAACCATTATGTATAACTTTTGACGGCATGTAGATGCTAGCGTAAACAGGGTTATAGGTTATTGATTGTGCTTTGTTATTCTGTGTATTCAGAAGATGGAGATGAAATTTATTTATGTTAAGGGAATAATATTTTATTTCAATTTTGAGGTGATTAATCATACTGACGGGAATTTTAGGAATTCCTAGAGAGGCTAGTTTTAGTTGTGTTAAACATTACGGCATTAGTGTCAGCGTAAGAAGTAGGCCACAGTACGTCTGCCCAGACGGGCCATTGAAAATATTGTTGTTGCTCGGAGTTAGTCAGGCAGAACAGGCGATCTGGGTTAGCCAATGTTTACCTTGTGGGCTCAGGTAGAGAAGGGAGCTCAGTGGGGGAGCGGACTTTGTTTGCATGATTTTGTATGGTGGTGCATAACGGGAGAGAGTAGGGGAGCTGTATTGATTATAGACGGGGGAGACTTACGTGTTAAAGACTTAAGGGTTTGTCAGGAAGTTAATTGTTATTTGTAATAGAGTATTAACGTTTTGTTTAGCTGTTGTTTTTGCTTTTGTCTAAACAGCAGGTGCCGGCTTTGTGGGAATGAGAGCGGAATTTTGAGACCACAAAATTTCTCCCACGGCAAAGTTGGGGCATTCGCAGAACCGCAAGGGTTTTACGTTAGTTGCCAGTAGTGGAAGGAGAGGAAGAAAATACGTTTTTCCAGCCAGGGGAAGACATTTTCCAGCGAATAGGATTTTTGTGGATAAATCCTGAGCTCTGACGCTCGTTACACACGCAGATTTGGCAGGCTGCCAGCGTTGTGGTAATTTTGTGTTCGTTTCTTCACGGCCATAATAAAGCCGACGGCCCAGTTATAGATACTCGGGCAGGTAATTTCAGAGTGGTAGAAGTCAGCTACAGTTCCAGTCCAGAATCCAGGGGGGTTTCTGTTAAACCTCAGTCAAATCCAGAGTAGTGGAGAGAGATAGGGTAAACATTCTCTCTACTGAAGTCAGCACAGATAGGCAGAACTGTTAGTTTTGGTGAATCATAGCAGAGGACAGCTGCTGAAGTTTAGAGGTGCAGTTAGTTGTGTTCAGGAGATTCCAGGATAGGCTGTGTAGAACCGAAGTCTGTGCAGAGATTGTGTAGTCACTTCGCCGTCGTTCCAGCTATCAGTGGACTTAGAGTTAGAATTTAGAACAGCTAGTTTGGAGTGTAGGCGACATCAAGTGCAGTGTAGTTCATTTCAGTTAACCTTACCTTCTTTCTCCATACAGGTTGCAATTGTGGGAGAAGGGTTGGGGTGGATGCATTTTTTTAACTGTGCTTGATTTTGTTTTTCAGGAGTGCATCCTCGCACTTGATGTATGGGACATGCATATGTTTGTTGTTTATAGGTGTATAATAAACTTGTATAAATTGTAGCTGGCATCAGTCATTTCCTTTAGTACAGTAGCTATATGTTGTCTGTACCTTGGTGTTTGTGAATCTTAATTGAACCTTATCCCCATAGGGTAGTTAGAGGTGGTTCGAGGCCATAGCAATTTAAACGTCCGAAGTGGCGAGGAAAGAATCAACCTCGGTTCTCAACCTCGGAGCCAATGGTCTCAACTTTCACAGTTTGCACTATATTTCTATCTGAATCTATCATTTCAGTCTTCCTTCTTACTATTGTCTTGTCACTATATGTAGACAGTCTCTAGTCCTAAATCCATTTCGTGACAACACTGTATGCAAGGATAACCAGAAATAATATGGTTAAATAGTAGTCAGAGTGCAAGGAACTTTGTCTAATAAGAATATTGTAGATTCCTCACGATCAATTGAATATTTTTTCTTCCTTTCTATGTCACATTTTTTGAGTGATGACCCCAACATTTTTTTTCATCTCATATTGTCAAAAGTTCTTACATCTCAGTTAAATGTTTCCATAAATAATTGTTTGATGTGTTTTGCATAAATGTATTGCTAGATAAGGTACATAGGGAGTTACTAAGGATGAATTCTCAAGATAACAGGAGGACTAGAATAGATACAATGATATTGGTACACCATAAATGATACATTGGTGTTATGAAAAAAAAAAAAGGAGACAAATATAAATTGTATACAAGGATGCCTCGAGAGTGACAACATGGATACATATTGTCAAAAGTATAAGCAGTTGTCTTAAAAGAGAAAATAAAGTAATACGGAACCCAATGTAGAAAATTCATGATGATTTGGAAACTATATTTTTCTTTTCCCTTATATTTCATAAAATGATAGTAACACATTCGTCTGTTGGTTGCTGAATAATTTGATGTTTGAAAATTGATGTATGGTAAGTCAAAGAAGATCGTTGAAGAATAAATATATATATATATAATAATATTTCTAGGGAAGAGTTCACAAAAAAAAAAAAAAAAAATACTGTATTGGCAGAAAAGAAGGAATGATTAGAAATAACTGACTAATGGACAGGATCACCACCAGACGTACGGATATTAGAGACAAACATCACATATTTTGAAGAAAAAAAAAAATGTAATATAGAACATTTTCTACAGTGACGGACTTAGAACGAGTTTATACACTTACCATTTGGAAAATGTCTATAACAAGGAAACATACAAATAAATAAATAAGGATAAGCCATGAGGTTTTAATGCTTTTATTGTGAAAAATGATTACTTATAAAAATGATGCTGGTTGTATTATCGTATGATAAATATGCATATTATGTTTAGAGATGTTTTCTACATGTAATAATGAGCAAGTGGCTCATTCACTAGAAAAAAAAAAAAGATTTTTTTAGTACTTGCAGGCTTTTAATATGGAGCAAATAACAGTACAGAAAAGAGATAACACCCCCACCACATCCAAGAGAATGTAATCAACTATATTTTTGAATGAAATGTAATAGATTATGATAATCCAGCCAAGTTCTGCAAATAAGATAGTTTATTGTTCATTCCCCAGTGTTGCCACTCGTCACATTTTTTTAGTGATGACCTTATGAGTGTTTTGCAGATTTTGTTAGGCAGTGTTGCCAATTTGTAAATTTGGTGAAAAATATTATGATGTGATGAATAAGTTACACTTTTTGAAGTTGATGTCCACTACTAGTTTTTTTTTACATAACAGACGACCTCATATAGACATAGGACCCCAGTATAGGAATTAAATTAAATTTTTTGGAAATATTTTTGGACTTAGAAAAATTTTTGAACTTTAAATTTTTCTGAAAATTTTTTTGAACTTAGAAATTTTTGGGGATGGATTTTTGTTATTGATATTACTCAAATGTCTCCCTACGGGATACATTTGCAGGGCCCCGGGATCTGTATGTAACCGCGTATACCGTAAGTTTTCAGATACAGGCTATATTAACATATAAAATAAATTTTTATAGAAACAGAAGATTAAAAAAGTCTTGGCGCAGATGTTTAATTAAACCAGGTTAGCTTCGAAAAGCCACGCATTATTTTAGGCTAAGCTTCGCTTCGTAACGCCAAGCATTAATTAGGGTAGCTTCGCTTACGCCAAGCATTGGTCACGTGATTTTTCCCACCAATGGTTAGGCTGAGTCTTTCTTTCCCCGGAATGAACAAGAGACGAAGCCATTTTTTTAGTCAGTAATGAATTTAGAGCGGTGGAGACAAGACGTAATTCTCTTTGCTCAGTGATATTCTATAGAGGAGATTGACTTCGCACAATTAATGCAACTGTGTAACTTCGAAATGTGGAATGTGATGATTTGTGAATTCACGAGAAACGTAAGTAGTGCTAAGAATTGCATGCAATAACTGTTAGAGCCCACAGTCATAACTGAAACGGAGCTACGCTCGAAAACTGGGTAAAGAATTGTAAACCCAGGCATATATCTGAACCTTTTACCAAGAATGAAGGTCCTTAAGCTGAGAGAAAGTCAAACTAAGGAATACTAATGAATAAGAGAAAGTTTGGCTCTTCATTGAAATGAAGAGATAAGAAAAACGTGAAATCTAGACCACATTAACAAATAAACGAAGGAACACTAGAAGGATAGAGGAGCCACGCCATGTTTTAGCAACTTGAAAAGATTACGAGATGCAATAAGGAATATTGCATCATTAAAATAATGCATTGACTTTTTATGCTTGTTTATTAAATGTCAACATGCTATTATGCAAATTTGGTGTGGTTACCATTTGACTTAACCCAGTTCTTGTTGGAAATTGAATAAACATTTGTTTCATTGAACACAAATGCTGTTGACGAATCATATGTTTGCAGTTAGCCATCATACCAATTATTAAAGGATCATGCCAAAGCTAATCGTTGCAGGTGCAACACAAATAATAACCATATGCTCTAAAAATAAAACATCATAGAGGATTGTCCCCGAACCTGGTAAATTCCTGAAAGTCTGTAGAGAGAAATCATCACCTCTAGCAGGCTAGCTAGTAATCAAAATCTAATACTCTCGAGTTAAACAGCAACCCCCACTACCCTGCCCGGCCACAAGTGTATCGGAATATAAAACCTGAAATATGTTTTCCGACAATGAAATGAACTGTAGACTTGTGACTTCTCTAGCACGTTTATATAGTGTCAAGGAAGCTACTGTTCCTGGCGTACGTGTTAGTGTCACTTTTCCATACAAGTTTTCTCAATTCTTCAGAAGAAACTATCTCCTGTGTTTCAGCGCATAAGTTCCTGCCTTACACAACAGTTACTGCGGTAGCTACAGTGGTGGTCCCATCACCCATGAGCTTTAAGATGTCACAATGAGAAAATAATATTGCACTAGCAGCAACAGGGGCAGTAGTAACAACAGCAGCAGTATAGGCAACAAGAATGTTGACAGAAGCATCAATAGTTTTAATAGTAGTAGTAGCAAACTGTAGCTTTAGCAGCAGTAGTTGTCGCAGCAGCAGTGGTTGTAGCAGCAGCAGTGGTAGAAGCAGCAGTAATATTAGCAATAGTGGTAATAGTAGCTGCAGTGCTCGGAGTAGTAGTAGTAGTAGTTGAAGCAGTAGTAGAAAGAGCAGCAACAGTAGTGTCAGCAGTAGTAGTAACATTCGCGTTAGTAGTAGCAGTAAAAGCAACACTCACCGATGCACACAGTTACCTCCTTTATACTTCCTCTCATCCTCCGGCTTGTCGGGACTCCTTGCCTTTCTCACAACTTCTCCGCCTCCGTCGGTTATGCCAAGATGATGACAACTTTCTATGCCGAGCACAAGAAATGTTGGACTTCTTCCGTAACAGACAGTATCCAGAAGATGTTCTTACCTCTGCCTTAGAACGTGTTCTCCCTATCTCACGTCTAGAGGCCCTCAAACCCCGCCAAAAACCTCCTCTGATAGAGTCAAGTTAATAATGACCTATCACCCTCACAGCACTGCTGTCAAAAGGATCCTGTTTCGCCACCTACCTCTCCTCCAAGCTGACCCAGTGGCGCGGGAAGCATTTAGTGAGCCACCCTTGCTGGCATATAGACGGGACAAAAATTTGAGGGACCTCCTAGTCCACAGCCGTCTGAAAACCGTCAACGATGGCCACTTTGGAACCAAGCCATGTAACCGTACACAATGTAAGACATGTCAGTATGTAATCGAAACACGTTCAGTCTCGTTCCCTAACGCCAAGTTCACCATCACCCATGGCTTCACATGTGAGTCACGCAACGTCATTTATGCTATTATATGCAATCGTTGCACCATTACGTAAATCGGCCAAACGGGCACACGACTGGGCGACCGATTCTGCAGACACCTCCATGACATCTCACAGTTTAATTCCACACCTGTGGCCATCCACCTCAATGGCCCTGACCACCACGGTGCCACTGACATCCAGGTGACAGCCATCAGATACTGTTCCTCGGACGCCAACAGTCGGTTTCGCCAGGAACAACGCCTCATCCATCTTATGAGTTGCCTCAAACCACACGGTTTGAATACCCAACATTCTTTTGTCTGAGACGCCTTTCTCTATCGAGTCCCTGTTGTATTATGACTTTCTAATTCGATGCGATCACTTTTTTTTTTTTTTTTTTTTTAAATTACCATTTTTTAAAATTTAATAATTTTATTTATTTATTTATTTATTTATTTTTTTAAATTTGTTTATTTATTTTATTTTATTAAAAAATTTTTTTTTTTTTTTTAATTATTTTTTTCCTTTATTATTTTTTATTTTATTTATTTCTTTATTTAGTTTTTATTTATTTATTTATTTGTTTTAAATTTATTTATTATTATTATTTATTTATTTATATTTTATTTATTTATTTTTTTTTTTAATGTATTATTTATTGATTACTTTTTTCTTACTCTTTTCCAGTCCTTGTTTTCATTATTTCTTATTTTTATGTACTATCAACTTCCTCTTTCCGGTTTAGTGGCAGCCATCTTGCTTTGCTTCACATGTGACTGGACTTTATATTAAGGGAGTTTTTTTCTCTTATTTTTATAGTTTCATGTTCTCTACTTAATTCTCATTTTCTTTCCCTCCTGTCTCTTGTTTGTCTGTCCCTGACGAAGGCCTTGTGGCCGCAACGTAGGTTTTTCTTGTCCTTCTCCTTGTAAGACGTATTACTATTTGTGTAGGTGTGTGTGTGTTTTTTTTTTTTCAACTGTTTTATCCCGTCTTACGACAGTTCTCCTCATATACTTATATATTACCCCATAACTGACTGCACTGTCTACCTGTTTGCTCACTTTTCTCTTTTATCTCCTCTCTTACTTTCGATCTATACACCTACTTTCATTGTTTATTATTTTTTATTTATTCTTTATATCTATTAAATAAATTATTTTTATATTTAATTTTATTTATTTTTGCATGTGTGTGGTCTCACTCGATTTGCCATTATGCCTTCACTGAAACACTTCATTAATTCACTTCGGTCTTCTATTACCACCTCATTCAGCCTCTTACCACCTGATATATCTCGCACTGCAATTGATTTTGCATTTGCTACATTCAAGAAAACTAGATTCACTTGCCATCTCCACTTTATCCGCACCTGCCTCCGCCTTAAAGTTCTCCCTCATGGCTTCACTTCTCACTTCAACCCCTCTGCTGGCCATATTCACCCTCGTGAACATCGCCTCTTACAGCGCATCGAGACCACATGTGGGTTCCAGCGTATGCGAGCTGTCGCAGCTATCCATTCCCGCCTCCTGGCAGATATCAGTGCTCAGCAGTCTCAGCTTCTACTCCGCTTACGTAGTCTCACCTCCAGCTACTTTCCTGCCTTCCCCATTATCCGCATTATTATCCATACCCTCAACCGGCAATTGTATGATTTTTTATCCGCCCAGAAAAAGGACAAACTTTCCCGCCTCTGTCCTACCCCTGAGACTGTCCCTGCCTCCTCTACTCCATCTCGTTCCCAGGTTGTTTGTATTCCCTCTGATCTTGCCCTCTCTGAGGGAGAGCTTTCAGTCCTCAGCAAGGGCTTGCACTTTGTCCCTCTCCAACCATCCTCTGATCAGTACAATCTCCTCCAAGATGTCCATCGGTTTCATCGCCGTCTGCGACTTCAGCTCCATTTCCGCAACAGTGATGGTCCTCAGAGATCGCAGGCTGAATCAGATGATGCCTTTGCACGCTTTGCTCCTCCCAAGAATAAACATTTTACACCCTCTCCTGGGGCTTCCCACGCTCTGGATTTATATATTCAGAATACCCTCCACGACATTCAGCAGCTCCAACCTCAACGCCTGCGTTATTCAAACCTTTCTTCTGATGAGTCTCATGCCCTTACTAAGCTCCGCCGCAGAGATGACATTGTTATCAAACCGGCTGACAAAGGAGGTGCCATTGTGGTATGGCGCAAGGACCTGTACCTCCAAGAAGGTAATAAGCAGCTCACCAACAGCTCCTTCTACCAGCGCCGTGACAATGATGCGACAGTCCTCAACAATCGTCTGGTCCATGACACCATCAAAAGTCTTATCGCCAACAAGTCCTTACCTTCTAGCGCTTCTCATCTCCGTATTGACAATAGTGGTCTGGGTAAGCCTGTGTTTTATATGCTTCCCAAAATTCATAAACCCTCCAACCCTGGGAGACCCATTGTCTCTGCGTGTGCCTGCCCTACCGAACGTATATCAGACTTCCTCGACGGCATCTTCCAGCCTATTGTAGAGCAGCTTCCTTCCTTCTTAAAGGACACAAACCATGCTCTTACTACTTTTTCCTCTATTCAGCTTTCTCCAGACCGTACCTACCGTTTATTTCTGTTAGATGTTTGCTCACTTTACACTTCCATTCCTCACTCTGATGGTCTCCGAGCTCTCCGGTTTTTCCTGGACCAGCGCACGCACCCCTCTATCGCTACAGAGACTCTCCTGCGCCTTGCAGAACTGGTCCTTCGACTCAATTCCTTTGAGTTCAATGGACAGTTCTTTGACCAAATAAGTGGAGTTGCCATGGGCACCAAGATGGGTCCCAGTTATGCCTGCCTCTTCATGGGCTACCTGGAGTATCAGGTGTGGCAGCAGTATCCTGGACCTTTTCCATTGATGTATCATAGATACATCGATGATGGCATAGGTCTCACCGATATGCCAGAGGTTGACCTATCTAGGTTCATTAATTTCATTAACAACTTCCACCCTGCGATCCAATTCACCTCTCACATCTCCACTGTCTCTGTTAATTTCCTTGACATTGTTGTCACTATCACTCCGCCCCACCTCACCACTTCGGTGTACTACAAACCCACCGATGCACACAGTTACCTCCTTTATACTTCCTCTCATCCTCCGGCTTGTCGGGACTCCTTGCCTTTCTCACAACTTCTCCGCCTCCGTCGGTTATGCCAAGATGATGACAACTTTCTATGCCGAGCACAAGAAATGTTGGACTTCTTCCGTAACAGACAGTATCCAGAAGATGTTCTTACCTCTGCCTTAGAACGTGTTCTCCCTATCTCACGTCTAGAGGCCCTCAAACCCCGCCAAAAAACCTCCTCTGATAGAGTCAAGTTAATAATGACCTATCACCCTCACAGCACTGCTGTCAAAAGGATCCTGTTTCGCCACCTACCTCTCCTCCAAGCTGACCCAGTGGCGCGGGAAGCATTTAGTGAGCCACCCTTGCTGGCATATAGACGGGACAAAAATTTGAGGGACCTCCTAGTCCACAGCCGTCTGAAAACCGTCAACGATGGCCACTTTGGAACCAAGCCATGTAACCGTACACGATGTAAGACATGTCAGTATGTAATCGAAACACGTTCAGTCTCGTTCCCTAACGCCAAGTTCACCATCACCCATGGCTTCACATGTGAGTCACGCAACGTCATTTATGCTATTATATGCAAACGTTGCACCATTACGTACATCGGCCAAACGGGCACACGACTGGGCGACCGATTCTGCAGACACCTCTATGACATCTCTCAGTTTAATTCCACACCTGTGGCCATCCACTTCAATGGCCCTGACCACCACGGTGCCACTGACATCCAGGTGACAGCCATCAGATACTGTTCCTCGGACGCCAACAGTCGGTTTCGCCAGGAACAACGCCTCATCCATCTTATGGGTTGCCTCAAACCACACGGTTTGAATACCCAACATTCTTTTGTCTGAGACGCCTTTCTCTATCGAGTCCCTGTTGTATTATGACTTTCTAATTCGATGCGATCACTTTTTTTTTTTTTTTTTAAATTACCATTTTTTTTAAATTTAATAATTTTATTTATTTATTTATTTATTTATTTTTTTAAATTTGTTTATTTATTTTATTTTATTTAAAAATTTTTTTTTTTTTTAAATTATTTTTTTCCTTTATTATTTTTTATTTTATTTATTTCTTTATTTAGTTTTTATTTATTAATTATTTGTTTTAAATTTATTTATTATTATTATTTATTTATTTATATTTTATTTATTTTAATTTTTTTTAATGTATTATTTATTGATTACTTTTTTCTCACTCTTTTCCAGTCATTGTTTTCATTATTTCTTATTTTTATGTACTATCAACTTCCTCTTTCCGGTTTAGTGGCAGCCATCTTGCTTTGCTTCACATGTGACTGGACTTTATATTAAGGGAGTTTTTTCTCTTATTTTTATAGTTTCATGTTCTCTACTTAATTCTCATTTTCTTTCCCTCCTGTCTCTTGTTTGTCTGTCCCTGACGAAGGCCTTGTGGCCGCAACGTAGGTTTTTCTTGTCCTTCTCCTTGTAAGACGTATTACTATTTGTGTGGGTGTGTGTGTGTTTTTTTTTTCAACAGTTGTAGTAGTAGTAGAAGCTGCAGTATCAGCAGTAGTAGAAGTAGCAGTAGAAGTAGTAGTAGTAACTACAACAGCAGTAGAAGTAGCAGTAGTAGTAGTAACTATAACAGCAGAAGAAGTAGCAGTAGTAGTAGTAGCAGCTGCAGTAGCAGCAATAGTAGTAGTAGCAGTAGAAGTAGCAGTAGTAGTAGTAACTATAACAGCAGTAGAAGTAGCAGTAGTAGTAGTAGCAGCTGCAGTAGCAGCAATAATAGTAGTAGCAGTAGAAGTAGCAGTAGTAGTAGTAACTATAACAGCAGTAGAAGTAGCGGTAGTAGTAGTAGCAGCTGCAGTAGCAGCAATAGTAGTAGTAGCAGTAGAAGTAGCAGTAGTAGTAGTAACTATAACAGCAGTAGAAGTAGCAGTAGTAGTAGTAACTATAACAGCAGTAGAAATAGCAGTAGTAGTTGCAGCAGCAGCAACAGTAAGAGTAGTAACAGTAGTAGCAGAAGCAGTAGTAGAAAGAGCAGTAAAAGTAGTATCAGCAGTAGTAGTAATATTCACAGTAGAAGTAGCAGTAATAGCAGCAGTTATAGTAGCACTAGCTGCCGCAGTGGTAGCAGCAGCAGTCGCAGCAGCAGTAATAGTAGCAGTAGTAGTAGTACCAGCAGAACTAGTAGAAATAGCAGCAGAAGTAGTAGTAGTAGTAGTAGTATCAGTAGTAGCCGCAGTAGTAGTAGTAGTAGTAGTAACAGTAGCAGCAGTAGTGGCCGCAGTAGCAGTAGTAACTAAGACAGCAGTAGAAGTAGTACTAGTAGTAGTATCAGTAGTAGCCGCAGTAGTAGTAGTAGTAGTAGTAGTAGTAGTAGTGGTAGTAGTAACAGTAGCAGCAGTAGTGGCCGCAGTAGCAGTAGTAACTACAACAGCAGTAGAAGTAGTACTAGTAGTAGTATCAGTAGTAGCCGCAGTAGTAGTAGTAGTAGTAACAGTAGCAGCAGTAGTGGCCGCAGTAGCAGTAGTAACTACAACAGCAGTAGAAGTAGTACTAGTAGTAGTATCAGTAGTAGCCGAAGTAGTAGTAATAGTAGTAGTAGTAGTAGTAACAGTAGCAGCAGTAGTGGCCGCAGTAGCAGTAGTAACTACAACAGCAGTAGAAGTAGTACTAGTAGTAGTATCAGTAGTAGCCGCAGTAGTAGTAGTAGTAGTAGTAGTAGTAGTAGTAGTAGTAGTAGTAGTAGTAGTAGTAACAGTAGCAGCAGTAGTGGCCGCAGTAGCAGTAGTAACAACAGCAGCAGTAGCAGCAGTTGTAGCAGCAGCAGCAGTAGTAGTACCAGCAGGAGTAGAAGCAATAGCAGCAGAAGTAGTAACAGTAGCAGCAGTAGCAGTAGTAGCAGTAGCAGCAGTAGCAGCAGTGGTAGCCGTAGTAGTAGTAGTAGTAGTAGTAGTAGTAGTAGTAGTAGTAGTAGTAGTAGTAGTAGTAGTAGTAACAGCAGTAGTAGCCGAAGTAGTTGTAGTAGCAGTAGCAGTAGCAGCAGCAGTAGTAACAGCAGAAGCAGAAATAGCAGTAGCAGCAGATGTAGCAGCAGCAATAGTAGTAGCAGGAGTAGCAGTAGTAGCAAGAGTAGCAGCAGCAGCAGTAGCCCCAGCAATAGTAGTAGCAGCAGTTGCTGGAGTAGAAGCGCTAGTAGCAGCAGTATCAGCAGCATCATTAGTAGTTGTAGCAGTAGCAGCAGCAGTAGCATCTGCAGTAGCAGAAATAACAGTAGCAGCAGTATTAGCAGCAGCAGTTGTAGCAGTTGTAGTAGAAGTAGCAGTAACAGTAGTAGTAGTAGTAGTAGTAGTAGTAGTAGTAGTAGTAGTAGTAGTAGTAGTAGTAGTAGTAGTAGTAGTAGTAGTAGTAGTAGAAGTAGTAGTAGCAGCAGTAGTAGTAGTAGTAACAGTAGTAGTCGTAGCAGCAGAAGTAGTAGCAGTAGCAGAAGTAGCAGAAGCATCAGTAGTAGTAGGAGTAGCCGCAGTAGTAGTAGCAGTAGTAGCAGCAGTAGTAGTAGCAGTAGTAGCATTGCATCAGAAGTAGTAGTAGCAACAGTAACAGTGCAACAGCAGTAGTGGCAGTAGTATTAGTATTTAAAAAAGTAGTAGTAGCAATGGTAGTATTATCAGCAGCAGTAGCGGTAGTAGTATTAGCAGCCGCACCAGTAGTAGTAGTAGTAGTAGTAGTAGTAGTAGTAGTAGTAGTAGTAGTAGTAGTAGTAGTAGTAGTAGTAGTAGTAGTAGTAGTAGTAGTAGTAGCAGTGGTATCAGCAACCCTAGTAGAAGTGGTAATAGTATTTGCAGCAGCTGTTGTAGGAGCCGTAGTAAATGTGTTAGCAGCAACATTATAATTAGCTGCAGTATTAACAACCGCTGTAGTAGTAGCAGTAGTATTATTAGCACCAGTGGTAGCAGTATTAGCAGCATTAGTATGGTAGTAGTACAGTCATACCCCGCTAATACGGCGAGTTACGGGACCAGACTCCCGTCGCAAAGTAAAAATCGCCTAAAAGCGAAACCTTGCCTTTTTGTAAACTTGCAAATGCATGTAGGGTGTCTAAAAGCCGATATAACATGCGTACACAATCATATATTAAATGCAGAATAAAGCTAGGCCTAAAATAACAATACGAAACTAAAACTTGTAATTTCCATGAACCACTTTATCCTGAACATGAACAATTGTACTTTCTTTTTGGCCAGCTAGGCCTAGATTATGGGCTTTCTCAGCCATTGACATACCTGGCTCACTTAGTTTAATCATATGTAACATTTCTTGTCAAGTAAAAGGCTTGCGGCTTTTTTTTTAATCACTACACTTAATTTCCATTATAAATAAACATACAAATATTACACTACATACACAATAATTAGTAAAAAGTTTGTACAAGTTTTGAAAATTATAATTAGTAATTATAATTAAATACTGATAATTACCAGTAATACACAAAGAGACGCAGAGCGAACTACTTCTGTCAACAGATTGAACGATACAGGTCTCGAACGACGGAGAATAAAATGGCGCAAGGGCAGTCTCTGGGTTGAGTAATTTCTCTAATCCAGCCTATCGTACGACTATCTTTAAATCAGACGCACTTTCTCTCCTTATACAAAATACAAGTTACACTGCACCCACATGTACACAATTCTGTGACAAATACGAACAAGACGTGAAAACAAACTATGGATAACAGATAGGGTAGGGGTTGACCAACACAATAACTTAAGGTTTATTAAGTTTATTTATCACTAAAACTTTACAACATAAATCATATACAACAATAGATCATGGTTTTACAGACAAAATGAAAATTAATCAAATAGGTTCTCCCCTCCGGTAAAGGAAAATAGGAGAAGATCCCCACAGAGGTTAATTAACCCAAAAGATCAAAAGTTAACAATAAGGTTATGGAATAGTCCGTAAATAAAACAAAGGACAAGTCCCTAATTAATCTATCCCGTAAATACTCAGATTAATGAGAACGAAAGAGAAAAGATTTGTATGATAGTGGTTAACAACAGAAATAAGTTTCTTTCTCCGTTCATTCAATTCACATACGTACAGTGGCCACTTTCATAATTCGCTTACCAATAGATGTCGCAGGCATTCCGTGGAAATAAACACTAATAAGTAACACGACTACTCAGTGTCATATAAAGTTTTGCCAAATCCAGCCACAGACTAGCCGTAGTTGCTGACTGCACGTTTTACGGTAGTCGCTAGAGTTGGTGATTTAATTTTCCTGGGTAAAATACGGTATCTCTGCCTTCAGTTGGTTGGAGTAAGGTTCATACGTGGTGGTCACCGACATAAGATGAAGAATACAGATATATTCTGTGTTGTCTAGCATCTGACCGCTGAGACACTATTTGAAGTTACACAAATGTTGCTGACAATATATTTGGCCACAGTAGGCTGATGAGATTGGTAAAATGAAATCTGGTAATAGTTCTGGTCCAGTTAACCTTTACAATTATTGTTCTAGTTTGGTCTCTCTCATAAAATGAAGAAAATGGACCGCACAGGTCATAGCTCGAAGACTCAATAATATTATAAAGTTTCTGGTTGCTTATAAGATTATAATACTATAGAATGTAAGTTTATATGATCATAAGTCCGCTAGTACGCAGGTTTTGACCAGCCTGTATTATAGGAAAGAAAATATAAACATTTAAACATAATATCAATATTATATCTACCACGTGTTAAAGTAAGCCCTCTTCACCGCTCCGTTACAAATTAGATTTAAAACACAAGTGAAGCTTATCCTATCGTTTTTTAACGTGTGATATGAACACTAATCATTTATGAACTTTACATAACAATGTATAGAGTAAATAACATTTATACATTCAGTAGACAGTTATTTAATGTATGTACTAGTCAATTTAAAACATCTCTTACTGGGAAATAGCGAGTAATTTTTACTTTACAGCTGGAAAAATTTAGCTATAAGTTATTTAATACGTTATTCAATTAAACACAGAAAATCCCAGTGAAATATAAATGCAAACTTTAAACACATCAAATCACTTAAGATGCTAATATATAAATTACCACAAAACAGAAGAAACTGAAAATATCTCTACGAATATAAGAAGCACTATGTACGAAAACTCTCATAATATGGAGCTAGTTATTCTCAGAATTCTCTGAGTGACTGATATCTGAGCTAGGAGAGGCGAGGAATATATCTATGGATTCCGTTCTTTCGCTCTTCAATGCGAAAGTCACACCTCCGACCAGGGCTGGGCCAATTTGCCGTTCCATTCCTGAATAAAAGGTAATTTCTTCACCTCTGCCGCCTCTCAGCTACGTAAGTAATTCCCTTGAACATGTAACACTCCAAATACGTTTCAGGCTTATCGCTCCATTTCTCTGATCAAAGAACGATTACGCCGTAATGCTCACTTCGCTCTGTTCCACGTTCGTGCTTAATTGCCAGATGGCTCGCGTGTTAATTGCGATGGTGAATCAGGCGTTACTGTATAGCAAAAAATAAACTAGATGGGGAGGGGCAAAAGTGGATGATCACTGCTGCACTATTTCCATATGTGACAATTAGTATTAGCAGCATTGGTAACAGTCGAAGTATTAGTATTAGCAGCATTGGTAACAGTCGAAGTATTAGTATTAGCAGCATTGATAACAGTCGAAGTATTAGTATTAGCAGCATTGGTAATAGTCGAAGTATTAGTGTTAGCAGCATTGGTAACAATTGAAGTATTAGTATTAGCAGCATTGGTAACAGTAGAAGTATTAGTGTTAGCAGCAGTATTGGCACTAGTAACAGTAGTAGTTCTAGCAGCATTAGTAACAGTAATAGTATTATCAGTTTTAGTAACAGTAGTAGTATTAGTTTTAGCAGCAGTAGGTGTAATTTTAGCAGCATTAGTAACAGTGGTAGTTCTAGCAGCATTAGTAATAGTAGTAGTATCAGCAGTTTTAGTAACAGTAGTAGTATTAGTATTAGCAGCAGTAGGTGTAGTATTAGCAGTTTTAGTAGCAGTAAAAGGTAAGGTAAAGGATCCCGTTTCACGCCTATTGAGGCATATTGGGAATCCGGTGTTAGGCCCGTATTTTCTTGATCATCGGCACACTAGGGGTGATGTGGTCAGCATCATGCCGGTTTAGTAACAGTAGTAGTATTAATATTAGCAGCAGTAGGTGTAGTATTAGCAGCATTTGTAACAGTTAGTATTACTGGTGTTATATTGGTATACTGTTAGTATTAGCAGCAGGAGTGGCAGTAGAGTATTAACAGCACTAGTAACAGTAGTAGTTTTAGCAGCATTACCAATAGTAGTAATATTAGCAGTAACAGCAGTAGTACTAGCATTAGCAGCAATAATAGCAGTAATAGTGTTAATATACGCAGCAGTAATAGTAGCAGCATTAGTATTATTAGCAGCAGCTGTAGCAGCAGCTGGCGAAGCAGTATGAGAAATAGGAGGTGGAAGAGCAAAAGGGAAGGAGAAGCTCAGAAGGAAGAAACACAATTTTAGTACAAACTTTTACGTTTTACACCAAAATAACTCAAAAATGCTGTTAGCAAACGCAACCTCTGCAGACATTGCTGACATTAAAATACTGGCTTTGCTTTAAATTAACAAAATATATGTCATTAAACATTTTTTTCATATGAATTGCTGCATACATAAAAGTGTAGTAACGAGCGAAGTATAGCCTACAGTGCACACCCATCAGTCTCATTTAATCTCTGCCTAATAACGTAAATGCCCCGTTTACTTTCCGGGGGCCTTTGATGAGATAAAAGAAAACAGAGTAGGACAACTGGACTCTATAGCATGTCGTACTAGGCGACTAATATAAGGTTGTGCATGAGTCTGGCAACCTCATCATTTAAAAACAAATTGTCACAGAAACCACATCTACAAGAGTCTGTGAGTCTTCTCAAGATATTTCGGAAGTCAAGAACAATGCTGAATGTGTCTTAGCAATGTTAACTTTTTATCTGCCCAACAACGTTTGTGAAGAAGTATTATATAATTTAATTTAGCTCGTACAAACCCCCAACTCAATTAACAGTAACATCCTTCTTATTATTTGGCTCTTTAGATATAAATAGAGATGCTAATATATCCTTGTGCACTTCTCTCTGTAATAACTAAATCAACTATGAATTTGTAAAAATCAACATATAAAAAATTTATTTATTAATTACTTTGAAACAACTGTAAATAAATATGAACTCGTGATTACTAAAAATTAGGTTTCGTCTTTGAAACTGATATCGGCTTTAGGAAGCTTAGTTGTGGAATATAGATCAATAAGTTCTTTTGTGTTGGCCTGCTACAAATGCCACAGAGCTTCCAAACTGCTGAAGTGTCGATGCTGCTGTTTCCGTCAACTCGTCTCTGTGGCGAGGGCACTTCCCCTGGTCATGGCAGGTATCTTCACAACCCGTTGAATGTAGGTTTCAAGTGTCGATCGCGAGCTTTGAACCACAGAAGAGCAGTACAGTTACGTAGAATTTTACCTCACATGGTCTCGTAAACTCGTACCACAAACTTTAGAGGGAATAAAAGAACAAATTACGCTGCTAAGTCTATGTCTTCGTGACACTAATCAGGCTCCTTTCCCGCTGTTCATCGATCGAATCTTTTCTCAGAAATTTTACTCTCCCTGAGTGTATATCATATAACTCAGGGGACATGATGAAAATAACCATTCCTTTAGTTAATTTACTGGAAAATTTTCGACTGGAAAACGGCAAGTGGCTTGTGAAGGGTTGGACATGTTTAAATATACATACACTTATTACAGATGATAGTTGTTTGTGACGGTATTGCCTCCCCTACTTTGCAGTAGTGGTCCAACAGTGGCCAAAACTCAAGAGTATCTAATATGGGTTTCAAATGTGTCTACCGCACAAGATCACTCTTGGCAGATATGTAAATAGAAGACACAAAACGCTTCTATCTCCATGGAGTCTTCACAAGATATTCAGAATAAGCGAGAACAATACTGCTTTGTCTGAGTATTTTCACTCTGTAATTCTGCCAACGCTTTTGTGAAGGATTTAAGTACTTCTTAAGTTCAGCTCGTTTAAGCCCCCACCCCTGATTTACTCAGTGGAGTTCTTTTATTCTAGTATAGCTCTGTTTAGAGTGTGTGTAGTAATTTGACTGAGACAAACATGCAGTAACTTTAAAATGATTAAATCGAAGTTAAATTTGGAACATTACAAATTACAAAATTTAATAATCACTTTAGGTTTTAACAGTTGGAAAATACTTTGAATAGTTATGCATCAAGAAAAGTTAACATCACGGTCTTTAAGGATTGTGAAGTGTTACAAGATGTTCAAGTGGCAGCATAGATTTGAACTTAGCTGTCAATGACGGTTCTGCTCCTTCTTATGGGTTGGTTCTTTTCACTTTGCCCACGCTAGTCCATGATCAAGGTTGTCTGGGGTAGGTCGTTTCCCAAAAATGTCAAGGAGAGTCTACCACGTGAGTCCTTCGTCTTAAAGCTTAGGCCACTGTTCCCTTCTTGTTCCAGAGATAGTAATTTCTGCTGGTACAACCAATAAGCCAATCCTAGCTCACAGACGTTTTTTGCTCAGATGAATAAAAGAAACTTGAATCGGCCTCTTACACGCGTCTGGGATGTCGTTAATTTAATAAGTTTCCTCTCTGACTTCGTGTGTGGTCCTTTAGTTTCGTCAGTCTCGGTTTCCTTATTTAAAATGTTATAGATTTCCTGGGCTATATTGTTAGTCCAGATAAATTCTCAAATAAAAGGTGTCCGACATTTTAAGAAGGAATTCTGAATTCTAATTCTTCACTGTAGCAGTCTGGTGTCTTGGCGAGCGATTTCTCAAGTGAGATAGCTTGAGAAAATGATCAGATTATATTCCCTGCCTTCCCACTCCTTCGTTTGTTATGAGCTATCAAAAAACTCCAATCATATCCAACCAGGCGGGTTATGGGTTAATTTAAAAATACTCCGACAACGGATAATTTTGAACGTAAGGCAGAGGTCAACTCTCCCATATATGGTAATAAGATGTCCGATTCCCTTGTGTACAAACGTACAGACAGATCGGTAAACTCATATAACAGCGTGTTCAAAATGTAACCATCAGAAAGTACTCTTGTCATAACAAGTAGGACAAGAAACGCTTATGTCATAAGTCTCCGGCGCGTACACGAGATCTTGTGCTAATATTATCCAAGCTGTTACACTCCCTTGAGACTGCGAGTAATTATCTCAGCAAATCTGGGTAGCGTGAAGCAAATGTGTTATTATTACCTACAGGGAGTGTCAAGCAATTCGACAATACTGAGACAGGGAATGTTAAAGTGATACAGTAATCTGACAGCCTTTACTTTCCCATTTAGTGTCTACCATTTGCTAAGCCAAACCACGCAATTTTCTGACTGCATTACTCATATCTAATCCACGTCTTTTTTTCTCGACATGTAAACAAACAGACATTTACCAATTTCCGTGACCTGCCAAATTAACAGGCAGCGAGCCCTGATTTATTTACCTGAGTTCCCACGCGAGCTGATTTGCCAATTATCGGTCATTAGACAGTTGCGCGGAGAAATAACGGACTGTTTGAAGAAGAGACAAGGGGCGATAATATTTTCCCGACCACCTTTGATGTTATCACGTTCCAGGGGGAGATAATGTTTGATCTGCGCAAGGGGACGTAATCTAAGAGAGTCCCGTGCACGGCAAACTTTTCTGATGTCGGTCAGCATCGCTGAGTAGAATGAACGAACAAACCTTTGATCCGGGAAAACGCAGTTCCTGATTCCCTACTATACAGAAGGTGTGAATTGTAAAGCTTCTGGTGATGATAACATCATGAGCTTTATACGAGCTCAGATATTCTTGGATAATCTAAGCACGACGGACTAGAACCATTTCTTCGCTAAATGTGTTAAATTGTCTGTTGCTGTCGTTTATGTCGGAGTCATAATAGGTAAATCTATTTAATACTTTTGTTGTAAAACTTTGTTGGTCAAAGTTGGATAATTGGGTATTAACTTCTATGACAGGTTGTTTAAGGGTTATCTTCTCTTTCTTTCAATCATTGTCGTTGATCTGTCTTAACGATGCTCAGTTTTATGCTGTCTAGGCATGCGCAGGTTCTGGGTGCGAACGGAGGAAACTTCCGTCAGGGAGGTTGTGTTTCTTGGGCTGTCGGACATGATGTCCGTTGTGATTTTCTCTATATCATCATGGGGATAGGAAAGTTTTCGATATGACTGAAATGTCAATGTTTTCCCCAGTGATTCTTTGTTCGTCACGAGTGACGACATTTATTAAGTGTGTATCCGGAAGATTCTGTAAAAGGTAAATGACATTCTTATTAATATGCCTTTGGTTGCAGAACATTTGAAGTTACCTATCTGCGAGTGAAGCTCACAGATCTTGAGAGACAGAATTCCTTCTTTGCTTCTTGTTCTAGCCAAATGAGACTATGTGTTTTCAATTGAACAGAAGCCTAATGATGATGACAAATTATTGTGGACGCCGCAGGTTGGCGGTATATATATGTTTAGCATGGTTTGATCGTGCCTGCTAACAAAGGATACACAGCTGTCTACATATTGAGGCCCTGTATTACGGCCAATATTTTTCAGCAAGAGGAAATATACCTGGCGGGCTATGCCAGTTGAATAACAGCTATATGTATTATTGCTACGCAATTTAGGAGCTCGTTTGTTGGACAACAGAGCTAATTAAGTACCTGACGCGCTGAGTCAATGGTATGGAAGCTACATTGTAAACTGTAACATTAGGACAGATGATGTTTGGGTATGTCCTAGTTGATGTATGATGCAAGCCTTTGATTACCAGACATTTAACAGTCATTTATTATTTATGTGAAGTCCTTGATCTTGTCGATTTGACTGTCCTGTTGATGCTACTGTGAGTTTCGTAAATAAATGTTTGAAACGTGCCAGCAGTCTTCAATCCATCATTGACTACTGCATGTGAGTGTATGGGTGCATTATTGACTTAACTAAGAGCTTCAAGCAATCGCGTTCTCGTCTACACCCACACTCAGCACATCATAATACCAGTACCACACATCTACAATATGTACGCTGTTTTGTGTGAGTGATCATAGTACCCCTGGCAGTGCCTCACGCTGGTGGCCGTTACATTTCTGGCCGTTACATTTCTGGTGACCTACATCAACACCGCAACATTACACAGTCCAGGAGATAAACGACACGTTCACTCTGCCAGCTTTCACATCACGCATAAACAGTACGTTACATTTATGGTGGACCAGATTTGTGGGTTTTCTACATTTTCAAGACAGTGGTAAATAGTTCAACAACTGGGCTGACTCACATAAACACTGGCGTTGGCATTTTTGTGTTACTTCTACATGGACCACAACTGCTACGGAATTGAAGTGACATTGTTATACATTTCTGGAGTTCTACAAATGATGGCAATATATCTGGACTATCAAGTCACATCGTTACTTGTCAACCTAAGATTGTAAACAGTACCGCTAGTTGTTTACACTACATTCTGAGCTATCAAGTCACATCGTTACCTGTCAACCTAAGATCGTAAACAGTACCGCTGGTTGTTTACACTACATTCTACAAACATATCGACGTTGGATCTTCTAGTCTCAACTGGTGTCGAGTATGATTTTTGTAGCTACACTTTGGAGACCACTGCCTGTTATGAAGTTACGGTGACCTTCAACGGTGGATCGTCTACAATTGTTGTTCAGAGTAGTACCGCATTATTCTGCATCTTTGCGGCTATTGAGGATTGTGCTTATAGATAAGTGGCCTGTTTAGTGTGTAAACTGTACCTTTATTTTGTGTGAAGCTGAGCCTTCCTCTATACACATACTGTATATTGTTTATTTACATATGCCATGCATGTTTGTTGTATACATGTTTTTGTTTACATGTTTATTTAGTGTGTATTTCAGCGGATTGGTTGGGAAGGTGACTCCTTTTAGAATATACCACGTGAAAGAGGTTCTATCTGAGAGCGTTTTCCGTAGGGACTGTACAAATTTTCCACAGGGAAATTTGTTAGCAGTATTTGTTGCTATTTACGTTTAGTTGTGCCGAGGTGTGCCTTTTCGTTTTTTTTGTAAAATTTTTTCTGTTCTTTAGTTTTGATTTGATTTGTTTGAATTTGTCTGCCTCTTCTGTCTATCATTTATTTCTATACATCTTTGTGTTTATAACAGTGTTGCCATTTGTTTGTTTATTTTCGCAGTCATCATTACACATTTTGTAACATTTTTTTTAGTTTCGCTGTATTGTTTATGTATTATTGTTTCCGTAACTTCATTTTTTTTTACACAGACAGGGGTGTCAGCCCTGTGCTAAAACCCCCAACCTGGAGGACCAGGGTACCAGCTTTTGTCTGACCCCTACCCACACAGACCAGTCCAGCTTGGTTGAACCTACCAGGAGTAAAACTCCCACTGGCATAGCTCTGGGGATATTTATTTACTAAGAAAAATTCACCGAATCTTTTGGCCGAATACCATCACTAACCAAGATCTGCTTACTCGTAGCAAGCAAGAGGACATGCACACCATCATAGCTGGCAGACACTGGAACTGGGTTGGTCATGTCCTCAGAAGAGACCCCGATGCCATCACAAGAACAGCTATGCTTTGGACCCCTGAAGGAAAACGAAAGAGAGGCCGACCAAAAACAACCTGGCGGAGGACTGTGGAGGCTGAGATGCAAAGAATGAACCCGAGTTGGGGCACTGTACGAAGGATGGCCACCGACCGAGCAAAGTGGAATCAATTTGTTGTTGCCCTACAAGACGCCACTAGGCGTGATGGCCACTGACTGCTTTGACGGTCGGCGGCTAAGGATCAAAGAAGAGAAGAAGAAGTTTATTTGACTTCTGCGAACGTTTTCGGTTGTTGTTTTGTATTCTTGTCTTTGTATTTATTATTGTAATACATTGTTGTCATACAGTCTATAGATATACTTGATCATGGACTATTATTACTAATATCATACACTTTTCATATAAAGGTTATTTATAATGATAATATTATAGAGAAACAAGGTAACTATAAAGGTCTTTGACTAAGACTTGTCTCTCAAAGAGAGTGAAATAAAGTGAAGTGAGTATACAAGTCTAGTATTACAGACTTGTCTCCCATCAAAGTGGGATAAGGTAATTTATTTAATTTTTCAGGTCTGATCTCACATAGTTAGACAGAATGTCTACACTAGACTACTTTATTGAACAAGGGAAAGCCCTTGGGAAGACAGGTGAGAAGTTAGAAGAATTCGCAACTGCTCAATTTGACAAAGCATTGAAGTTCGAAGAAAAGAGACAAAAAGAGGAAAATAAAAGATTAGACAGAGAATCTGAGAATTTAAGATTACAGATGCAGGCAGATGAAAGAAAATTTCAAGCTGCTGCTGAAGAGAAAAAACTTCAAGCTGCTGCTGAGGAGAGGAAATTTCAAGCTGCTGCTGAGGAGAGAAAACTTCAAGCTGCTGCTGAGGAGAGGAAATTGCAAGCTGCTGCTGAGGAGAGAAAATTTCAAGCTGCTGCTGAAGAGAAAAAACTTCAAGCTCAAGCTGCTGCTGAAGAGAAAAAACTTCAAGCTCAAGCTGCTGCTGAAGAGAAAAAACTTCAAGCTCAAGCTGTTGCTGAGGAGAGAAAATTTCAAGCTGCTGCTGAAGAGAGAACATTTCAGGCTGAGGCTGAAGAGAGAAAAGCAAAAATGGAACATGAGGAAAGACTCGCAGTTTTGGAGTTAGAGAAATTGAAATTGATGAATGCGGGTGCTCATCAAGCAACTTCGGATACAACAAAGGAGAAGTCTAATAAGATCAAAATACCTCATTTCAATCCTTCAAAGGACGACATAACAGATTATCTTGATAGATTCCAATTTTTATGCGATACGCATAAAATAAAAAAGGAAAAATATGTCGAACAACTGATGGAATTTTTTTCAGGTGAACCAGTAACTACTCTTATGACAATAGAGGAACATGATAGGACTAACTATGATGTTGTCAGAGCAGCATTACTTAAAAGATATCAACTAAAAGAAGAAGATTATCGTCTTCGTCTTAAGACAATGTTGCCAGAAAATGGAGTGGATTTCTCTGACTTTATTATAAAGATACGCCGTACATTCACACGTTGGATTGAGTTGTCTCAGACTGAAAAAACATATGAAGGCCTAATGGACTAATTACTTCGAGACAAAGTTATGTCATCGGTCAACGAATCTTTCCTTGCTTTTCTTCATGAGCGTAAACCTAAAAACATAAAAGACATGGAGGAATATTGTTGCCAGTACGTAACTGCGCATCCCCATGCTACAGTTAGCAATTCTAAAGTGAAAGAAGAGTTGCCAGTTGCTTCGGCAGCACCATATGGCTCTAATTACAATCGTAAATTTCAAGGTACTAAACAAAGCTTTAATAAGAAGAGTAATCAGAATTACACTCAATATCAAAGCAATCCATCACACAGTGGGTTTTCTTCAAAGAATTGGAGACGAGCTGATAGTCCTCGAAATGTTGGGTCTAACAATTATAGACACTTTCGCAAAGGTTATCACAATAGAAACTATCCGAGTTTCTCTTCTCGAGATAATTATCCTCGCCGTCAAGAATATTACGATGATGGTTATGGAAACTGTGATGCAAACCAGAATAATGGTTATGATGGGCAATATAATGATAATTACAGGGGAAATCATAATCGCGGCAGACATAGACATAACTAAAGAAAATCTTATCGTCAGGCAAACGCTGCACAACATGAGTCTCAGGAAGCCTGTAGTCAAGTGAACGATAGTAGAAACTCTAATGCTATCACTAGCTCTGCTTTCGATTTTGGGAGAGCAGCTAAGTGCCCCCAATGCTCAACATTGTTCGAGCCATCTACAGTATCTACCCTAATTCGTGGTCACCCTCTTCCCGCTCTTCCTGCTACAGTTGCGCATGACGGGAGAGGATCTCTTATCTTACATAAAGGTCTAATGAATAATAATCCAGTCTCAGTACTTTTTGATTCTGGATGTACTACTATTGGGGTTAGGCAATCTCTCATAGATTCTTGCTGTGCTACGGGAAAGGTGGTTAAGTGTGTGACATTTGGTGGAACTTTGGAGATATATCCTACTGCTATCATCCACATGGATACTCCCTTCTTTACAGGAGATGTCCACGCGTGTCTTCTTCCTAATCCTATTGCGGATCTTATAATCGGTCGTATTCACGGGGTTAAGGAATGTACCCCGCAGCAAATTGCTGCTTGGGAAGAACACAATATCCAAACAGCCAATGTGGTTGTAACAAGAGCACAAGCTCTTATTCCTTCAACTTCATCTAACGATAGTAATGAAGTTGGTAGCCAAAATGATCACTTGGTGATTTCACATGACTCGTTTGTGAAACTTCAAGTAGAAGACTCTTATCTAAATAAATACTTTCTTCTCGCTAAAAACGGTGATCCGAATCAAAATACAATTCCCAAATCGTATATCACTATGAAGAATGGTATACTAGTACGTATGGTACAACACTCAGACAAATCTATGCACTCTCAAATTCTTGTGCCCAAAAGTATGAGAGCCTTAATTCTTCAACAAGCACACGATACTCAGTGTGCTGGACACATGGGTTTTCTCGCACTAAGTCGAGAGTTCTAGCGGCTTTCTTTTGGCCATTCGTAAACAAAGACATACGAATTTATTGCCGATCTTGTAAGATTTGTCAAGAAGTCAAATCTAGAGGTCCAGGACATGCTGCTTCTATCCAGGCTGCAGACATTCCCATTCGACTATTCCAGAAGATGGAAATAGATATTATTGGCCCTTTTAAGATTAAGTCAGCCAGAGGACATCAATTCATCCTAACATGCGTCGACATGTGCACACGTTGGCCAGAGGCTATACCCCTAAAGAGCATATCTACTGCCGATATCGCAGACGCTCTTTGGCTAATATTTTCTCGTTTGGGTTTTCCCAGAGAAATATTGTCAGACCATGGTACTCAATTGATATCAGACACTATGTCGCAGGTGATGTCTATCCTAGATATTGAAAGATCTCTCAGTAGTATTTATCACCCAATGTCTAATGGGTTAGTTGAACGTCTTAATAGAACACTTAAGACTTTGCTTGGCAAGATTACTGAGGATCATCCTCAGGATTGGGACAGGGTTTTACCCGCGGATCTCTTTGCCTATAGAGAGGTCCCCAACGAGCATACAGGGTTTTCTCCATTTCAACTAGTTTTTGGCGCACAACGGCGCGGTCCTATGTCATTGCTACACGATTTGATAACTGCCGATAATATTGACAATGACACTCAATCTTTATATCAGTATGTCATTGCTCTTAGGCATAAGATTATCGAAGCATGCAAGTTAGCGACTTCATCCTCCGAATTTGCCAAAGAAAAGGCAAAGCAATTCGCTAATAACAAGAGACAAAGCATTTGTTTTACTTCCTTCGAGGGAGAACAGACTTCTCATTGCATGGAAAGGTCCATATAGAATAGTCTCAAAAATTTCCGATGTCGACTATGTTGTCGATATTGATGGAAGGCATAAAACCTTCCATATAAATATGCTTACGGAATTTATTGAACGACCAGACTATTTGCAACCTATTTTCCAGGCGACGGACGATTCTCCAGTCCAACATGGTCACATCTCATCCTTGTCGGTTATACAGGAGGAGGAAACTACGTTTTCAGATGTTAATCTACCTCTTCCTATGATTCCACTCAATTCTACGGAATCATGGAGAAACGTTTCGGTTTCTTCTAATTTATCTTTTGAGGAACAGCGTCAAGTATCTTCTTTGCTAGAATCATTTCAGGATGTCCTTACTGACATTCCTGGACACACACATATTATCAAACATGACATTATACTTACTGATCATAATCCGATCAGAGTAAGACCATATCCTATCCCTATTCATTTCCAAGCGCAAGTCGAGAAAGAATTGGATGAAATGATACAATTGAAAATAATTGAACCATCCACTTCAGCATACTCTTCGTCCATGGTTATTGTTCGAAAGAAAGACAATAACATACGTCTTTGCGTCGATTATCGCAAATTGAACCAAGTTACGAAGCTCGATGCTGAACCTATGCCTTTATTGGAAGATCTACTTACTAGACTTTCTAAATCGCGATTCTTTACTAAACTTGACGTGTCGAAAGGCTATTGGCAAGTTCCGTTAACTGAACGCGCCAAACCTTTCACTGCTTTCTCAACTCCTAGGGGTTTGTATCAATGGAATTTTATGCCTTTCGGGCTGATGAACGCCCCAGCTACTTTCGTACGCATGATGCGTCGAATTCTCTCATATCGTACTGATGTCATCGCATACTTAGACGACATCTGTCTTTTCAGCGATACTTGGGAAGAACACTATTCGGGTTTAAATGAGTTAATGTCTACTTTAAAAGTTAGTTGCTTATCCTTTACAGGACGTGGCAATCAACCCCAGCTTTTATTGGCTGTTTGTGATTTTTCTAGGCAATTTTTTTCATTCAGTAGTTTGCCATTGCTTTCTGAACGGTACGGCGCTTATACCATTGTTAAAAATCCACACAAAGCGATCTGCTACCAAACCGCCCGCAGCAGGTTTCGAACCTGGTATATCTGGATTATGAAACTGCGTTCATATCCATTAGGCCACAGACGCGATGTCTACTTTACGCGAGCATAATTTGACTGCAAAACCCTCTAAAGCCTTTGTTGGGTTTAGTTAAATCTCTTTCCTAGGTCATCGTGTTGGTCATGGTCTATTGAAGACAGATGACCAAAACATTTCTAAGATATTAAATATCTCCGTTCCTAAAACAAAAATGATAGTGCGTAGTCTCTTGGGATTAATACAATTCTACGGAAGATTCATTAAGAATCTGTCCTCCATTATGGCACCTCTTTCAACTTTATTGAAAAAAGGTTCTCCTAACATGGTGCGCTGGTCCCAAGAAAGCCAATCTTCATTGGATCAGGTTAAGAATTTGTTCTCATCTCCTCCTATCTTACGACTTCCATTGATTGATAAGACTTTTGTCCTTCGTAGTGATGCCTCTTCCACTGGGATCGGGGCGGCACTTATGCAGGAGTATTCGATTTGACTGTCCTGATGATGCTACTGTCAGTTTCGTAAATAAATGTTTGAAACGTGCCAGCAGTCTTCAATCCATCATTGACTACTGCATGTGAGTGTATGGGTGCATTATTGACTTAACTAAGAGCTTCAAGCATTCGCGTTCTCGTCTACACCCACACTCAGCACATCATAATACCAGTACCACACATCTACAACATGACCGCTGTTTTGTGTGAGTGATCATAGTACCCCTGGCAGTGCCTCACGCTGGTGGCCGTTACATTTCTGGCCGTTACATTTCTGGTGACCTACATCAACACTGCAACATTACACAGTCCAGGTGATAAACGACACGTTCACTCTGCCAGCTTTCACATCACGCATAAACAGTACGTTACATTGTCCCATGGGGATTTCATTTTCTGATTTGTGGTAATAGAAATTGTGCTTAAGTGTTAAAATGTGTTAGGTTTACCATTTTTATTCACTATAATTCCTTAGCGTTTAAAACTAGTGAAATAACATAACGCATAGATATTTCTTGCCAGTCGTTCAGAGTAATGTAATTTCAAATACCCCGTTTTTCTTACACAAGAAGATACGGCTTTGCTGACTGAGATTATTAAGTGTGACGGATAAGTGAATGAATAGAATTCGCATTATATTTCATTGTGTGAAATTAAATAAGTGACTAGAGTTAATGTTATGTGACTAAACAACAGATGCCGACAAATAGCTAGTAGTGACAGGCGATTTTTGGTAAAGTGTGCGTATGGATAACCTGAATAATAATTGACTTTGTCCGCTGTTCATTTTCTAGCAGGCAATAACGGAGGTGGGCACATACCCTTTTTTCCCGACATGCCATAGCGGAAAACGTACGGATGGATAGGATAGTAGCAGTTTTTCATAAACGTTCTTTTCTTCCCAATATAGTATCTAATCAAAACCAGCGGGCAGCGTTCTAATATTACCAGTAACATTATTATTACTTTGGGTCTTCGATTTTTGGACCTGTTCGGTCCTCTATCTTCATTCAGAGAGAGACCAATAGAAACAGTAATATTAATCGTAACTGGACGGTACATTACCAAGAATTATTTATCAAAAATTGTCCAGCCCACGGGGCATACAAAAGATTATATATTCCTGACGTTTGACAGCAGTGGCAACAGAGTGATCCAGAAAACTACGCTGTTTCAAAATCGGCACTCACCATAAGAGTCAGCCGATAGGATTTACCATCATTATCAGTTTTACATATTGTAACATTTGTCTTAGCAACCAGAGGCTATAGAATACATGAACTACTTTTCTCCTTTTGTAACTGTGAACGTCCCGAGAACGTCTTGCTTCAATAACTATATGCGGTGACACAGGATTCATCCAGGAAAAATCAAACCACCAAATTTGGCGTCCATCTTGTAATTATTATTCGATACAAAGGATGGACTGGGGCCAGATTTGGGCAACCCACCTGACAATATAGGTTCAGACTATTGTAATTTTTCAATGGATACCTACACCATTATTAGGTAAGCAAGAGTGTTTGTGGCCACAGATGACAGAGTGAGAGACAGAGAGAGAGAGAGTAAATATTTTCCTTATTTACAATGATTGTAATAACGTCTTTTTTATTTCGCTAAACTGAGTACTTTACTGAGTAGCAATTTAGTGGGAACTTGTTCTTCACAGTCTATTCTGTAATCTTGTGCTTATCTTTAACCTTCGGGTTATTAACTTCTTTTAGGATCTTTTCTCAACAAGGGGAGGGCACTTATTCGGTTATTTTCAAATATCTGTAAACTTGATTTATTTGATTTCTCTATATGTTTGATGTTGTAAAAAGTTTAATGATAATAAACAACAAAAAGACCTAAAATGTGCGTGTTGGTCAGAGCCATACCCAATTAACCAAAGTTTTTCACGTTTTTGTGTATTGTTGTCACATAATTGTGTGTGGGCGTGTTTAATGTAACGTATATTTCATAAAGGGAGAGAAAGGTTGTCTTATATTAAAATATAGTCGTATAGATAGGCTGGACTAGAGAAACTACTCACTCCAGAGACAGATCTTCCTCCTACACTATTCCCTCGTGAAAAATCTATTTCTTACACCTTTATTCTCACATATTTACCACTATCACCTCTGCTCAGACGGGACCATACATATCTTCTGACCTATGTTTAAAAATTTACGACAGAATGGTTGCTCGTCCGTGGGATTTTATCTAATATGGAGCAAGCACCACAGAATGTGTGCTCGGTCCTGGGATTTTATCTAATTACGACTGACTGGGTTCTTGTTTCCTAATTTTGATCTAAGTATGAGTCTAGATAAATGACTAACGTCGGATATTGAATCTTAATCTTAGTCTAGATAGAGTGTGCTGTGCATCTTGTTTTGTGAGTTAAGGAATATTACTAATAATTATCCCCTAGAAAACGTTCTTTTTTACTGGGTTCTGACCACACATATTATAAAATTGCTTTCTTTCCACAGCATCATAGAGTTACATACAGTTTTGATTTTGATGGTGATCTTTGTTAGATATATGATATATAATAATTTTGTAAAGAAGACCGCTGGTACGCGTGATTGTTTATCAATCACAAATATTTTTGGAGCAGTGGAGTGTGAGCTTAGCAAAAGAAGAGCATTCTGGCTATCGCCAAGTTAATAGCCTTCTCTAACTCCAAAACTGGCTTCAGGTGTGGACGAGTGCGGTGGATTTATAATAATGCAATTTTTTTTCCTTAAAGTTTTATAAAAAAAAATCTTTTCCACAGTAGTAATAGTAGTTTTATCAGTTTTTAGTCTGATCTACCATCTTTTTGGTTCAAGTCGTCTGCATTAGGAGCTTTTGCCAGATAACATCAGCGAAAGATAAGATAACTGATAACAGGGAGGATGTAACACAGTAAAATCTTGGTAATTGTTTTTGGTTTTTTTCTCTTAATTTCTTAGGGAGCACGGTATCCTGTTTTTCTTCTTTCTTTCTTGAGTAAGTCGCAGTCAGTTATTTGCCATGGCTGAGCGTGCAAAACTTAGAGCAATGCTAAGAAAGGAAGCAAGGGAAGTAGGACTACAAGGTGCAGAAGTGCTAGCTTTTGTGAACGAAGAACTCGACAGATATGAGGCGGAGAAGCACCGTCAATTGGAACAGGAAGCAGAAGCTAGAGAGAAAGAGAAGGAAGACCTTCAATTGGAACAGAAGAAAATTGAGGCGGAAATGGAAACTCGCAGAGACAAGGAGGGAGAGAGAGAGACAACATGAGGGAAGAAAGAGGGAGATGGAGAGACAGCAGGAGGAAAGAGAGAAGGAAAGACAACATGAGGAAAGAGAGGAGGTGAGACAACATGAGGGAAAAAAGAGTGAGCAACGACGTCAGTACGAATTGGCGCTTAATACTCTAGAGGTCCAAAGTCGCGGTGCAACGTCTAACTCTAGCAATTGAGAGCCGTCTTCACCTCAGTCACCTTTAACTGATCATTCCAGTAATAAATTTCCTCAATTAGCAGCTATGTCTTTTGCCCTAGAGTTCCAATGAGAAAATTGACACGTGTCTAGAAAAATGTGAGAAAATGGCAACACTGTATGGTTTAGAAAGTTTGCGATGGTGTTTGAAGCTTTCCCAGGCTTTGAAAAGTAATGCATATGATGTGTATGTTAAACTGGGAAGCGGCAATCAAGACAATTACGACATTTTTAAGAAAGCTTTGCTTGAGCTTTTCGAAATGAACGCTCGCAAATTTTTGCAACTGTTCCGAAACAGCAGGAAGGAAGGAACCGAGACATTTCACCAGTTCTCTTCACGTCTGAAGGGATATTTGACGAAGTGACTGGAGATTTCAGAGCTCCCTTGCACCTTTGAAGGGCTAGAAGAGTTTGTTCTAACCGAACAAATAAAAAGCACTTTGTCAAAAGAAACCCGCAGCTTTCTTGCTCAACAAGGAGCTGTAAAGCTGGAAGACATTTTAAGCAAGCCTGAACGGTACACAAATGCCTTAACCGAGCTTCCAAGCTAAAAACGCAAACCTTCAGAGAAGCCTTCTCGCAAAAATAACCAAGAGCAGTCTTCCCAGTCATTTTCCCATCAACACCCTACGGATATTGAATCCCAGACCCACCCCCCCCCCTTTAAGGAAAATCGAAATTTTACAAATCTCGATATCCCACCAAACCCCATGATCAGCCCAACCGTCACTCATGGCAGCCTAGCCAGAATGGACACGAAAAAAGGAAGACCCCTGCGCAAGGGACATCTGATCAGGGCAAGCACACCGGGACAAATCGGATTGGTTGTTTGCAATCAGACTCGCAAAAGAGGAGGAATGTCAGTGATTCTCAGCCTGAGGATGAGAGGCCTTCAACGCGAGGAACTGTTTTATTGAACGGGACTTCAACCTGTTATCTGTTTGATACAGGTTTGAGCTTTGATTGTATAGTCGCAAGGCATTTGGTCAAACCTGGTCAAGAGACAGAAGATACCGTCAAATTATGTGGAGTTTTCAAAGGAGATGCACCCATAACGCTTCAAGTCGCATTGGCAGAGATACACTCTGATTTTGTCAGAGGTGTTAACAAAGCGGCTATAATGGATGATCCGATCTACCCAGTCATACCTGGTTGTAGATACGTGTTTATAGGGAGACCGAAAGAGCCGATTGTGGCAGCAGTAACCACAAGAGGGCAAACCAAGAAGAAACCGGAGCCTGCACCTAATATGTTACCTATGGAATTAAAAGAAGCGCAACAGAAGGACCCTACCTTGGAGCCCTGCTTTAGAAAACCGCCCATGGCCAAGGACCCCATACACAACGGAGACATATTTCATAAGGATGGAGTGCTGTATCTAAAAATGGGCGACCCTGAACAGGGACATAACCAGCTCCTAGTACCGACGAAGTACAGAGACCAAATCTTAGAAATGGGGCACTCTCTTCCCCTTAGCGGACATATGGGACAAAACTCCACTATTCAGCGAATATCGACTATTGGTGGCCAGGAATGAACATTGATATCATCAGATATGTGAAATCCTGCGCCAAGTGCCAACGTGTGGCACCAAAACATTGGACACCCCAGTTCCTATGGGAGAAATGCCAATAGTGGGGACACCATCTGAACGGGTTGCTGTCGACATTGTAGGACCCCTAGAAAGGACTAAAAGAAGGAACAGGTTTATCCTGGCTGTTTCGGGGTGTTTTATGTTATTTATATAATGAGTCACCAATTGACTCAGGTCAAGTTCATATAGGGGTATGTAGTTTAGTCCCCGCACACAACCTTCTCCACCAACAAAAATGATACTGCCAAATACTAGGCTGGACAACTGAACATATATTTTAATGTACGACACGATGGTCCTTAGGTATCATCAGTAAAGCCATCATTCACATAGCCATAATATAGTAACGCAGTCCTCTGTACGTTTCCATATCGCTTGTCGCTAAAACGCTGTCCTTGACAGGATTTGGCATAAACTTTATTTACTCACGTTCACAATAATAAGAATCCCTTTCACACAATAAACTAGACTCATCACACGGAGATGTATGGATGAGCTAGTGGTCGAACATAGTAGAAATCGAGAGTGAAGTATAATAATTCTCAGAGGCTTGGAACACACACGTCCACCTGCCTTGAAGAACACAAAGAGAAGAGGTCGCACAATATATCGCTAACTTCAGCAAACGGCAACTCTAGGCGTCTGCCGCTTGACAAAAAAGTAATGACGTACTTCCTGTAACCAAGGGTCACCGGTCATAAACAAATATGACTACTTGTCCAACTGTTTTGATATCGACATACATGTTATGAATTTTAATCACAACATTTACTTCCCCCCCCCCCCACCCACCCCCGTCCCGTCAATTAATGGAAACGTAGTCTGCATTATTTACGAAGTGTGAGTATAACATCACTGGAGTGAAAAGATGCTATCATCAAATTTCACTGTTAGAATGACGTAGCATAGCACCCAGGTTTGTGCCGCAGAGGTGGCAATTAAACACTCAATTTGTGGACATTAGCAAAAATTACTAACACCATCGACTACAAAGGACAGAAATCATTTTAACAACAATGTGAAGTAGCTATCACAAAACATACAACATCATAAAAAAAGATGATGGTATCAGTCCAGGCACTCCCATACCGCACACCTATCTGTCACGTCAGGTAACAGTAGTCAATTAATCTCTTATTACTTCATAGTCATAATGCAAAGCATTAAAGTTAATACAATTATGAAATAGAGACAATAGATGACATGAGGCAGACAATCAACCAATGAAATGAGTGAATGCGACATTTTTGTGAATTGATCAAGGTTATGTGTGCCTCAAACATATATGTCATCAATATAACATATTAATGGTAAGAGAAGCAAAGTAAACTTGTATATGACACATTTGTGTGAGTAATAGATAAGACTATGCTTATGTGTTGTACCAATAGATAATAGTATGGCGTATTAGCCAATTAATGTTGCAAAGTCTAGTGTGAGTGTGACATAGATTTGTGTCAAAACCCAACAATTTCTAGTGAATTCACATTAATCACCACTTAATATTACACATAATAGTTAAAGTCCATAGTGCAATGTCATTCCGCTAATTAATAAATGTTCATACACCGTTTTTAGAAGTATGTTGAACCACATCGTTGACAATATCCATGATTGTTCTCCATGTGATAGTATGTCCGTACGAATCCAAATGTTAATACACAGCAATCGAAAACTGTTCAGATAGAAAATTTAGTTGTTATGTCCCCTTGATATTTCGAGTCAGTCATCTCAGAGTTATGTCCCTTAATATGGAGACGTTAGTTATTCCAATTAAAATTGACAATACATGTCCGCATGAAAATGTCTGGAAATGACATCTTTTTCAACATTTCACGTAATGTGTATACGTAAGTGTTAAGGTTAAAAAGGGAGGTGATACTTTGTATATGGGTTGGTCACAGTAAACTAAGGGTTACATCACTTGAAGACTTGATTTTTTTTTTTTTTTTTTTTTTTTTCTTATCCAGCGGCACTTGGGCTTTCAGCCCTTCGGCCCAATGACATGTCATTGCGAGGCTGGGGAACCTGAGGACTTTCCTTCCAACCCGGTCAGGAGCTTCGCTCCTTCCCATCCACAGAGGGTTTATCACAGGAGCCGTTCAGGCTATTCAGTCAAATTTCCGGCCGTAAACATTTCTTCAAACGCCGACGCCCGGGTTTGAACCATGAACACCTGGTCGCCAGTACAACGCCGAAGCCATTACACCAGCGCGGCTCCCGAAGACTTGATTAACGGTAAAATTGGGTGAACAAACATATGATAGAGGTCATAGGGTACAGATAGCGTCATGAGCGCGGTTCTGTATTGTTAGAACTGTAAATAGTTCGCACGGCTAGTTCGTGGAAGGGACTGAGCGGTGGTGAACTGCGAAGTCCCGTGACTGTTTAGGCGGGAGTTTTTGTGACCGCTAGCATTCGGGTGGAAAGTGTTGACGGAGGAAGTCAACCTTGGTTTTTTTCTAAGTGTGTGGTCCCGACCAGTGTTCGGTAAAAATGGTATAGTGTTTTTCAATGTGTGTCTCGATGGAGACTTTTTGAACAGGCCTGTATCTGAATATTCTTCCTGCATATGTATTCTCCCATGTGTTAGATTATTGGAGGATGGTATGTATTAATATTTATGACTGCAGTGGATGCAGCTTATGAGACATTTTTGTGAAGGAGATTAGGCCATATATAGAGTCTGGGAGGAAGACATGACTGCTTAGG
Organism: Oreohelix idahoensis; assembly: GCA_024509875.1. Classification (NCBI taxonomy): domain Eukaryota; kingdom Metazoa; phylum Mollusca; class Gastropoda; order Stylommatophora; family Oreohelicidae; genus Oreohelix; species Oreohelix idahoensis. The sequence goes on from JAMPIV010012551.1 coordinate 71,722, forward strand.
CCATATGTATAGTCTATTTAGGCGCTATGAAGAGTCCGAGATGTAGAGACATTACTTTGTAGGCCATAGACATTTTGTGAAGGAGATTAGGCCATATATAGAGTCTGAGAGGAATAAATGACTTTATAGGCCGTATATAGATATTATGCAGGTTATATTACTGCAGACTGCTGTGTGCGCAGTCTTTCCTTTGAGGAATATGGTGATGTGCATCTTCTAGAGGAAGTGCACCACTATTTATGATAAGGCCTTGAATATATATAGCTGACGATGATTATTCAACTGCCGGGGAGCAGCCTTGGTGGAGCAGGGAGGACGTAGTCCTTTGAGGAAAATCGTGATGGTCATCTTCAATGAGAAGGGCATCATTATGCTATAAGTTATGAGGCCATATTTATAACTGCGGTGAGCGCAGTTCTATAGGAGTGGTGTACGTGCAGTTATATGAGGTGTGCGCCATTAGGCGCTGTATTTAAGCGCTGTGGAGTGTGGGAGCTTCATGAATACCTTTATTCAATATCATGTACTATGCTGTATTTCATCTGTGTCGTCGTCTGTGTTGTAACGTAAATAAACCATTATTTCAACGTTGCTATTCGTTCAACGATACATGAATTCAATGTGTGTCACTGTGATGGATGAATGTGCCAGTACACACCTACTCTGATCATTCTAGGCATAGTGACAGCAGTAGGGACATATTTACAAATAGCCCTGAGGGGGCGTGGCCTATATAAGGAGAACACATTTACGTCTATCATCACTCAACTCCCACTGTTATCAATGAACATAGCTTAACATACTTGGTACCCAATACAGAAGAAGTTAATGCACAAAGGAGACAAAAGTACATTTAACATACTTGTCGGCGATATACATCAACATACATAGTGGTTTCAGTAAAGTTGGAATTTAGAACCTATTTACGCCATTATCCATGGATAACGAAAATAAGCATTAACATATTTGGTGGCCAAGACTGGTTTTATCTTCTGTTCCAGTCATTTTTGGAATTTAAAACCCGCAAAATTCGCGTTGAAAGGAAATAGATCAACTACTAGGAAATAGACTCATGAATATCAGCATACCTTTGAAGCGCAAGGCTCATGATTTCACGTGGTAAGATTGTTTCTACCAGACCTTGACCTGTATTTAGTGTGCCCTGTGTGTGGCGTATGCACTATCAAGTTCTCTCAGCTGTGACAGTAGTTAGCCTTGTGTGGGCGGAGCTTCGATTTAGAACCAGGTCAGCTTTACCTGTGTTATGTCGTCTTCTATGCCTACGGACTAGTATTCATTTGACAATAGGAAAGAGTAGACTAGTGTCATGTTAGGAACAGATGATTATAACACATTATTCCAGCCTAAATGAGTCGGCAGTAAAACATTTCAAGCCTGTATTGACACCTGCATTGCTTACAGACAGTTTGGTGTCGCTGGTAACCTTTGATCGGTGACACGGTGATGTGTCTAATGTTTACATGCTTCCTATAACATACTTGCAGCAGTCAAGTGTCCTGTTTCCTGCTTTATCAAGTTTCCAGTGGTAACAGTTGACGAGAGTCCAGTGCTGTTCCTGTAACTATCAACAAGGGGGTGTGCTTATGGTGTGTTGTCTGATGCTCATCAGTGGTAACAGAGAAAGAACAAGACCGTTTTCTACTTACAAAATAAGTGATTTTATGTTTGAAAACTGTGTCTCTGTATGATGTTATCAAGCCTTCCAATATTATTATGTTTGCTATTGAGTATTCCATGTTCATAGCTTATTGTTATGAGATTTAATGCATAATTGATTGATGGCTATGTAACATAATCTTATAAGAATTATAAGTGGTTTATAAATTTTGTACACTCAGTGATTGAATCACCATGGACTGTGATACAGATCCAGAAGATATGAGGCCTATACTAGAGTTTTTAGCTAATGAAGCTGAATATGGCGAGGGATTAAAAGGCTCAGCACTAGATAGATACGTTGTTGATGGTTTTTTGTTTAATGCTGTACAAGCCATAAAGTTTTTTACTGATGATAACCCTCATTCAAATCCTGAAATGATCATGGCTAGAGATTTGGCAAAGTTGTTTGAATGTCTACGTCCGATGGTGTATGATTATACTCGGGCTAGACACAATTATATGCATAAGATTATACACAATATAATCTGCAACGAGATGCAGGATGATAACAAAGAGGAATTAGAAGAGAAGGAGCGGATGAAGAACAACAAGCAAATTGCCTTACAACAAAGAGAAAATTGTTTGCAGGATATAGCTGAGAAGAAAAAATTACAAGAAACAGTGTCTAAACTCACAAGTGATTTGCATAAATCAAACTTGGAGCTTTCTAGTGTGAAAACAGCATTAGAATCTGCGTGCAGTAGAGTAAAAGACTTGGAAACACAGATTGCACATAATCAAGGTAAAATTAGTAATCTCAAGCAGGAGATTGAAAATAAGAGAGAAATGTATGAGAAGTTGAAGATTGATAGCAATGTAAGTGAGAAGAAGTATATGGATATGCTTCATGATGTGTTGGATGAGAACAATATTCTCAGTCACCAACTGAAAGAAAAGAATAATGTATCTTCCGAGAAGATTAATGAGTTGAAGCAACAAGCTGCTAAAGTTGATGGACTTCAGGCTCAGGTAGCCCTACTTCAGCCACAGATAGAAGAGGTGCAAAAGAAGAGATTAATAAAATTAGAACCACAGAGGAGAACAAATAAGGAAAATGATGATAAGCAGAGGTTAGAAGAGTTAACGGTGCAGAGAAAGAAAATGGTTAAGATTGAGAAGTTACTTACAGAAGAAAGATGTAAAGTTATGACATGTAATAACTTAAATAAGAAACTAAACCAAGAGATTACTGAATTGAGTACAAGGGTCAATGGTTTAGTGGATGTTGTTTTAGGCATCAAAGATTTGTCTACTGTTAAGGTTGACAATAGTAGACAGAAGGTTGTTTATAAACAAGCAAAGAGCCTGCCCTATACACTCTTAGCGAATTCGAAAATGGAACATGATGGACTTAAATCTCGGCGTGGCAGATATAATTTCCCACGTACGGAAGACGCTACGTTGAAGATTAATGGCTATTGGCGTCAGACCAGCAAAGATACTTCATGTGTAATATCTAATTCTGGTAATAAATATAACAAATATCATGTTGGTAACCATAAGGATTTTATGAGTTCCACTGCTTGTCATACACAATATAGGCAGTGTGATACAGCAGATAAGCATGTTAACACAGAAAAGAATAACAACAGTTCTGGTAAAAGAGATAACCATAATGTTAGACAGTACCAGGGAAGCCCATTAAATGGTAGTTTTTCCAGACAGTCTAACAGATCTCAAAAGATTGATTCTGAAGAGTTGAGAAATTATGGTAGGAATAGTTACATTAAAGATTACAAACTTGGTAATAATTATTCTAGGAGTCAACAAGATTCATTTACTAGATACTTCTATCCTAGAAGATATGTTAAGCATAGCAATGCTAACTGCAGTTCTAGGCAGAACAAATGGAATGATAAGGGGAATGGTAATAGAGATGATAACTCTCAAAATATTACTACACTTAACCAGGTTAACTGTGTGCAACAAAATCCCAAAGTCATTTGTAGTAAATAAAGTAACAGTAACTATTGATGTTCCAAGTACTACTACTGTTATGTTTTTTGGATTACGAGAGAGAATCTCGTTGTTGTGTATGTCACTTTATTTCAGCCTACTACTGGGGTGATGACCGTCATTTTCGGTCAGGTTGACCCAAACCTCCTGAGTTGTATACTATGTGTAAACGAAGAGTTGGTGACATCATATGAAGACCAGAGGTTTTCATAACAACGGGTATAGGTAATTGTGCGTTTAACCTATCCGTTTTTCATGATAATCTTACAGTTGATTAAAATGAAGATTTTCATTTGTATTTTTTCAAACAGTAGCAGCTGTGCGATAAAGGTCAGCGTGCCTGTTTTTTCCTTTACCTGTGACAGAAATGTTTGTTACCCTACAACCGTGTGTGCAGTCAAGCGTAACCCAGCCAGTTTGTTGACCCTGTATTATTTGATGTCATCCCATGCGGTACAGAATACTACACTGGAGTTGTAACCTATTTATTTTTTTGGAATTGATTCAAGATTGCTACAATGTTTCTTATACTTGATTTTTCTAGGATAATGTATTATTGTATAGTATAATATGATTGTATTGTATAATGTTTCATTGGATATTGTATATGTCCATATTTATGCATTATTTGTACTCTATCTTGTTATTTACATAATTGTATTGTGGATAAACATTGTACGTATTATTATTGTAATGAATTGTAACATTTCATTTTGTATTGACGTGTCTTTGATTGTTAATTTTTTGTTGTTGATGAAATTATGGATTTTTTGTATTTACATACACTAGTCTGAAGACTGTTTCAGTTGCTCATATTACGTTTGACCATATTTGGTCTGTTGTGAAATTGATACATCAAAACATTGATATGATTCTGTAGGACTAATTGTTGTGATAGTTTTATACATAATGAGATTGTCAGCCCTAAGCACAACTCATTGGTTATGACAATGCGTTAGTCGCTTTCAGAGAGTTTTTTAGTTACTAAATTGGTTTTTGTTTTTTCGTATCTGATTACATGTTTAGTTAATATATTACCTTATACAAAGGTTATATGAAGAAATTGTTGTGTTGTGAAATGTTATTTTGGAACTAAATTATAACATGTAGAATTGTCAGGGATAGCAGATACTATTATTTGTTTGAAGAATTTAGTAGTCTGACTTAAACCCTTTTTCATGAGAAATAATGTTATGTTTATATGTGCAAGTTGGTATAATGTTAATAGTGTGGTTTTTTGTAGGTGCTCATTTGTGTTTACTTAGAGATGGGAATATATTTTTATGTCTCTCATTTTGTTAAAGCTAGTTTCACTTTTGATTTGTTAATTAGTGGTTGAAACTTGTAAAAATTTAAAATACTATTTTTATTTAACTTAATGTTAAGAAACTTTTTGTATTGTAATTTCGTAAATTTGTATTTGTTTTTCTTTGTGAAAGTATTGTATTTTTTATGTGTCCAGTGCCTAATATATTGATATGTCCACATTTAAAAAAAAAAAAAAGAGAAAAAGATAATAATTTTTTTTTTTTTTTCCTTTTGAGATTGTGATATTTGTGTTTTTACAAATCACACTTTTTTGTGTGTGATGCCTGTGATACTTCATTTTAGTTACGAATAAGTGTTGCAATTTGGTTAAATTATTTATTATGCATTATCTAGTTATATCCTTCGTTAGTGTTTAGTATATATATATATACTATGTTTTTCTGTTCGATGATTTTCTGTCATGATTGTATTTGTTTACAATACAATGTTTGTTTAGATAGTTATTAGGATGTATTATTACTTATTCTATACATTCATTTCTTGAATTTTCTTCTTTCTTTTCGGATAATTCTTCGTTTCACTTCATTTCTTTTGAAGCAGTTTATACTTTCGTGATGCTTCTATGTTTCATCTAGATGTCACTTAATTCTATTTGCATATCGTTTACTTCTTACACTTCGTATACTTCCTTCCTTAGGATTGTTATGTTGATTATATGGTTTGGTATGTGGTAGCTATTTTTGTCGGTTGTATCTAGTTTGATGTAAGGATTTGATTTACTTGATTGTTATCAAATGGGATTATGGATCTTTGTTACTATATTGATTTCATTGCTGATTTTTGATGTTGATCATGCTTACCTTGCTTGATCTTGTCTGTTACTTTCTAGTTATTGTATACTACTTGCTCTACAGTGATCATAGTTAACTTTGTTTGAAACTGTTTATTTAATGTACTTAGCAAATTATTGTGCATAATTTATTTTATTGTACACTTGCTTATATTTTTTTTCGATGTATTATTATAACCTTAACATAAGCTAATTTTTGTATGAGTATTTTAGAGCTTATCTGACCCCTCAATTTTCATTGATGTAGTTTTTGTTAAAAAATGATAAATCATTTTTTCTCCGGGGGTGGTGGTAAGATGTTAAGGTTAAAAAGGGAGGTGATACTTTGTATATGGGTTGGTCACAGTAAACTAAGGGTTACATCACTTGAAGACTTGATTAACGGTAAAATTGGGTGAACAAACATATGATAGAGGTCATAGGGTACAGATAGCGTCATGAGCGTGGTTCTGTATTGTTAGAACTGTAAATAGTTCGCACGGCTAGTTCGTGGAAGGGACTGAGCGGTGGTGAACTGCGAAGTCCCGTGACTGTTTAGGCGGGAGTTTTTGTGACCGCTAGCATTTGGGTGGAAAGTGTTGACGGAGGAAGTCAACCTTGGTTTTTTTCTAAGTGTGTGGTCCCGACCAGTGTTCGGTAAAAATGGTATAGTGTTTTTCAATGTGTGTCTCGATGGAGACTTTTTGAACAGGCCTGTATCTGAATATTCTTCCTGCATATGTATTCTCCCATGTGTTATATTATTGGAGGATGGTATGTATTAATATTTATGACTGCAGTGGATGCAGCTTATGAGACATTTTTGTGAAGGAGATTAGGCCGTATATAGAGTCTGGGAGGAAGACATGACTGCTTAGGCCATATGTATAGTCTATTTAGGCGCTATGAAGAGTCCGAGATGTAGAGACATTACTTTGTAGGCCATAGACATTTTGTGAAGGAGATTAGGCCATATATAGAGTCTGAGAGGAATAAATGACTTTATAGGCCGTATATAGATATTATGCAGGTTATATTACTGCAGACTGCTGTGTGCGCAGTCTTTCCTTTGAGGAATATGGTGTTGTGCATCTTCTAGAGGAAGTGCACCATTATTTATGATTAGGCCTTGAATATATATAGCTGACGATGATTATTCAACTGCCGGGGAGCAGCCTTGGTGGAGCAGGGAGGACGTAGTCCTTTGAGGAAAATCGTGATGGTCATCTTCAATGAAAAGGGCATCATTATGCTATAAGTTATGAGGCCATATTTATAACTGCGGTGAGCGCAGTTCTATAGGAGTGGTGTACGTGCAGTTATATGAGGTGTGCGCCATTAGGCGCTGTATTTAAGCGCTGTGGAGTGTGGGAGCTTCATGAATACCTTTATTCAATATCATGTACTATGCTGTATTTCATCTGTGTCGTCGTCTGTGTTGTAACGTAAATAAACCATTATTTCAACGTTGCTATTCGTTCAACGATACATGAATTCAATGTGTGTCACTGTGATGGATGAATGTGCCAGTACACACCTACTCTGATCATTCTAGGCATAGTGACAGCAGTAGGGACATATTTACAAATAGCCCTGAGGGGGCGTGGCCTATATAAGGAGAACACATTTACGTCTATCATCACTCAACTCCCACTGTTATCAATGAACATAGCTTAACATACTTGGTACCCAATACAGAAGAAGTTAATGCACAAAGGAGACAAAAGTACATTTAACATACTTGTCGGCGATATACATCAACATACATAGTGGTTTCAGTAAAGTTGGAATTTAGAACCTATTTACGCCATTATCCATGGATAACGAAAATAAGCATTAACAGTAAGCTTGTACGTCCACAATAAGCATTGTCATTAAGGCACAACATCTATACGGAGTGCGCTGAGTTCAACAAGATATTACACCATTCTAAACATTGGAGAATTCATCATCATCCTGTTGCTCTGTGAAACGCTTACTCATATCAGCAATGTTTCTTTCTTTAAATCTGCAACCATGTAGATTAGTTAGCATACAAAATGTTATAATATTCTTCATAATGATAGTTACTGTTCCTATGTAGCAGTGTCATACGAACACGTCATCATACACGTAATAGTTTCTTGATCTGGACATCATGAAGTTCGTTCATGGGTTAGTTGAAATTCTGTGAGTCACCTGTATTTGTAGAGTTGATAGGTGATATAGGGTCTTTTATGCAACGCGACAGAACATCACCCAAGACATTTTGGCTTCCCTTGATGGCTTTGATATCATAATCGTATGGTTGAAGAGCGAGCGAGGCCCTGGCCGCCCTTTCGTTCTTGAATCTAGCTGTCTTTAGATATGACAATGCCTTCTGGTCGGTTTCCAGGGTGAATCGGGCTCCCATCAGGTACCGTTGCAGCTTGTTGAAACAAAACACGATCGCCAGCAGTTCCCTTTCAACAATGGGATACCGCTGCTCTGTGGGCGACAATTTACGGCTGACATACATAGTTGGGTGCATGTAGCCTTCACACTCCTGCATCAACGTTCCACCGATACCTGTTGCAGAGGCGTCTACTCTGAGGGTAAAGGAAAATCGAGCGTCAGGTAATCTCAAAATTGGTGATTTAGAGAAGGAGCATTTAAGTAAATTTAAGGAGACTTCGCACGCATGCGACCAGATGATCTTGTTTGGCGAGTTCTTCTTTACCAACGAAGACAGAACTGAGGTAATATCCGAAAAATTAGGCAAGAATTCTTTATAGAAATTTACCAAGCCTAACAGACTGCGAACCTGTTTCTTAGTTCGAGGAATTTCAAGATTCAAGATTTTCGAGATAGTAGAATCCTCAGGTTTAAGAAACCCACCTCCTACTTTATGACCAAGAAAAGAAATTTCAGTGAATCCTGTTCTGGTTTTTGAGGGTCTAGCATTAAGATTATGAAGACGCAAAGTATTCAACAAAGACTGAATTCCCTTAACATGTTCTTCCCAAGTTTGATGGAATAGACAAATATCATCAATATAAGTGATTAAATCCTCAGGGATAGAGAAAAATTTACGCGTCATGCGTACAAAGGTAGCAGGAGCGTTAGCAAGACCGAACGACATAAAATTGAATTGAAACAATCCTAGAGGTGTATCGAAAGCTGTATAAGGCTTAGATTTGTCTGATAATAGCACTTGCCAATAGCCTTTTGACAAGTCAAATTGTGTAAAGAAAGTGGCAGTAGCTAATTTGTCTAGAAGAGAATCTAACAATGGTAATGGTTCCGCGTCTGGAATAGTCAGAGCATTTAATCGCCTGAAATCTATGCAAATACGAATAGATTTATCTTTTTTCCTAATCAAGACCATAGGAAAACTGTATGGTGAATGTGATGGGGCAATGATATTTAAGTCGATCATTTCTTTTATTTCTTCCTGTACCTGTGATTGTAAATGAATAGGTATAGGATATGGTTTCAGTTTGATAGGTCTGAAATCTGTTAGCAAGATATGTTGAATGATATCCGTATGCCCAGGAACATCCGTGAGCACATCAGAAGAAGATTGCAGTAATTGATAAATCTGCTCCTTCTGATGAGAAGCAAGAGTTGGTGTAATAGAAACATCTTTCCAACTCTCAGTAGCTAAAAGATATAAGATTGGTAATGATAAAAGTGGTTCAGTACCATCAGATAAGTCAGACCCCTCCTCCTGTTTTACCGCCAAGGAAGAGCGACGATCAACAGATTCGTCAATAGCTTCAAATTGTATAAGGTCCTCTCCATGACTCAAGTAATTTATTGTCTTTATTAGGTAGTAATACATAGGCCTCATCACCTGGCCATAATTGGCGCAGTTTCCTGTTTTGATTGGCAAACAAACGAGCCTTTAATTTCGCCTTTTCTGACGCCTCCACTGCTATCTGGCATGCGTCGATAATTTTTCTTCTCAATTTGAAAACATATTGGTAAGAGGTTTGAACATCTTCATTCATGTCAGCTTCCACCAACAATTGTTTTAAAATGGACATAGGTCCTCTAAGTTTAGCACCAATGACTAACTCAAAAGGCGCGAACCCGGTATGTGCGTTGGGAATTTCTCTATATGCAAAGAGAATTGCAGGCAAAACTCGATCCCAATCGTGCAGATACCTAGTCGTAACTTTGCCCAACATTTGCTTCAAACTCCTGTTGAGCTGCTCAATTTTACCATTCGAGGCGGCGTGAAAGATTGAACTAAGAGAACGATCAATATCGAACTCCTTCATCACCTGTTTCATGACGTCAGAGACGAATTGTTCGGGAAAACCCACTCTGCTGAAAATTAAAAATTGCGCATCCGCTACGTGAACAGTTGATATAGTTTTAAGAGGTATCGCTTCTGGCCAGTGTGTGCACATATGAATGCATGTCAGCACATATTTATGACCTCTAGCTGACGTGACTTTTAATGGACCAATAAGGTCAATAGCCATCTTTGCGAAAGGACGCAAAGAAATATCGGATGCCTGGATAGGCACATTATGCTTAGGCCTTTTAGTTGCCATCCCCACGCAAACAGTGCAAGTGCGACAAAAAGCCTTGACATCTTTTGTCTCACCAGGAAAAAAAAATGCGACAAAACTCTCTGTTTTGTTCTAGCGATTCCCAAATGGCCTGCACAGTTAATATCGTTGGCATGTCGTAAAACGAATGGTCGAAAACAAGCTGGTACCATGATCTGTTTTTTTAACAGATATAGAATCTTGAAAATTTCTAATCAAAATACCATTCTTTAAGGAGTTCCAATGTTTAGCATTATTATCAAACATCACACCATCTGATTTTGCAACCTGAAAAAATTTCTTTAAAGACTCATCATCATTCTCTCTCTGAATGAATGAATGAATCCTTATCAATAAGTTCCACCTGTAGATCATCATCATTTCCCTTCTCCTCATCAATATTTTCTTCTTCAGTTACTATCTCTTCAGTTTCACTCTCATCATTCATCAACTCATCTACCACATTTTCAATTTGGTTGTGATGATCCAATTGAGCATGAGCCTGAGCTCTAGTTATGACAGCATTTGCACTGATCAGATGCTGTTAGTCGGATTTTTCAATATCTTCCTTTGTGCATTCACGAAGAGCAGGAATATTTCCCAAGGTTATTCCGGGAATAGGGTTATTCAACAGTCACTCGAGAGTTCTACCTGTAAAGTATGGGGTATCCAAAAATACTTCCGCAGTTGGATAGTATTCCACTGTGCCACCAAATGTAATGCATTTCACCTCCCTTCCTGTATAATCTGACTGATCTACCAACGACCTGCGCACACCAATCGTTGTGCAACCTGTGTCCATGAGAAGTGACACAAATTGGTTGTTCATAAAAACCCTTATTAAATACCAGGGAAACTGTTCCATCATATGAGGACATGACTGGTAAAGGATGTCCACATAAAAGCCTTGGGATTCCCTCTAGCTGAAACAAATAATTGCATTCAGAACAATTAGTACTGTTAGACAAGTCCACACTACATGCATTCGCATGAGATATACTATTATTAGTCTGAACTGTATTATTGTCACTAACATGTACGACAGCATTAGAACGCTCAGGATTCCTTGACTGTCTGAAGTTATTGTTCTGTTGAGAACCTCTGCTATTAAAAGAATTGTCGTTATTTCTCTAAAATGACATTTGTCCTCTGCCTGATCTGGCATTATATCCTCCTCTGTTCTAATAATCATTAGGCCGGAAAGATGATGGTTGATGAAAATAACCATCATCATAAGAGTTATGATTTCTTGGAGGCTGTTGTGATCTTTTGTTAAAATTGTATCTGCCTCTGTTAGTGCCATAGTTATGATCTCTATTTAGTCGATAGTTCCTGTCCATACTGTTTGATCTCTGCCTATGGGGATTATAATTTACAGTCCTAGCAGATGCCACTGGCAAGGAATCCTTAATGTTATTTCTACTAAGGTTCCTACCCGGATGAGCGATTTGATATTGGCGTCCGAAATTTTCCATAGTGGATAATGTTTCAGGTTTCCTCTCCTGTAGGAATGACAAAAAGTCGCCACTAATTGAAGACAACACCTTGTCTCTCAGAATCAAATCAGCCAACCCCTCAAATGTTTTTTCAATCTTGGACAAATCAACCCATCTAGAAAAGTACAGCTTAATAGATGAGATAAATTCAGTAAAATCCTTTGCTGAATCTCGTAATAATGACTTCATCCTACAACCATTTTCATCTAATTGATACTTCTTCAGCAACAAGGCTTTTACAGCCTCGTAGTCCTTTCTAGTCTGATCATCCATAGTACAGACTGCAGTAAGAGCATCACCCACCAATAAATTCATGAGCCCACTAGACCAAGTAGCTCTATCAAATTTAAACTCTTAGCAATATGTTTCATATCTATTTAAGAAGCATGAAATATCGTCTATATTTGAGTTAAATTTTGGCAAATTGAGCTTAAAAGTGGAAGCATGGTCTTTTTTCCCAGCTTCACCATTCATTACACTAACCTGTGGTTGTTGAAGTCGCAACTTCTCCAACTCAAATTCCCCCATTCTAAGCTCTTGTTGTGCTTTTATCTCAGTTTGAGCATAGGCCAATTTTTTATCTTCAAGAACCATTTCATCTTGTCTCCTCTTTTCAGCTAATTCATTTTGTCTCCTTTTTCAGCTAATTCTTCTTCTCTCCTTTTCTCAGCTAATTGCAATTCTTCAGCTCTCTTCTTCTCCTCTCTCTCTCTAATTGTCTTTGATCCCTAAGTTTATTGGCTTCCAACCATTTTAACTCTTTTTCACACTCAGTGGATGCATATTCCCTTAAAGCCTCACCTTCCTTACCAAATTCTTTTCCAATATTAATAAAATACTCCAAGGTAACCATAATTCACAATTATTGTGCTTTACAATAGATAAACAATAATGCAAATATTATATAATGAATATGTGAACAATATATTCAACAAATATTTCACCACTTCAAAATCACCCAACTGCATGTAATACTAGGAGCCACAAAAGAACAGAGATACAAACAAGATGACTGAATACAGTGACAATAGCTAAAGTAAGATAATGCAAATAGTCAACCAAGGCAGAAATGTATAAATTGTGGAACAATTAAGCACAATGCAGCTCTATCACACTTATGACAAGACAAGTACAATATCAAAACATATGACATTTAATAAAATGAGGGAAAGCAAGGTTAGGCTAACAATATCACAAACAATAATGAAGAAAACTGAATAAAAAATTACAATTAACTTAAACACAAAAACAAACTTGAAAATAGACGAAACTGCACAACTAACAAACAGTGGTAATGATAAACTCAATAGCAGCAGATAACTCACAGCTTTGTAATGCCGGCCCCACTGTTTGAGAAAATCATAATCCAAACCCTACAGAACGCTCATGAATCTTTCTCGACCATACATATGAGGTATTGAAAAAAAGTTCATGAGTCCCTCCATCCTCCCACTATTCACACAAACATATGGATACGAAAATACATAGAGAAAAAAAAACTCTGGCAAACAAGATTATCAGCATCTCACGCTGCATGTAACCTTAAATGTACTTATCTGTTTTGCCAGTAAAAAATCCTCCTGGTTTCAACGCCTCTTTCTCCAGGGAACGACGAAAACCTTGAAAACATACAGGGTAGACCAGGGTAGGTCTAGGATTCACAAAAAGCTCACTCGAACTGGACTTCGCATTGGTCCGTCGTCTTCTTGAAAATATGCCATCTTCGGGCATCAAACTTGAAATTTTAAACGAAACTTCTGCAGGAAATATTTGGTTGTTGATTATGTTCCACTTCTGCAGTAATCTGGAAACTTGGAACTGCGCTTACTGTTCAATGTAACCTCACGTAGGTTAGCAGACGATATCTGTCGCCATATTGGAACTTTTTTATATTTGCATGAAAATGCAGTCCAACGACTTGAAACAAACAATACCTATTGGATTTGTCTGTAGCTCAGATCCCGGCTTGCTGCCTCCATTTTTGGCTGTTACGGGGTGTTTTATATTATTTATATAATGAGTCACCCATTGACTCAGGTAAAGTTCATATAGGGGTATGTAGTTTAGTTCCCGCACACAACCTTCTCCACCAACATAGATGATACTGCCAAAGGCCAGGCTGGACTATTGAACATATATTTTAATGTATGACACGATGATCCTCGGGTATCATTAGTAAAGCCATCATACACATAGCCATAATATAGTAAGGCAATCCTCAGTACGTTTCCATATCGTCTGTCGCTAAAACGCTGTCCTTGACAGGATTTGGCATAAACTTTATTTACTCACGTTCACAATAATAAGAATTCCTTTCACACAATAAACTAGACTCACCACACGGAGATGTATGGATGAGCTAGAGGTCGAACATTGTAGGAATCGAGAGTGAAGTATAATAATTCTCAGGAGCTCGGAACACACACGTCCACCTGCCTTAAAGAACACACAGAGAAGAGGCCGCACAATAGATCGTTAACTTCAGCAAACGGCAACTCTAGGCGTCTGCCACTCGACGCAAAAGTAATGACGTACTTCCTGTAACCAAATGTCACCGGTCATAAACAAATATGACTACTTGTCGAACCGTTTTGATACATGTTATGAATTTTAATCATAACACTGACCTTAGTCGACACATGCACTATGTGGGTTGAAACTATACCGCTAATGTGCAAGGATTCCAAGCATGTCGCAGAAGCCATAGTGCAGATTTTTACCCGGTTGGGATTCCCTCAACAAGTTTTGACAGATAACGGATCCCAATTCTGTAGCCTGTTAATGGAGGAGATCTTTAAGATCTTGAGGGCCAAACACATCCACACCAGCCCGTACCATCCGGCTGGAAATGGGCTCGTGGAACGCTTTAACGGCAGCCTCACCATGATGTTACGTAAGCTGGGACAAGAGAAACCTGAAGATTGGGACCCTTTCATTCGCGCAGCCTTATTCGCCTACAAGGAAGTCCCACAGGCATCTACATATTTACCACGAGCTACACTTTTGTTCGGCAGACCTATTAAGGGCCCGCTAGAAGCCTTACTCTCGTCACTGACAGACCAGAAGGCTGATGAGACTGTCGTCTCAGCATTTAAGTATGTATCGGAACTTAAGGAAAGGTTACAACTAGGATGGGATCTAGCAACAACCAACCTTAAGCGAGCACGCAAGAAGCACGCTAAACGATACAACAGAGCAGCGAAAGAGAGAGAATTACAACCAGGAGAGAAAGTTTTGTTGTTACTTCCAACCGGAAGCAACAAACTACGTATTGGATGGCAAGGGCCGTTTACCGTCCTTAAAAAGATCTCGAGAACTAACTACAAGATCTCTATTAAAGGAAAGGAAAAAGTCTACCATATAAATCTGTTAAAGAAATATTGGGACATATCGGTGCCTTCTCCCGAACATCTCTTGGCTGTCGCTATAGCAGCCGAAGATGAGGAAGATGACGATATTTGCATGGAATATCCACTGCAACAAACGGAATCATTCAAAGATGTTAAATTCGGCAACGCTCTCTCAGAAGCACAACAGACAGAAACGAAAGCGTTATTGAGACAGCACTCGGAAGTCTTAACGGACATACCTGGTCGAACGCATCTCGCAGAGTTTGATATGAAGCTGCCAAACGAGACACCTATGCGAACCAGAGTTTACTCGATCCCGTATGCGAAAGCAGACACGTTACGTGGAGAGATAGACAAACTACGTCAAGCTAGGATTATTAGCGAGTCTATATCGCCCTATACCTCGAGCGTCGTACTGTTGCAGAAACCTAATAAGGAAGTTAGGCTGTGTATTGACTACCGTTTACTTAACACGGTAATGGAATTCCAGCCTGAACCCCTGCAAAACGCTTCGGAACTGTTTACCAAGCTTAGCAAGGCAATAATTTTCTCCAAGATTGACCTGAGTAAGGGTTATTACCAAATACCAGTCAAGGAGGAAATTAAACCCCTGCTAGCTTTTAGCACCAGTGAAGGACATTACACTTTCAACGTTATGCCTTTCTGTTTGCCCAACGCACCAGGAGTCTTCATCAGAATGATAAAAAAGCTTTTAGAACCCTTGCAAAGTCCACATATCCACAATTTCATGAACGATATACCGATTGCAACGGACAACTACGAAGAACATATTGCTACGGTCGCTATGCTCCTCGGGAGACTAAAGGAATTGATCTAACAGCCCGTCCTAGCAAATGTTTAATCGGCTTTGAAAAGCTAGACTTCCTGGGGCATACCATTTCTGAAGGGTGTATGTTGCCAGTTGCTATAAACGTAGAGAAAATACGTGCAGCGAAGAGGCCTAAAACAAAGAGAGACACACGTTCGTTCCTATCACTGTGTGTGTACTACCAAAAGTTCATTAAAAACTTCAATGGCCTGACAGTACCTCTTACTGACCTAACAAAGAAGGGAAAACCTGATAAGGTTATTTGGAACGCAGAGTGTGAAAGCGCTTACGTCACTCTGAAGGAACAATTGTCCAAATACCCTATTCTAAGGTTACCTGACCTTAAGGAACCTTTCATTTTGCGTGTAGATGCCTCCGGAATGGGAATCGGGTCAACTCTGCTTCAGGCAGATTACAAGAATCTGAACCTGTTATTTCCAGTTGCATACGGCAGCCGCAAACTGAATACAGCAGAAAGGAATTATTCCACCATGGAGAGGGAATGTTTAGCACTCGTGAATGGAATAAGGAGACATCATGAATATCTATATGGCGTTTCATTCACGGTACAGACAGACCATGCTCCATTGGCCTTTCTTGGAGCCATTAATGAATTTAACGCAAAGATTATGCGTTGGGCTTTGCTGTTAAGCGTGTACTCATTTAAAGTACAATATTTAAAAGGAAAAGAGAATGTAAGAGCGGATTTTATGAGTTGAAATTGGAGCATGGAGGAGGAGGATGAAATGGAAGATAGCAATAACTCGGACGCTGCGGATGACAGTAGCTCTATTTCGATAAATGAGATATGAAAAGGTTTCACATCTTCAAAGCCAAGACGGACTGTGACGGGGAATGTAAATAATGATAGAGTAATATGACAGCCTTTGCTTTCCCATTTAGTGTCTACCATTTGCTAAGCCAAACATCGACATTTTCTGACTGCATTACTCATATTTAATCTACGCCTTTTTTCTCGACATGTAAACAAACTGACATTTACCAATTTCCGTGAATTGCAAGCATAACAAGCAGCGAATCATGATTTGTTTACCTGAGTTCTCACGCGAGCTGATTTGCCAATTTTCGGTCATTAGACAGTTGCGCGGAGAAATAACGGACTGTTTGAAGAAGAGACAAGAGGCGATACTATTTTCCCGACCACCTTTGATGTTAGCACGTTCCAGGGGAGATATTGTTTTATCTGCGCAAGGGGACGTAATCTGAGAGAGGCATGCGCACGGCAACGATTTCTGATGTCGGTCAGCATCGCTGAGTAGAATGAACAAACAAACCTTTGATCCGGGAAAACGCAGTTCCTGATTCCCTACTATACAGAAGGTGTGAATTGTAACGTCTTCTGTTGATGATAACATCATGAGCTTTATAAATACCGCGCTCTCACAAATTCAGTGATTAGAGTCGCTCAGAAATTCTTGGATAATCTAAGCACGACGGACTAGAACTATTTCTTCGCTTAATGTGTTAAATTGTCCCATGCGGATTTCATTTTCTGATTTGTGGTAATAGAAATTGTGCTTAAGTGTTAAAATGTGTTAGGTTTACCATTTTTATTCACTATAATTGCTTAGCGTTTAAAACTAGTGAAATAACATAACTGTAAATGTGGGTCTCTGTTTTGAATGAATGATACCAGGCATGCTCCAGTCTACCCAGCGGTACTGTAAATGGGTAACTCACTCTAGTCCTGAGTTAGGGAGGGCAAAGGCAGCTGTAAGAAGTAGTTTACCTCTGAGGCTCCAGGAGGAGCAGGCCCTTAACTTGGTCAATTCAACCGACGCAGGATGGTGTAAATATGGAGTGAGAGTGTAGAGTGTTATTAACGCGACTGGTGGAGTGTTCGTATCTTGACCAATATAAAGCACTCATTCACTCATGGCTATAAGTCATCAATGCAGACTACTGGAATCTTGTCATACAGTTTATTCAGACGCACATACTGGGACAGAACGAATAGATCATAAGTACATGTTGACACATCAATCTTCAGGCATGAATAGTAGATCCCATGTCATGGAACATTCAAATATAATGGTTGGTACAAAACAGCATTCAATGTTGTTATACATTATGGCCGCATCCCCTATCTGACTGAACGCATCAGTAAAGACGGATCGGTAAACAAATGAAGAGTTCGATGGACAAACCTTCTTTCCCTTGCTAAGTTCTTAGGTTGCTTATATTCAATGTTTATATCATACTGTGAAACCACGATAAGGGGTTTTCATATAAATGAGATCTCCATGCCACTGTCCGAATAGTAAGATACACGACCCGTTCTCTGGACAGTGATCCATAATGATGACAGGACTACAAAAATGGCCTCCTTCCCTGAGCTTTCGCTCACTCGCCCAGCAGAAGAATAATCATCAGCCAAATTTGATTCAAAACTTGAATAAGTATAACTTTCTAGAGTTACCATACAGTCCCTTTGTCAGAAGGTTACTTCTTGAAGACATAAGCGCTGATGGAACCTGTCATCTACAACAATATCTAGTTAAACGACCAACGATGCACAAAAATACGTTGCTTCATCTAGGTCTAACCATAAGGAGATCGTCAAAAGGGTCTGGATTTACCTTGAGTCCGAATAGTACATAATACAGTACATGAGGAGAGTCTCTAACACTATAATCTTGTAGAGACACAATCTCCTACTGAAGAAATCACTTCATAAATCATTTTTCACTCTAGAAAGGACCAGCCCAGGAAAAATGCGTGACCAGCCATTGTAGGCGGCAATATCGGAACTCCTCACGACTCGCCAAGACAACCAATACCTCCGCTAGTGCGGCATAAAGAATATAGTCCTGCCTACCCATACAAAATATACAATATAGGACTGAATCTACTTGCACTAATAATATGTAATACATATGAATTCAGGCCATAAACATTCTAAGAACGATCAATCTATTTTCTGGCTATGACAAATGATGAATGCCAAAATATAAGTATTCTTACGCCCGATCAATATCAAGGGAGATTATCCATATAATCAAACGTATAAATCAAACATGGATTATCTGTTATCTTTACAAACGAAAGCATTTTCGTACCCAATTAAATACAACAATATATTTTCCATATTAAATAGACATATCGACATTTGTAATCCGTGCGTCAAAAAATATGTACGCAACAGATTACCACACCCCCCGGGAAAAAAAAGGTACCTTTTTTTTGAAATACATCCAGGAGCAACGAACAATAGGCTCACAACGCACGAATAACAATGCGCAGATGATAAGCATTCCAAACAAATGTAACGCCTAATGTAAGGCTAAGTCGTCATATAGCACGACCAATGAGAATCTATCTCCGGATTTAGAGAAAATTTTTCTCTGAGTATAAATATCTCCCGAGAGGTGTCACCAACGCATAACACAATACTGGCAATGCCACAATTTGTACAATAGTTCATCTTAGGTATCTTAACATTATGATAACCAATTAAGAAAAATATCAAAAACCTGCGGTGAATATACATCAATGCACCGCTAAGTAGTGATACAGACAATGTATGATATATTACATATAAGTACATACTTTAAAATAGGAAAAACTGTAGTAAAGTCAGACATGTTAGAAATCTCAAGATCTGACAGTTAAGTGGAATCATGTGGGCATCTCGATAAGATATCCGCCATCACATTTTCTGAACCACGGATAGCTCGCACCGAAAAATGAAAAGGCTGAAGAGCAATCGCGTATCGCGTTGATCTCGCGCTCTTCAGATTTTTAGTCTGAATAGCTGTAAGAGCTTTCTGGTCAGTCTCCACAATAAAATGCGCGCCAAGAAGAAATCTTTGAAGTTTAAGGATTGACCAAACCATAGCCAATAATTCACGGTCTAGGACCGAGTAATTTCTCTCTGCGGCATTAAGTTTTCGAGAAATATACATCACCCTTGAGTCCAATTGACTATATTAGGAGACCCTTTCTTTAACAAAGAAGAAAGAGGTGACATAATGGAGGACAGATTCGGGATGAATCGTCCATAAAATTGTATTAGACCTAAGAGACTTCGTACTTGCGTTTTAGTCTTAGGAATAGAAATGTTAAGTATCTTACTTGTATTATGGTCTTCTGTTTTCAGGAACCCATGACCAACACGGTGACCTAAGAAAGATATTTCGCCAAAACCAATAAATGCTTTAGATGGTTTCGCTGTCAGGTTATGCTCGCATAGGATAGACAATAGTTCATTTAACCCGTTATAGTGATCTTTCCAAGTATTACTGAAAAGACAGATGTCATCAAGATATGCAATGACATCTGGGCGATGAGATAGGATTCGACGCATCATGCGTACGAATGTTGCTGGGGCATTCATAAGGCCGAAAAGCATGAAATTCCATTGGAATAGACCCCTAGGCGTCGAAAAAGCAGTAAACGGTTTGGCGTATTCGGATAGTGGAACTTGCCAATATCCCTTAGACAAATCGAGTTTAGTAAAGAAATGAGAATTCGATAGTCTAGTAAGTAGCTCTTCAAGTAAAGGCATAGGTTCAGCATCAAATTTCGTCACTTGGTTCAATTTGCGATAATCAACGCAAAGACGTATGTTGTTGTCTTTTTTCGCACGATAACCATCGGTGAAGAATATGCTGATGTGGATGGTTCATTTATTTTCAACTCTATCATTTCATCCAACTCTTTTTCTACCTGTGCTTGAAAATGTATCGGGATAGGATACGGTCTGACTCTTATAGGATTATGGTCAGTAAGAGTAATGTCGTGTTCAATGACATTAGTTCGACCAGGAATGTCAGTAAGGACATCCTGAAATTGTTGTAACATAGCAGAAACTTGTTTCTGTTCTCCTGGAGATAATTCGGGAGAAATCGCAACATCTTTCCATGACTCTTTGCACTAACATAGTGACCATCAGATTTGTGTTCAAATCTATTCACCTTATTATTAGACAACATCTTATTGTTCAAAACAATATCTAACAAACCGTCGACCCTCTTACGAAGTTTTGTAACTTCCACTTCTGCCAAAGCTTTCTCTCTAGAAAAAGCTTTCTGAGTTTTCTCATTAGTTCTCACTTCCCAGTTATAATCTAACTTTGTAACACGTAACTGAGATACAAGAGTTTTCTCTCTAGCAATACTATCTTTGAGATCTGTTCTCAATTCTGTCATCTGAGACGTAGTTTCTAGAACCTTAGTCTTTTCTTGAACAAGTTCAAGTTTCAGTGCTTCCATAGCACTATGATGAGTAGTCATCAGTTTATCAATCTTTTCATCATTTTCTTTCTTCGCTCTCAACTGTGTCAACTCCAGTTGCAGTGACTGAATCTCCATATCCTTCTTATTCTTAAACACCTTAATCTCCTCCTGAGATATTAAATTCTTTTCTTCTAGTTGGCGGCTTAGAAACACATTCTGACTCAATAGATTAGCGAGTTTATCATTATATATCTTCTTGTGTTTCTCAGCCTCCACTTTTAATTTCTCATAGTCCACTTTTATTTGTTCAAGCTCACTAATAAGAGACTGTTCTTTATTAAGATGATTGTTCTTCATTAAGCTCACTTTAACTTCTAACTTTTTCTTCTGACT
This sequence comes from Oreohelix idahoensis, assembly GCA_024509875.1. Classification (NCBI taxonomy): domain Eukaryota; kingdom Metazoa; phylum Mollusca; class Gastropoda; order Stylommatophora; family Oreohelicidae; genus Oreohelix; species Oreohelix idahoensis. The sequence continues at coordinate 93,242 of JAMPIV010012551.1, forward strand.
AAGAGAAGAGTCATATACTTTCTTATTATCTTCTGTCAACATCATCATTTTATCCTTTAATATTGTATTTTCATAATTCACTGCTGATAACTTATCAATAAGAGCTTTCTTGTCACTTTGAAGCTCATTTATCGTTTTCTTTAATACATTCAACTCCAAAGCTAAGAGTCTATCTTCATCTTCTCTCTGCCACTGTTCAGCTTCTTTGTCTAATTTTGCCAACTCAGCTTTCAGTTCCTCAATTTCCAATCTTTTCTGTTCAGATTCTCTGTCTATTCTTTTTTGTTCAGCCTCAGCTTCTCTTTCCTCAGCAGCAGCTTCTAATCTTTTTTCTTCTGCCTTCAATACCATAGAGAATTGAGCAGTTTCCCATTCTTCTAATTCTTTGCCAGTCTTATCAAGGGATTTCCCTTGTGTAATAAAGTAATCTAATGTAGACATCCTGTCTTATTAAATCAGAAACCTGAAAAAGTAAATAAATTACCTTATTTCACTTTCATGGGAGACAAGTCTATACTATAGACTTAGTCTTAGTGAAAAACTTGTATGGTTATTTTGTTTATAATCTAACCAATGATAACTTGAGTACCTGTGGAAAACAATATCTGTATATCCCAAACACAATGGGAGACAAGCCTTACAAAGGTCTTGTATACTTCCTTAATGTAATCAATGATCACTTGAGTACCTGTGGAAAATAATATTTTCTATCCCAATCACTGTGGGAGACAAACCTTACAAAGGTCTTGTACACTTTCTTAGTGTAATCAATGATCATAAAGTACTGGTCTGTACTATAATATAAATGTATTCAACTATACCTCATATATCATATGTCAACTCAAGACATTCACAAAGGACAAACAAGAAAAGACCATATGAGAACATTTGCAGAAATCAAATTAAATTAAATAGGACAAATCAAAGAAAATGATCACAGAATCTGTGATGATAACTGCAATAAGATAACAAGACAAATAACGCCACAGTGTATAAATATAAATTGTGTATAGAAATCAAAAATAGAAAAGGGTAGACCAACAAATTACAAACAAATCAAAACAAACTAAAGAACAGAGGAATATTACAAAAACAACAATGAGTACAGTCTTCACAGCTAACACTAATAGCAACAGCTGTCGCAGCAAATTTTCAATCAAGAAAATTGCACCTATAGAAACGCACATATCAGACCCTCTATTACGTGGGATACTCTCTTGTGTGACACCGCCCAACCAAAACAACAACCCGCAGAGTACAAACAAATATCACTTATAAACATGTAAACATAAATGTACATATAGCATAAACTTATAATATAATGCAATGTAATGTGTTGCAGATAGAATGTGTTGCGGAGAAGGCTCAGTTGTACTGAATAATGGTACAGTAGTATGGTACTTTATTAAATAATTAATTCTGGCCTAAATCATTAAAGTTCAACACAAACTATGGCAGTGCAGGAGAATCCACTGTTTACTGATCCTAAGAATCTCAAGTAAGACTTCTCGCTTCAGTTGCACTGTACATTTCGCAAACACTGTCAAATATATGCTCATACACTGATGTGTAATGCTGTCTTTTCCAAACAAACTTGCTGTGTAACGCTGTATGTTCTATGGCAAATGTCCAACGAAAAAAAAATGTCAACAAACGCTGACCTAGTTACTGTATACGCTGGATAGGATATGTCAAGCTGACATCGACTGTATAGCTGTCCTACTGGTGTTGATGTGGTCAAACAAACGTTCTTGTAACTGTAAATGACTCTCAATAACAAGACTGCGAAGGCTGGACCCAGGAATCTGGCTCACCACTGTAAATGTGGGTCTCAGTTTTGAATGAATGATACCAGGCATGCTCCAGTCTACCCAGCGGTACTGTAAATGGGTAACTCACTCTAGTCCTGAGTTACGGAAGGCAAAGGCAGCTGTAAGAAGTAGTTTCCCTCTGAGGCTCCAGGAGGAGCAGGCCCTTAACTTGGTCAATTCAACCGACGCAGGATGGTGTAAATATGGAGTGAGAGTGTATAGTGTTATTAACGCGACTGGTGGAGTGTTCGTATCTTGACCAATATAAAGCACTCATTCACTCATGGCTATAAGTCATCAATGCAGACTACTGGAATCTTGTCATACAGTTTATTCAGACGCACATACTGGGACAGAACGAATAGATCATAAGTACATGTTGACACATCAATCTTCAGGCATGAATAGTAGATCCCATGTCATGGAACATTCAAATATAATGGGTGGTACAAAACAGCATTCAATGTTGTTATACATTATGGCCGCATCCCCTATCTGACTGAACGCATCAGTAAAGACGGATCGGTAAACAAATGAAGAGTTCGATGGACGAACCTTCTTTCCCTTGCTAAGTTCTTAGGTTGCTTATATTCAATGTTTATATCTTACTGTGAAACCACGATAAGGGGTTTTCATATAAATGAGATCTCCATGCCACTGTCCGAATAGTAAGATACACGACCCGTTCTCTGGACAGTGATCCATAATGATGACAGGACTACAAAAATGGCCTCCTTCCCTGAGCTTTCGCTCACTCGCCCAGCAGAAGAATAATCATCAGCCAAAGTTGATTCAAAACTGGAATAAGTATAACTTTCTAGAGTTACCATACAGTCCCTTTGTCAGAAGGTTACTTCTTGAAGACATAAGCGCTGATGGAACCTGTCATCTACAACAATATCTAGTTAAACGACCAACGATGCACGAAAATACGTTGCTTCATCTAGGTCTAACTATAAGGAGATCGTCAAAAGGGTCTGGATTTACCTTGAGTCCGAATAGTACATAATACAGTACATGAGGAGAGTCTCTAACACTATAATCTTGTAGAGACACAATCTCCTACTGAAGAAATCACTTCATAAATCATTTTTCACTCTAGAAAGGACCAGCCCAGGAAAAATGCATGACCAGCCATTGTAGGCGGCAATATCGGAACTCCTCACGACTCGCCAAGACAACCAATACCTCCGCTAGTGCGGCATAAAGAATATAGTCCTGCCTACCCATACAAAATATACAATATAGGACTGAATCTACTTGCACTAATAATATGTAATACATATGAATTCAGGCCATAAACATTCTAAGAACGATCAATCTATTTTCTGGCTATGACAAATGATGAATGCCAAAATATAAGTATTCTTAGCCCGATCAATATCAAGGGAGATTATCCATATAATCAAACGTATAAATCAAACATGGATTATCTGTCATCTTTACAAACGAAAGCATTTTCGTATCCAATTAAATACAACAATATATTTTCCATATTAAATAGACATATCGACATTTGTAATCCGTGCGTCAAAAAATATGTACGCAACAATAACGCATATATATTTCTTGCCAGTCGTTCAGAGTAATGTAATTTCAAATACCCCATTTTTCTTACACAAGAAGATATGGCTTAGCTGACTGAGATTATTAATTGTGACGGATCAGTGACAGAATAGAATTCGCATTATATTTCATTGTGTGAAATTAAATAAGTGACTAGAGTTAATGTTATGTGACTAAACAACAGACGCCGACAAATAGATAGTAGTAACAAGCGATTTTTGGTTAAAGTGCGCGTATGGATAAATTGAATAATAATTGACTTTGTGTGCTGTTTATTTTCTAGCAGGCAATAACGGAGGTGGGCACGTACCCTTTTTTCCCGACATGCCATAGCGGAAAATTTACGGGTGGATAGGATAGTAGCAGTTTTTCATAAATGTTCTTTTCTTCCCAATATAGCATCTAATCAAATCCAGCGGCCAACGTTCTAATATTACCAGTAACATTATTACTAATTTTGGTCTTCGATTTTTGGACCTGTTCGGTCCTCTATCTTCATTCAGATAGAGACCAATAGACACAGTAATATTAATTGTAACTGGACGGTACATTACCCAGAATTATTTATCAAAAATTGTCCAGCCCACGGGGCATACAAAAGATTATATATTCCTGACGTTTGACAGCAGTGGCAACAGAGTGATCCAGAAAACTACGCTGTTTCAAAATCGGCACTCACCATAAGAGTCAGCCGATAGGATTTACCATCATTATCAGTTTTACATATTGTAACATTTGTCTTAGCAACCAGAGGCTATAAAATACAGGAACTACTTTTCTCCTTTTGTAACTGTGAACGTCCCGAGAACGTCTTGCTTCAATAACTATATGCGGTGACACAGGATTCATCCAGGAAAAATCAAACCACCAAATTTGGCGTCCATCTTGTAATTATTATTCGATACAAAGGATGGACTGGGGCCAGATTTGGGCAACCCACCTGACAATATAGGTTCAGACTATTGTAATTTTTCAAGGGATACCTACACCATTATTAGGTAAGCAAGAGCGTTTGTGGCCACAGATGACAGAGTGAGAGACAGAGAGAGAGAGAGAGAGAGAGAGTAAATATTTTCCTTATTTACAATCATTGTAATAACGTCTTTTTTTATTTCGCTAAACTGAGTACTTTACTGAGTAGCAATTTAGTGGGAACTTGTTCTTCACAGTCTATTCTGTAATCTAGTGCTTATCTTTAACCTTTGGGTTATTAACTTCTTTTGGGATCTTTTCTCAACAAGGGGAGGGCACTTATTCGGTTATTTTCAAATATCTGTAAACTTGATTTATTTGATTTCTCTATATGTTTGAGGTTGTAAAAAGTTTAATGATAATAAACAACAAATGACCTAAAATGTGCGTGTTGGTCAGAGCCATACCCAATTAACCGAAGTTTTTCCCGTTTTTGTGTATTGTTGTCACATAATTGTGTGTGGGCGTGTTTAATGTAACGTATATTTCATAAAGGGAGAGAAAGGTTGTCTTATATTAAAATATAGTCGTATAGATAGGCTGGACTAGAGAAACTACTCACTCCAGAGACAGATCTTACTCTTACACTATTCCCTCGTAAAAAATCTATTTCTTACACCTTTATTCTCATATATTTACCACTATCACCTCTGCTCAGACGGGACCATACATATCTTCTGACCTATCTTTAATAATTTACGACAAATACTCAAATATCTGCTACTTAGCAGAAAAATAACGAAGAAAGAAAGAAGGAAAAGTGCGACAATTGAGAGCACATAATACAAATCAGTACCACAAATGTACCGATACTGCCGGAGTGAAACAAAGATCGATATTGGTCCGCTGCGTTTGTCACACAGTTGTTGTTGTTGTTTAACTAGAGCTGCTGAGCTTCTCGCTCTTTAGCAGCCAATACCAATTTGAAGACTCCTTGGTATTATCTATTTGTAGATCAAGGCTTTTCCTGTGGCTTTTCAGCCATTCCAAAATGTGTCGAGTTGAAGTCGAGTTCAAGTTTCTCCAGCTTGGCTTGCATTCAAAGGATCGTCACATCTGGTCCAAAGATAGGAGTAAGAAGTGTGTGGCATACTGTGCACTCCCCGCCATCCAAGGGGGCTCTCCAACTATGCAAAGCTAAAATACTATACTCTGGTACTGGGCTCTCCCAAGGAATTGTCACGTCCTGTACAGAGCCACTTCTCAGTTGCCACTGTCTATCTTGGGGTCCACAATGAGATCATGAATGCAGTCAACCAGGTCAGTGAATTACGTCCGGGGCTCAAGTGACTTCTCCAAGCTTAGTGTGCAATGCTGGGTTCTCAACAAGTTTCACCACAGGGGGAATCCGTGGAAGTGTGTGGATGATTTCAAGAGTCAATGAGGATGTAATTAGCCTAACAGAAATATGTTTACTTCCACGTATATATATTGTAGCACTTTGCACAGCTGGTGGTCATATAAGGATGACTCCAGATATACCTCCATGCATCACAAATGATAGTAAATATATACATATGATGTCATCATCATCGACTCCCTTCTCCACTCGGAGTCTGGTGTTACCTTTGCTTTTGTTTCCTTGTTAGAACTCGCATGAAGCAATCACCAGCGCTTTGCTGTAGTGGTTCATGAAAATATTATTTTCTCGTGCTGATGTTGCCAGCCTCTTAAGGATCTGTATAACCATCAGCAAGTTTAAACATGTCAAATTAAAAGTATAAAAATATGTTACAACTTACCCCAATCTAGTTGGGAACTAGACTTCTTGCCCAGTAGAATAGTCTTGGCAACTTTGTAAAGATGCCCAGAATAAGTGTCTAGGGTATTACTTCTAATATAGAATTCTTCTGTGACTTTGTGAGTAGGTCCTGTAGGAGTCCGGTTTCCGTATTAAAAGGTGGAGTTTCCTTATTGTATTATTCAAAAGGTGCTCCAATACTTGTTTTTCGTTACTATAAGTTCCTATAACTTCTACTCTTTCCTGGCTTCAAGTCTGAGCTGTATACTTTTGACGATTTTGGAATGCATTGGTGTATGTCTAAAATGTTCTACGTTATATTGTAGTTTTCCTGCCCACGCTCACACCTGGCGTTTCCGACAAAACTTCCAATCACCGTGAATGTTTATTAGCCTTTAAATTGCTAAGCCAATAGCATTCGAAAGTGCATATTGTGATAACTTTCCTCATGGACTTTTCTGCATGACACATGCGTTTGTAAAATTCAAATGGTCACTTTCCGTAAATGGAATTGGTATTTCCGTCATTTCTCGGTAATGATTACCACTATACCTTCTTACATCCATCTTGCTCATAACAAGCGTGTCCGGATGTTTATTCAGGTGTGTCTATAATATGTCACACGATCGATAATTGACCGGCACTCCCTATGCAAACAACCACTGGGCGTCATTACTCGAAAATACCTTGTCGCCAATCTGGGTTTACCTGTAACTCATCTTCGCGAGGATAGGCAGGCAAGCATGACGCGTATGAATGGAAGAAGTGAAAACATTGACACGAGAATACCAAATACTGTCGGAGGTAGGAAAATAGAAAGTGCCAACAATAGAATGGCGCACATCATTAGTACGCACAATAAAGTGTTCCGGAGAGGAAAAGATAGCGAACACAATTATGTAACATTCACACTCATTAGAAGTTAAACTTCGCATTTGCATTAGTCTAGTCCCATATTTCTTAATAATATCTTGTTGTATTTTTAAATTAGGGGACTAGTTAAATATTAAACTCCTCCGTGTAACATGAGGATTTATTTGTTTATTTATTTCGTTAAATAAAGTTCAGTTATTGGCTTTTTAATGTTGTTGTTGAAAGTGTTCATATTAAATCTAGGCTGTTGCATGAAATGACACCTTAAGTCATGGCATTTACTTAAGCACCGCTAATATTGAAAGGTAGTCCCATTGTTACAGTACGGCCAACACTAACGCAAGTTATCACGTTAGTATTATAGTGCGTTTCACGATGTTTGCCGCTGTTTAATATTCAATATCTCTGCAACCACTTGATCGTAATTGTTGCAACTTTGCATATGACCTAATGATCACTATGTCCCGAGGGGGACATTTTTTTCCTCGTTAACAAACTTATGGTTTTAAATTTTCTTTATTTAAAGTATACAAAATCGACCACCTCCTAGTCCAACCGTGTATTGAGAGGGCTTACCCCTTCATATTTGTGAGCTATTTCGATTGAACATCTTGAACGTATTTCACGTGTTTCAGCTCATTACCGCACTGTTTTGAACATTACATTGATCCTTCCAGTGTGTTCAGTTACTGACTTACTGACTGTGTATTTCAGTGCATAGGCGTATCTTGCGGTATTCTTGGTCTGTAATACAGTGGCTATGAAAGTCAAGTTCCTTACACTGCATACAATGGCAGTGAAGATGTATAAATATTTCTGCAGAGAAGCTAAGCGTGGTAAACTGTATCGGAGTCTCTCAAATCCTGAAAAGAGAACTATTCACGCTTTGGGTTTAAGTAAACGCTCATTTCATCAATTACTCAAAGCTAATGGAATTTTCAGTTCAATCAATACCAGGACGCAAGGAAGAAAGGAAGTAGTAGATAGTTTTGACAGGGATGTGATTAGAAGAGAGATTTGTAGAATGTTCAATCCCAAAGAAACTGTGACACTAAGAAAACTGAAAATTCGGCTGAGAACACACAATGACATTGATGTGTCGAAATCAACATTATGTAGAACTGTTAGAAGCATTGGCTATACGTTTAGGAAGTACGCTAGTGGAAGAAACGTCATCTGCGAGAAGCCACACTTAGTATCTATGAGAAGTAAATATTTACGTGAAGTACGGGAAATGTGTAATCAAGATTATGATATTGTGTATGTGCATGAAACTTGGATCAATGCTCACCACACAAGTGAAAAGGAATGGCAGTTATCAGATGGAACGATTAAAAGATGTGAACCCAGTGGAAAATGACAACTGATAATGGCACATGCGGGCAGCAGACATAATGGGCTAGTGAAAAATGCTGAACTTATTTTCACTTCCATTTATACGGACAGCCGGGACTACCATACCGAGATGAACGGTAACATATTTAGAGAGTGGATTGAAAATACTCTTCTTCCGTCCCTAGTCAGACCACCTGTCTGATAATGGACAACGCATCATACCACAACGCTGTGGCAAAAGAAGACAAAATTCCGACATCTTCGAGTACAAAAGATGCTATAAAGATTTGGCTCAGAAAAGAAGACATTCCATTTAACGAGGGGTTTCTGAAACCTGAATTACTGTCCCTTGTTAAGAAATCACAAAAGACCAAAATATTCTTATAGACAAGTTGATTCAACAGCATGGTCATATGTGTTTGAGACTGCTACCTTATCATTCACAATTACACCCAATTGAACTCGTTTGGGCAAAAGTTAAAGGACAGGTGGCAGCTGAAAATAAAACTTTCAAACTATGCAATATGAAAGAACTAACATATGCCGCCTTCTCGCAGATAGACACAGATTATAGATGTAAATGTGAAGACCATGTCTTAAAAGAGGAAAATGACTACTGGAAAAAAGATGGACTGTCGTTCGTTCAGCCGAGAATAGTCATCAATATGTTAGACTCGTCTGACTCAGAATAAGTGTGTAAATACCTTATATGTTTTCTACTCCATCTATGTGTATTTGTAAACCAATTCATTTCCTTTTTATCTTCACGATTTTACTACTATTTTTAACATACACAGTACTTTCCCCTCTTCGTGCATCCATTCACGTTTTAGTATAAAAAGTAACATTTACAACGAATAGGCGTTATTTTTCTCTCAAATATTTCGAAGAAATAAAAAAGGACCTCACGTAGTAATCAGTTAACAAACCCCTCTAACATTCGAATTGTATAGACGCCTATGCCGAAAATATGCAGCTTCCTTCATTTACGGTAAATTATTTTCTTCCAGGACAAAATAATTACTTCGTTAAAAAAGATCAAAGGAATTAGCCGTTGCAAGAAAAGAACACTACCTGCAACATTGAATTTTCTAAAAACTGTGGGACATTGAAAATATAAGACCACATGCAAAAAATCATGTTTATTAGTGCAAGGATTATGGAGATATTTGAAGTCAATCGTCGACCGATCTTTTTGAAACGCACTATAGAAATAAAGTCTAACAGACCGACGTACTTGAATATGACTAGCAAGTATAAGCACTAGTCAAAAGAAGGTAACTCTTAGAAATTAATAGTTAGCTCCCCTTAATTAATAAGCGAAGACCTAGGCATTGTTGACCCTTGAGTGAGTGTGTACAGAAAGCTTTGCACGGGCTGAGTACTTTTATAAGAGGAGTAGAGAACTAGCTTCCGAGCGAGACACATCAGTCTTGCAGATCGGTGAGTTTTCCTTGTTAGAAGTTGAGAACTATCCCTTTCTGCAAGTGTAACCTTTTCACACGACTAAGTCAAGATATTATGTTGGAAGAATTGTATACGGTTTGTACCCCTCGTTATGTTGTGCGACCAGTTTGATAACTTTTATCTATGAAATTACAAAGAGTCAGTAGAAGCCACCATTGTTTACAAATGACATGGGACAGTATTCCATTGAGGCTGTCGTTTTGTACAAGGAACAATGCTTTTTTTTTTATTGTGAACGTTCTGACCTTCAGTAGTCAGGTTATTGGGTTGTGTCATATTACGTGAACTTTGTAGTCCAGATGGACTCATAAATAAATGGCTTGTTTTATAAAACCAGAGGGTTATTGGATAAGCATGTTGTAGTGGAAGGTATCAAGGAGAATAGATAACGTGACAGCCTGCTGTGAGTACTAAGAACTTGGGTTGCAATAATCTTTCCTTCGGGTAAAAACAGCTCTGGTGGTAACCAGTTACACTCGAGAGATTCCCATAACAATCACCAAAACCTAACCACCTGTCACACATAAGTAAAATAGTGCCGCTCCCTGTCATATGTAAAATGGTGCCGTTCCCCTTCGTTCAGTCCTTACGGTTACACCATTGCAGATACTGTCACAGTGAATGAAGTGTTAGAGACTTCGCTATACTAGGTCCAGCTTCAGGAGGTGGGGTTATTAGTTCGATTCCTGGCTGCCTATGCCTTCCCTAACTCAAGGGTACCCATTTACAGCTGTGTAGACTGGCGCGTAAAGCCACCAGATTTATATCCTGGAACCTGGTAACTTTCCCGCGAGAGGCAAACGTGGCAGCATTGAATCTTGTTGTTTCATTCATGTTTAAATAAAAATCCATAAATGTCTTGTATTTTTGCATTGTTAGAAATTGATAATGCTTTCACCCCTTTCCTGAGGGAAACATTTCTCATACTGTGTTTCGGTTCCCACTTGGATGAAATAATTTTGTGTATCTACAGTATTAAAGTTTTCGTCCTCTACCATAGTTTGCAACCTTCTGCTTAGTCTATTCTTAAAGACACGTAACAAGTTCCCTTTCCCATATGTTTCTATGTTTATTAAAACAATCTGATAGACGTACGGAGGGGCTGACGGAAGAGCCGACAGATAGGCATGCAGACAGAATGATTTCTTTATTAATACATGTATTGAGTCATAATAGACATACAGACATATAGGTAGACAGACAGACGGGAAGGCAGGCAGATAGATAGACAGACAGTGGATAGATAGATAGATAGATAGATAGATAGATAGATAGATAGATAGATAGATAGATAGATAGATGGATGGATGGATGGATGGATGGATGGATGGATGGATGGATGGATGGATGGATAGATAGATAGATAGATAGATAGATAGATAGATAGATAGATAGATAGATAGTTAGATAGATAGATAGATAGATAGATAGATAGATAGATAGATAGATAGATAGATAGATAGATAGATAGATAGATAGATAGATAGATAGATAGATAGATAGATAGATAGATAGACGAATAATTACAAATTTAAAAATCATACAGCATTATTAAAGTTTTGTCGTGATTTGTGGGAATGGGCCATATTTAAAAAAATATTATGTCACAAATTTAGACCAATTGGTCTTGCGTGAGGATATTTTAATGTTTACATGGAATAACTCATGTTATTTGCTATTATTACTCATAACCTCGCGACATTTCTAAATCGTGAAGAATAAAACAGTGCAAATAAAATGTATATATATAGTAACTTTTGATTAAAAAATGTTAAATAGCTCTTTGAGTGGAAGAAACTGGGGTAAATTTATGACAGGAATCTCCCATTTACACGCTTTTTCAAGTCTTTGTTATAACAATTTGTCCCGTAGAGAAGAAAGATGGCGTTATTTCCCCCCTGCGGCCCGCTAATATGGCTTCGTCCATATTTATGATTTTTATGAGGTTAAATGTTTGTGGTAATCTTTTTCCTTTAGCCTCTCTGGTTGATTTTGTGGACCACCGCGGCGTGTAATTCAATGTCGTTGTTGTTAACCTGTTTGTTCGTGGCGTGGGCAGGATAGGCGGCATTTTTTTGTTTTGTTTGGTGAGAACGGTAAATGCAGGCTTCTGTTAGCCATTTATAAAGTTCATTCTGTCGCTCACTCATGTTTCTTTGTGATTGTTGCCATCTTTTGACGAGGCGTGTTCTTTTCAACATAGACCGAAGTCCGTTCTGAGCGCTATTTCCAATCAACAATAAATGACAACTGTAGTAGTGTTGATAAATACTAAGTCCGGAGATGAACTACTAGTGTCTTTCAGCTAGCATCGCGCTCAAGTTGCCAGAGTTGGCCACACTTATACATTTTGTCAGTCCTGCTCTTGGGCGGTGCGATCTGTGCGGCCGCACCGGGCGTCGACTTATGGGATGCGTCGAAATAAAAAAAAATACAAACATTAAAATTAAAAAATTACAGGAAAAATGGTACAGAAAAATTTCTAGATAAAATATATGAATTTTTTTTTTTTAACATGTCTATATTATTCCTTCTTTAAAAAAAGAAATTAATAAAATTAAAAAAAAAACATTTAGCGCATGGATAGAGTTCTACTGGACGGGGCACCAATTTTAGTATCGCTTCATTCAGGGCCGGATTTGGACATGGTGAGGTGAGGCCATAATAAGCTATAGGAAGCTGTGGAGGCCCTATTTAGCAATTGGTAACATAGAATAAGGCCGTTTAACAACTGATCTTGACATATTTACGTTTAAAATATCATGTATGATGTACGGCGGTACTGTCATTATATGTGGAAGTTAATATTATAGATATACTCCTACCATAACTATTTTTATAACTTTTTGTCCTGCTAAGCCCCCCCCCCCCCCCCCCCCACCTTGCTGCTCCAGAGTTAGGGAGGGCCCTTCCGACTGTGAGGCCCTAAGCTGCAGCTTGTTTAGCTTATGCTTAAATCCGGCCCTGGCTACAGTTTGATGCGGATAGTCCATGGAACGTTGTCAAGTAGGTCTCCAGAAATTGGCTCGTTATGAAAGTAAGAGACCTAGTCGAGATAAGGACAAGAAGAAGAGAAGAGGATTGCTCTCCACTAGAAAATGTCTTCTAATAAATCACGAAGGATTTTCTATTTCCCTACGATATTAACTTCCTCACGAAGATCTAGAGAAAGAAAGAGCCCTCAACCTCCAGAGTGAAGGATTTTGCCTGTACATAAATACTTAACACAGGCTGCACGAGTGATACCATTAAATAACAAATTAATGATCAACATGGCTAAAGGTTTATTGTATAAAAATAAATAAATAAATAAATATAAATATATATATATATATATATATATATTTATATATATATATATATATATATATATATATATATATATATATATATATATATATATATATATATTTGTAATGAAGTCTGAATCATATCTCGGCATCATTCAAAATGTATCACCGCACAAACCCCGTGGATATAACTGACCAACGAAACGCCAGCTTGGTACAAGTAGTGTCTGAAGATACGCTAGTCTATTCGAGACAACAAAAGTGTAGATGTTGATGATATTTCGGAAGGCAGTGTGCTGATAATCATGGAGTACCTGGATAAAAAATAACCCAATTCGATAATAGGGATCATTAGCTTTAGGCAGATAGCAATAGATTCACTGGATGTGTTGTAGAGCCGAAGTTATTATGAATAGAGGGCAGTGGAGCATGAACCATCTTGTGTTTTCCATGTTTCGGCTGCTCCAGTGAATATTCAGATAAACTTTAGGATAAGGTGGATATGCATCGAGATAGAGCTCATTTATATGAGTAAAATAAGTCTAAGATGGAGAAAATCAGTGCAGAAATAAGGATTCTAGAACTATTTTAGTTTTACTATCTAAGCACACCTTGGCTTGCCTACACGATTTTGGATGCATGCAAACGTACTTTTACTAGTTGTCATCTCGTACATCCGCAAGTCCACTATATAACGGGAAAGAACAAATGACACAGGCGCACTCGTCGCCTAATTAAAACTGCAGACACAGAGCACAGCATTTATTTCACCTCTGTTGCCATCTACAGAAGTGTGAGCAGACTGTGTAACCATTGAAAGCCTGTCTGTGATTGAGGGTAAGCGAGATGTTAATTAAATATATATATATATATATATATATATATATATATATATATATATATATATATATATATATATATATATATGTAATATCAATGTGGGTTTAAGGTAATATTGGTATGTGTAGAATCATTGTGTTATTTCTAGGGGAAAATCCGAAGTGTGTTGGTTTAGTTTAATTGTATTAAATCAATAGAACGAATGGATTGAGCTAGTTGTTTGTGGAAAGCATTTTAAAGATATTATGATTGCTGGAAAGGACTATCCAAACTGGAGGAAGGAATGACTATAACAGATTGATTTTCTGTATTATTTGATATATGACACAATGATTACCATAAGGCCTGTATGATTTTATAGAAACAAATCATGGACACAACTGTAACAAGTGAATTACTGAACTATTGTGCTAGAACTTGAACGAATTGTGTTATTTGTGACTCACTATGTCTCTTGTGATTAACCACAGCTTGTCTGAAATGTCTCATTTTACCTCCTGACTGCTAAGGAGACAATGAGTGGATACTACGTAGGTTGTATACTATGTTTCAGATTATATCCTGCCCTGAGTGTCATACACAATCTCTAGTGACCATGTCAGCAAATAGATGTTCAAGTTTGCAGAGCTTTTGCCAGTATTAACTGTGTCATCATGACGAGTGGAGAACCGCTGCGGTGGGGTTCTATCCAATCATACTGCAGTACGAGGCCTAGGAAGGACTTTGTTTCAGATAAGTAGCTCAGTGTTGGGCTACTTCAATTTTCAAATACCATAAACCCACCTACGAATAAACTATGTGATGATGAAAACACTGTGGTGTATATAGAAGACATTTGACAGTCACATGAGTCATAAAGTAACATTTATATTCATCTATACAAGAAAGCACAAAAATAGAGACAGATTCTATCAGGAAGCAAGAAAACAGTGAATATGAACTGTACTAGTTTAAGACATTAACTGTAAATGTGTTATATTTATATGAAAGTGACCCATAATTTATTTTGCAATCAATTAAATTTTATTTGAAAATTAACAAAGAACAAAGAAGAAAAGATCTTGTATATAAATAAATTATAAATTGAACCCAGAGTTTTCAGTGAATTATTTGAATTTGGTTTAAAGTTCTTGTTGTGTAGTTAATTACCCCTTGCAGAGTCATTGTCTAAGGTTAGTCTGGAGAGGAGCCCATAGGAATCTAGATAGTACATTACCATCTCATCTAGGAACCTATACAGCTTGACTATACCTTTGATGTCGATACTCCATTACTCTTTTCAGAGAACGAGGTATTTTTTGTAAGACCAGTCTCTTATCTGGCACTATCCTGGTATCATCATGATATATATATATATATATATATATATATATATATATATATATATATATATATATATATATATATATATATATATATATATCATCATCTCAGCCCGTAACCGGTCATGGGTCGTAGGGGTGCCATGGTGGAAGCATCAGCAGACAGGGTCCTCCACTGCTCTCTATCCTCAGCAATGCGTACAAGTGTGGAAAAACCGTGTCCTGCCCATTCTTTGATGTTATCAGCCCAGGATTTTCTCTGCCTTCCTCTTCTCCGTTTACCTTCGACTGTTCCCTGAAGGATCGTTTTCGAAAGGGAGTCATGACGAGTTACATGCCCAAACCAGGCAAGCTTTCGACGTTTCACTATTGACAAAAGTGGTTCTTGGTGGCCTGCATAGGTGTTTATCTTCTCTCTAACATAGACATTTGTTTTGTGCTCTTTATAGCAAATGCGCAAAATTCTTCTATAACATTTATGCTCGAAAGCCTGAATCCTTCGCTCCGTATCTGCAGTGAGTGTCCAGCTCTCACACCCATACAAGAGAATAGATAATACAAGTGATTTGTATAATTTGATCTTCACAGGAAAACTGATGTTACTTTTCCAGATCACATTCAACCTTGTCATGGCAGCTGAGGCCATCTCAAGTCTTGTCTTGATTTCTTTAATTGATCTTCCATCACTACATATAGTGGACCCGAGATATTTAAAGGTGTTAACTTCTTCTAACGTTTGCCCATTTAACGTAATGTTGGTCGGAACATGTTTCTTATGGCTATTCACCAATATCTTGCTTTTTTCTATATTAATTTCCATCCCATACGTTCTTGTTACTTTCTCCAGTCTAGAGGTAAGGTCTTGAAGTTCTGATTCTGATCCAGCTATCAGATCAATATCATCAGCAAAACGTAGGTTGCACAGAGGTCGGCCTCCAATCGATATGGTTGATTTATAATCGTAGAGAGCCTCCTGCATAATATGTTCTAGATAAATATTAAAGAGCACTGGGGACAGGATACATCCCTGCCGAACTCCTACAGTTGTTTTGAAAAATTCTCCAATGTCGTTGCTTGCAAAAACAGCACTGCTTGCGTCCTTGTATAGTGCTTCAATGATATCTATGATGTTGGTATCAAAATTGAATTTTCTCATTACTTGCCATAAGCCTTCATGCCAGACTCGATCGAAGGCTTTTGTGAAATCGATGAAGTTATGGTATAAATCGTGTTGATGTTGGAGATGTTTTTCGATAAGTAATCTAATATTGAAGATTTGTTCTGAGGTACTTCTTTTTGGTCTAAAGCCAGCCTGTTCCTCTGACAAGATTTCTTCTGATTTCTGTTTTATTCTGTTCAAAAGTATCCTTAACATCACCTTACTTGGATGACTAATAAGGCTAATGGTTCTGTAGTTCTTGCACATTTTTAGATTTCCTTTCTTTGGAAGCGGTATTACTAATGACTGCGTCCATTCTTTTGGCCATTTTTTTTGTACTCCATATCTTCTGGCAAATTGTTGTCATGATTTTTACTATATCTGGTCCTCCATATTTCAAGAGCTCTGCTGGGATATTATCCACACCCGGTGACTTCCCTCCTTTCATCGAACATATAGCCTCTTCCACTTCTTCCCGTAATATTGCTGCATTTCCGAGTTCCCTGTTTTCGCACTTAATGTTGTTTAATATGCCTAAGTCAGTGTCAAGTTTACAGTTATATAATTCTTTACAATATTCTGTCCACCTTCTCATTACAGCTGTTTTTTCATTGAGCAGAGCCCCATTGCTATCTTCTATGACAGTTACCCTGGGCTGTTGGGGTTTTGATAGTTTTCTTAATGTGTCAAAAGCTGCCTTGCTGTTACCTTTTATTAGCCCCGTATTAATGGACTCACATTGATCAGCTACCCATTTTTCTTTGGCCTGTTTCATTTTCTTCCTAATATTTTTATTCACCATACTGTATTGCCATGCTGCTTCAGGAACCTCTTTCTTAACCTTTTTCATTTCCCGCCGTGTATCACATAACTTCAGAATGTCATCTGTAACCCATGGTTTGTTTATTTTCTTTCTTTTACCAAGTATTTCTGTTGCTGATTCAATGAGCACGTCTTTCATGTTCTCTGTGATTGAGTTGATATCATCCTCCAAAAAGTTGAGAGCTGCGAATTTTCCTCCAACAGTTGCCTCAAAGATTCCCGCGATTTCTGGATCTTTCAGTTTGTCTAAATTGAATCTTAACTGAGAACATCTGTTTTGATTATAGTTCTTTTTAAGTTTAAGCTTGAGCGTCATCAATACCATGTCGTGATCACTACCAATGTCGGCGCCAGGAAAAGTCCTAGTCTTGGCTTTATTAATACTGGACTTGAATCTTTTGGATACAAGAATAAAATCATATATACTTATATGGTTAGTAGAAATAAAAATGATCATGAAAACACAATTCCCAGAGGAAATGTAAAAATGATGTGATATAGTATGTGTGACCACACTGATCGTAAGTCTGTTTCTCCGTGTGAGTTGTCACCAAGACGATTGATTATTGCTGAAACTCTTACACGTGTAGTAGTAAGAACTTGTAAGATGTCATGTTCCTCAACGCTTGGTAATCTCTCTAGCGTCGACAATTTGTTGACATTTGTCTCAGGAAACTGACTGCAGTCTGCTCTTGAAAAAAGTCCTTATTATGTTGGAGCTCTTCACGAAATGATCTTCTGGTAACAATCGTCTTTCATGCTATGAAGCTTGATTGAATGAATTTAGGTCGTGCAAAACACGTTTTGAGTTGATGGATTCGCTTCATGCACTGACGCATTGAGTAGATGAACGTATTTCAGGCTATAAGCTTTCGAGTGATCTCAACTGCTTATATATAGACGAATCGACTTTGGATTGTGCTTTAATTTGACTCAGGTGACGAGCTTTTGAGTTAGTTAAACTTGATATATAGGTGAACCAACTTGTGAATTCTTTAACTTGACTCAGGCGATAAGCTTTTGAGTGAGCTGAACTTGATATATAGACGAATCAACGTGTGGGTGCTTTAACCTGAATCAGACGATAAGCATTTGAGTGACTTCAACTTGATGTATATAATGTGAATCAACTTGTGAGGGCTTTAACTTGACTCAGAAGATGAGCTTTTGAGTGAGTTGATGAATAAAATGCTGTTCCATATATGTATACAACCGTGGGCGATATTTCATTCCTTGTAACTTATGAAGTGTATGATTTTTTATCTTGTCAATTCTGCTATCCGGACGTTGGCTTTCCTAGCTTCTTTCCAGTTAAACGCGAAACACTTAATGTGTGGACTCAGATTTCCACAGGACTGAAGACATGAAGAGCTTTCAAAAGTTTCACATCTAATATCAATAGTAGACTTTTTTATATCTTATTCCTCACTATTGCTTCGTCATAACTGATCACTCTGGTTTTAATTCTCATACTTGATGGTATGCATGAGGCGCACATGATAGTGGTAAATATAATGAGAATGAAAGTGTGCGCCCATGTCATTCTGTAGTGATGATCTAATAATTTATATGAAGATGAAGAATATAACTGTAATTTACTTCTTGCATTATAAGTCCTAAAGGAAAAAAAACTTTGATTTGATTAACCATTAACGAATAGAAGTAAAGAAAAAGCAGTATTTCGCAAATTAGCCGGGCAGCTGCTATATAACACCAAACCTGAGTCCAGATTTGTAATTCTGACCAATTCTAGTGGGTATGTACGATTACTGGGAGCCGCGGTAGCATAGTGGATAGTGCACTGGCTTCCTAGCGCAGTGGTCTATGGTTCGATCCCCAGATGCGGTGGGAATTTTTTAGGCCACAAACGGCTCCTGGGTCGACCCAGCCCCAAATGGGTTCCAGAGCAACTCTGGGAAGGTTAAGGCGGCCGGCGTGATGCCGACCACATCACCCCTAGTGTGCCGACGGTCAAGATAATATGGGCCTAACACCATATTCTCAATATGCCTCAATGGGCGTGTAACGGGTTCCTTTACCTTTTTTTTATGTACGATTA
This sequence comes from Oreohelix idahoensis, assembly GCA_024509875.1. Taxonomy (NCBI): domain Eukaryota; kingdom Metazoa; phylum Mollusca; class Gastropoda; order Stylommatophora; family Oreohelicidae; genus Oreohelix; species Oreohelix idahoensis. The sequence continues at coordinate 112,499 of JAMPIV010012551.1, forward strand.
CTATGTATACTTGTTAATAATTCATATTTTATTGCGGGACAAATATGTTAGATTGAAATGTATTATGAGGATCGAAAACAGGAGACTAACTTGTAAATCAATTCTGTGAATGATGAAAAAGAACACGATGCTTTCAAGAGTTAAGCAAGGAATGTCTATTCATGACTGTTTAAAGCTTATAACAAGTTACAACACTTTATAGATGACTTGGCAGCTTGAATTGTGAAAGGCGACTGAAAAATCATGATTTCTGTACATGTATTGTACTATATTGTTTTCATGTAAAGATATTTTAGAATACGTTGCAGATAGACACCTGTATTGATATGTAATACTAACATAGAACAGAACCATGCGTCATGCATTACACATGCACCTCACTGAACACATCACACCCATGGACACGTAGACTTGAGGGCCCTAAGAAAGGTAGCCATCCACGTGTCACTATATTGTTTAAGGTTTCTGTTGATTACACTAAAGTGAAGGTCGAAGAACTAGTTCCACTCGTGACATCCTTCAATAAACAAGTAGCACAACTGTGAGAATCTATATTTGTGTGCTGAGCTCCATCTGTGGTTGGTGGCTTAGTACAAGACCAGCAAGGCGTTTGTGAAAATCCAATATATAGAAACAGAGAGACATTCAAAGACATTGAGATAAGTACCCTATGTGGGAAATTCGACAATAACGCTAGAAGTCCAAAAAGAGCAATTAAAGTGTAGTGATGAAAAAAACTGTTCTAAAGTTAGTGGTATAAATAATACAAGAACACTGGTTTTGAATAATTGCATACCCTTACTGAAAGTGAATTATTTGTGAATAATTATATATATATATATATATATATATATATATATATATATATATATATATATATATATATATATATATATATATATATATATATATATATATATATATATATATATATATATATATATATTTTATATATGTTAAGAGTCAGTTTGTTTTAATGTGCCCTCTTTACACTCCTTTTTATATTTGTGGTCTAAGGGAGATTACCAGTAGTTTTATTTTCTGGTATAAGGTTGATTTAGTGGTTATATCTCCTTGGTCTTACTTGTGCCCAGCTATATGTCCATATAAGGTTCTGTTCGTAGATTTTCTTGGAACAGTTTCGAGAACATTCCTGTAGTGAGACGAACTCTGGTCACGCGATTGATTTTGCGCATGCGCTATGATTTGGGCGCGGAGGAAGTACTGTGGTTTGTGAGAGTCGGCTGGGCATCTTGGAGCTGAACGGTGGTTCAGCGATTCTCCTCTGACCCCGTGAACATATTACAGTGTCCTTTTTGTGTTTAGAGAAAGGGTTGAGATTTCCCCTTTGATGTAATTCTGACATTTTTCGAGAGCCTAGGAAGACGTGTGTTTTGTGGTGTTATTCTTGAAGGCAGTCAAGGTAAAGATACCCTTTTGAACTATATATTTTTGCAGTCAAGTACTTCATAATTTAATGCTATCAGCCTAAGTTAGTGGGCTGATGCTAAGGTGACTTTCTCCCAGTGCGGAAGCGAGTTCGGGAGATTATGGGTATCGTTATATAGATGCACCTGTTGTGTTTGGTCAGAGGAAGGACAGAAAAGAATATTATTAGTGCCTAGGCCCAGAAAAACATTATACGGCATCTGTTACAGCGCAATGGAAGGCGGAAAGAATATTATTAGTGCCTAGGCCCAGAAAAACATTATACGGCATCTGTTATAGCGCCATGGAAGGCGGAAATAATATTATTAGTGCCTAGGCCCAGAAAAACATTATACGGCAACTGTTATAGCGCCATGGAAGGCGAAAAGATTATTATTAGTGCCTAGGGCCAGAAAATTGTATACGACATCTATTGTGTCGCTGGAGAAAAGAAGGTGGAGAATATAGTCATACGATGTGTTTCCTTGTAACTCGTGACAGTGGATTGTTACCATGTACCTGAGCATTGTTAGTCAGGATGTCCTTGTGACTGTATTACGTTATTAAACAGTGTTGAACGAGAAGAAGTTATACCCTTTACTGACTTCTACATGTGTGTTGATGTGTGTGATCAGTATTGACTTTCCCGTGCCATTTGATCATGAACTACACGCATTCGCGTCTATTGACAACACACACACACACACACACCCTGTCGGCCACCTGTGTAAGCCCGACTTAGCTGAACGTCTCATTAGCGTCTCTCTACAAACTGTCCAATTCTATCACTCAAGTTCAACGGTAGAACAGTACTGTTACACCCCTTGTTACAGTGGTCGCCAGCTTTAAGGGTCTGTTACCCAAACAACATTCGTGCTTGACAAGATCTGCAGCGTATATACATCAACGCTTGAGTATTTTCCTGAGCCAGATCCTGTATCATCATTCCTGTTGTTTTGAAATGCGTTCCTCTCTACATTTGTGGAATCTAGTCTTGGTTGGCAGTTTGAAATTCAGTGCAGCACATTATTCAAGTTCAGGGCAGTGTTGCCAGTGCAAGTCCAACATGTCAGGAATCAGAATGATAGAAGATGTCTGTATCCTTATGTCATAGAGTGGCTGTATTCCTTCAGTGGTGGATCGTCTCTTCGCTGAGCGGTGTTTTCTGAGGACATCATTGTTGTTATTAGCGAGGCCAGGAGTTTTTCGCCAATTAAGATAAGTGGCTATATATGTTTTGTAAACTGTGCCTCTGTATGTGTGATAGTTGAACCGTCCTCTCTACACATACCATTTATATTTCTTGTTTTATGTTGCATGTGTCTTTGTTTTTATGTTATATATGTGTTTATATTTCTGCGGGTTCGGTTGGGAGGTGACTCCAGTAGGGTACATCCCACTTAACCGAGGGCCTACTGTGAGCGTTCTTTAGGGACCATTGTGATTTTCCCTCAGTGGAAATCGCTGGCGACTTTTGTTGCTATTTTTGTTTAGCTGTGACGACATGTGTTAGTGTTTTTTCGTATAGTTTTTATCTGTTCTTTAGTTTTGTTTAATTTGTTGTATTTGTTCGCCTCCTCTTCCTATCGTTTATTTCTTTACACCTTTTCGTTATACACTGTTTTGTGTATTGTTCTGTTAGTATATTCGCAGCTTTCTTCGTATATTTCCTTTAGTTCTGGTTTATTCTTTTGTTGATCCCTGCGTGCGATTTCGTTTGTGATTGATATTTTGTCCTTGTTATTTTTGTATGTATAATTGATTTTGTCATACACTGTCTATATACATACTAGTTAATGCACTATTAATAGTATCATGCACTATAGATAGAGGTGATTATTATACTTGTACAAGTTCTTTGATAAAGACTTGTCTCCCACTGAGGTTGGGATAAAGTGACTTTCTGAGATAATATATATTATACAAGGTGGTACAGTATATTATTAGACATAATGTCTATTTTAGATTATTTCATTGAGCAAGGGAAAGCCCTTGGTAAGACTGGAGAGAAATTAGAAGAATTTGCTATGGCTGAACATTCCAAGGCGCAGAAGGCTGAAGAAGAGAGACAGAAAATAGAAAGAGAAGCAGATGAGAGAAAAAGAGAAGCAGATGAGAGAAAATTCCAAATGGAGATGGAACAAAAGAAATTAGAGGCTGAGGAAAGAAAAATGCAATTGGAAATGGAACAGAAGCTAGAAGCTGAGGAGAGAAAACAGAAAATCGAACATGATGAAAGAATTTTAGCTTTGGAGTTGGAGAAATTAAAGTTGGCGAATATGGGTAATTCGCAAAATGATTCAAATAATCAAACAACTTCTAATAAGACAAATGCTGGTTCTTATAAGGTCAAGTTACCTGCCTTCAACTCTACCTGTGACGATATAATGTTCTAACTAAATAGATTTGAACTTTCATGCGAAACTCATAAGGTAGACAAATCGCAATATGTTGCACAACTAATGGATATACTTAATGGTGAAGCATTGAATACTATAAGTATGGTAGAAGGCCCTGACAAGTTTAATTATGATATTGCCAGACAGGCCTTATTAAAGAAATATCAGTTTAATGAAGACGGTTATCGTCTTCGCTTTAAGCCTATGCTTTCGATTTCGAGAGAGCACCAAAGTGCCCACAATGCACAACTTTGTTCGAACCTACAACTATATCTACTTTGAGTTGTGGTCATCCTCTACCCGCTCTCCCTGCAGCAGCTGCGCATGACGGAAGAGGGTCTCTTATCCTACATAAAGGTTTCGTGAATAATGATCCAGTCTCAGTTCTTTTTTATTCTGGATGTACAACTATTGGGGTTAGACAATCTCTCATAAATCCATCTTGTGCCACTGGAAAGGTGGTGAAATGTGTCACATTTGGGGGAACTCTCGAAAAGTATCCGACTGCTATTATCCATATAGCTACTCCCTTTTTTACGGGACAGGTCCACGCATGTTTACTCCCAAATCCCATTGCGGATCTTATCGTTTGAAGTATACACGGAATTAAGAAGTGTACACCGCAGGAAATTGCTATCTGGGAGAAGAAAAATATTCAAGCTGCTAATGCAGTCACTACAAGAGCACAAGCTCAACATATTTCTCAGACTCCATCAGTCAAAATTAGTGAAGTGCATAACCAAGATGATCACTCAGTGATTTCCCTAGAGTCTTTTATAATACTTCAACAAGATGACACTTCTTTGGAAAAATTCTTCCGCCTTGTTGACAATGATTATCCAAACCATAACACAAATCACAAATCTTGGATCGCGATAAAGAATGGGGTACTAGTACGTATGGTACAAGACTCTGCTGCGTCTATACATTCTCAAATTCTTGTACCTAAGAGTATGAGAGTTCGAATTCTACAACATGCTCACGACTCTCAGTGTGCTGGTCATATGGGATTTTCCCGTACTAAATCGAGGGTTCTTGCTTCCTTTTTTTGGCCACACGTGAATAAAGATATACGTATTTATTGTCGCTCCTGCAAGATATGTCAGGAAGTGAAGTCACGAGGTCCACGCAATGCAGCACCTATCCAGGCTGCGGACATTCCTATCCATCCCTTTCTAAAGATGGCGATAGACATTATTGGTCCTTTTAAGATCACGTCTGCCAGAGGACACCGATTTATACTAACATGCGTTGACATGTGTACCCGTTGGCCAGAGGCCATACCTCTCAAGAGCATTTCTACTGCTGATATAGCAGACGCTCTTTGGTTAATATTCTCACGTCTAGGATTTCCAAAAGAAATCTTATCTGATCATGGCACACAACTAATATCTGACACTATGTCTCAGGTGATGTCTACGCTACGTATTGAAAGGTCTTTGAGTAGTGTCTATCATCCGATGTGAAACGGGTTAGTCGAACGTCTAAATAGAACGCTCAAGAGTTTACTAGGAAAGATAACTGAGGATCACCCTCAGGATTGGGACAGGGTTTTACCCGGTGCCCTTTTTGCGTATAGAGAAGTCCCTAATGAGCACACAGGCTTTTCCCTATTCCAGCTTGTCTTTGGCACACAACCGCGCGGTCCTATGTCATTACTGCATGACTTAATAACTGCTGAGGATATCAGCGAGGAAACTCAATCCTCTTACGAATATGTAATTGCTTTAAGGAAGAAAATTATCGAAGCATGTAGGTTAGCTACCTCTGCATCGGAATTTGCTAAGGAGAAGGCGATGAAATTCGCAAAAAAAAAAACAGGCGTTTACGACAACTTTGTCCCGGTGACATGGCATTGGTATTACTCCCTTGTAAGGAAAACAGACTTCTTATCTCATGGAAGGGTCCTTATGGATGTCGATGGAAAGCATAAAACCTTCCATATTAATATGTTAACAGAATTTCACGATAGACCCGATTACCTACAACCTGTTTTCCAAGTGACAGACGATCCAGTGGTACCGCATGGTCATTACACATCTCTGTCGGTAATTCAGGAGGAAGAGGCTACCTTTTCCGATGTGAACCTCCCTCTTCCGGTTATCCCACTGCATTCTAAGGAATCATGGGAAGATGTATCTATATCTTCAGAGTTATCTGCTGAACAACAGAGACAAGTCTCTTCTATGTTACAAACTTTTAAGGACGTGCTTACGGACATTCCCGGACAAACATCAATTATGTCACATGACATAATACTCACCGATTACAACCCTGTCAGAGTCCGTCCTTATCCTATTCCTTTGCACTTTCAGGCACAAGTCGAGAAAGAATTGGATGAAATGATTCAATTAAAAATAATTGAACCATCTACTTCGGCATACTCTTCGTCTATGGTTATTGTCAGAAAGAAAGACAATAACATACGTCTTTGCGTCGACTATCGCAAACTAAACCAGGTGACGAAATTTGATGCTGAACCTATGCCTTTATTGGAAAAGCTCCTTACTAAACTTTCAAATTCTCGATACTTTACCAAACTCGACTTGTCTAAAGGTTATTGGCAAGTTCCTCTTACCGAACGCGCCAAACCTCTTACTGCTTTCTCAAAACCTAGGGGTTTGTTCCACTGGAACTTCATGCCTTTCGGCCTTTTGAATGCCCCAGCTACTTTTGTACCCATGATGCGTCGTATCCTTTCACATCGTTCGGATGTTATCGCGTACTTGGACGATATTTGTCTTTTTATTGATTCTTGGGAAGATCACTTCTTGGGTTTATATGAACTGTTATCTACCCTACGCTTTCATAACCTTACAGCTAAACCATCCAAAGCCCATATTGGATTTAGTGAGATTTCTTTTTTGGGTCACCGTGTGGGTCATGGTCTCTTACGCACGGAGGACCATAACACTTCTAAAATTTTGAACATCACTACGCCTAATACAAAAAAGCAAGTCCGTAGTCTCATAGGTTTAATACAATTCTATGGAAGATTTGTTCCGAACCTATCGTCTATCACTGCACCTCTCTCAAATCTACTGAAGAAGGGGTCACCTAATATGGTACGCTGGTCCCCAGAATGCCAATCTTCGTTGAATAACATTAAAACACTATTTTCATCTTATCCTATCTTAAGACTACCCACTGCAAGTAAGACTTTCGTTCTTCGCAGCGACGCCTCATCCACAGGGATTGGGGCCGCATTAATGCAGGAGTATGATGAAACTCTGCATCCGGTAATGTATGTCTCTAGAAAGCTGAATGCAGCAGAACGGAATTACTCGGTACTAGACCGAGAATTATTGGCTATGGTCTGGACGATACTTAAACTTCAGAGATTCCTTCTTGGCGCCCATTTCATTGTAGAAACAAACCAAAAAGCCCTCACTTCTATACAGAGTAAAGACTTGAAGAGTTCATGATCAACTCGATACGCTATTGCTCTTCAACCTTTTCACTTCTCTGTTCGAGCTATTCGTGGTGCGGATAATGTTTTGGCAGACATACTGTCTCGATGCCCACAGAATTCTACTTGACACTCATGCCTGTATTTTCTTATACATAGCGGGGTTTGTTATATACCCATAACACTGTTATACATTAACAGTAGGTTATTACATTTGCTTGATTCTCTTTAATACATTCTGGTATACACTTTATATTACTTTCTCGAGTACCGTCTCAAGTGTATCGGAAGAAGTTTTAATTAGCACTATATAAATGCCGGTAGTTTAGATGGCCACATTTGATAAGTAGGAATTACAATTAAGTGTTATATATTGTAGTATCCTACAGTTGTCAAACACATGTGTTTCATTTATATTTTCTCACAGCGAGTCAATGCTGCTAGACGCAGCATCTCTACAGTTTACAAGTATCCCTTCATGTGATGTCCCTGTTTACGTTTATGAATAGACGCTTCCACACAGTGTTCTGGGACTCTGCATATCATAGCTTAGTCATATTTGTAACGGATATTTTTAATGTTGTAATCTAGTATATGATATTATGTTAAAGATATGATGCTATGTTTGATATATCCTTTAGAAGATATATGTTGGTGTCTCTATTTTGTTGTACATCACAATATTAAAGGTATAATACGTTAATGACACCTCTAGTTAGGTAATTTATTATTAGACATGGCGATATTTTTTTTTGTTGGTATATGAAGACATACCTATATAATTTTCTCTGGAATTGTTATGTTGCCAGCACTTTATTGTGCTATGGTGGCAACTTCTGTTTATAATTATGTTAGTACTATGAGAGAATATTTTCTCTAACTCGGTGGGATATAATTTTCCTTCTTTCCCAACGCTTTATCGTGCGCCAGTATAGCACGGTATATTAGCATTGTAATTGTTTACACCCTTCGTCAGCGCATTATTTATGCGTTATGGGAATGGTGCCTGCGTCATCATGCTCATTATTTTTTTTTTTGTTAGGGTGTGTTTAGGAATTTATGTTGTACACGCTATAGTGTTACTATGTTATTTATTTATGCATTGTATTGATTACCTTGTGAGATATTTATATCTAGATAGTAAGTATACTACCGCCCACTTTGTTTCGGTATATTTGTTTCCAAAAAAAATGATGTTATCATTTTTTCCCCCGGGCGTGCGGTAGACTGTTAAGAGTCAGTTTGTTTTAATGTGCCCTCTTTACACTCCTTTTTATATTTGTGGTCTAAGGGAGATTACCAGTAGTTTTTATTTTCTGGTATAAGGTTGATTTAGTGGTTATATCCCCTTGGTCTTACTTGTGCCCAGCTATATGTCCATATAAGGTTCTGTTCGTAGATTTTCTTGGAACAGTTTCGAGAACATTCCTGTAGTGAGACGAACTCTGGTCGCGCGATTGATTTTGCGCATGTGCTATGATTTGGGCGTGGAGGAAGGACTGTGGTTTGTGAGAGTCGGCCGGGCATCTTGGAGCTGAACGGTGGTTCAGCGATTCTTCACTGACTCTGTGATCATATTACAGTGTCCTTTGTGTGTTTAAAGAAAGGGTTGAGATTTCCCCTTTGATGTAATTCTGAAGTTTTTCGAGAGCCTAGGAAGACGTGTGTTTTGTGGTGTTATTCTTGAAGGCAGTGAAGGTAAAGATACCCTTTTGAACTATATATTTTTGCAGTCAAGTACTTGATAATTTAATGCTATCAGCCTAAGTTAGTGGCCTGATGCTAAGGTGACTTTCTCCCAGTGCGGAAGAGAGTTCGGGAGATTATGGGTATCATTATATAGATGCACCTATTGTGTTTGGTCAGAGGAAGGACAGAAAAGAATATTATTAGTGCCTAGGCCCAGAAAAACATTATGCGGCATCTGTTATAGCGCCATGGAAGGCGGAAAGAATATTATTAGTGCCTAGGCCCAGAAAAACATTATACGGCATCTGTTATAGCGCCATCTGTTATAGGTGGCAGTCTGCTTGCTAAGATTCTACTGTCATGAGAAGTTACAGCTCACGAATCACCATGTCTTTTATGCATCGGGTTGGCGCATGGCCCAAGGGCTATCTGTTGGTTGAACTCTGTTGCTCCGGCGGTATCACGTCGGTCAAGGTTTGACACCTTTGCTATTAAAGGAACTTAGAGGACATTGCCTGATGTACTCCAGAAGATATGTCTGTCTTGCTGGGGGTCAGAAAGGGAGAGTTGGTTTAATCTTCTACATCTATATATCTTGGCTGTTGTAGAAAAGGATGATGGTTTCAGCATCTGAATATATCTACAGTCGTTTATGATACATTGATGCCAATTATATTATTCACCATTGCTATGCTGTATGTCGTCAAGATCGTACTGACTTTGTATATGATGATGAAAGTCTACTGTTCTGTATCGTGAATAAATCCATGAAACGTCACTAGCTGTTACCATTACTTGACTTCCTCGTCGTGAGTCAAAGTGACGTCCTTGTGACCTGTGTACTGTAGTCCTGTGTGGACATTTATATTATATCAACATATCAGACAACCTACCAGACACGAGACACCATTCCATACAGTCTTCAACATTCCCTGGTGTCTACAGTAGTAATATTACCACCACACTTTGGTGACTACAAAATAGTACTCTCTACATTTTTGGTGGACAAAATATTATTATTACTCCTCAACATTTGTGGTGGCCAATATTCTACCGCTACATTTATGGTGGCCAGTGTGGGGACATGCCAAACACATGGTCTCAACTTTAGTTTAGGTAGCACTTTGTGCCGGCCAAAAAGTACGTAAAAGACGATGTCTACTCTTCGCGAGTATAATTTGACTGCAAAACCCTCTAAAGCCTTTATAGGATTTAGTGAAATTTCTTTCCTAGGTCACCGGGTTGGTCATGGTCTGTTAAAGACACAGGACCACAATATTTCCAAAATACTAAACATTTCTGTTCCTAAGGCGAAAAAACAAGTACGTAGTCTCTTAGGTTTGATACAATTTTACGGACGATTCATTCCGAATCTGTCCTCCATTATGGCACCTCTTTCTACCTTATTGAAGAAAGGATCGCCTAATCTGATCCGCTGGTCTCAAGAATGCCAATCCTCATTGGACCAGATTAAAACTTTGTTTTCATCTCCCCCTATCTTAAGGTTACCTACTATTGAGAAGACTTTTGTTCTTCTAAGTGACGCCTCATCCACTGGGATTGGGGCAGCACTAATGCAGGAGTATTCAGATACTCTGCATCCAGTGATGTATATCTCTAGGAAACTAAATGTGGCAGAGAGGATTTACTCGGTTCTAGACCGTGAAATGTTGGCTATGGTTTGGTCAATTCTCAAGTTGCAAAGATTCCTTCTGGGTGCGCATTTCATTGTGGAAACCGACCAGAAAGCTCTTACTGCTTTTCAGAGTAAAAACTTGAAGAGCTCGAGGTCCACTCGCTATGCCATTGCTCTTCAGCCATTTCATTTCACAGTGCGGGCTATCCTAGGTTCGGATAATGTGATGGCAGACATTTTGTCCAGATGCCCACATGATTCCACTTGACTTTTCTGTTCTATATTTCCTGATAGACGTCGAGATTTATAACAGATCTCTACTATAATTATATATCAGCACATCTATTCTAACTTTAGGAGAATTTATAACATTGAACAGTATGATTTCTTTTTTCTGTTACCGATTTTGGTATAAGGAAGAAGGCTAAGTTAGCAATATAAGAACCAAAAGTTCTCATGGCCACAATTTATAGTCAAGAATGTATTTTGATTACTGTATTAGAAAATCTAACATTTATCATATAGAATTGTGTTATTTATATTTTCGCAGCAAATCATTGATGTATGCGAGATGCTGTAATTGAGTCAACCATGAAGTATAGCGAAGTACTAACTTACCTTGGAACGACTCAGTAGATGTGCCCTCTTAATTTATGTCCACGTCTTCTGGGATCATCCACTTAATCAGTATTATGTATAATGCGTTGTATCATAATATTATTACATGCTTACATAATGAGGTATTTAGTTATTATAATATGTATATCTCTATAATGCGGTATATTATGATATGACACCGCTGTTTTGATGACATTCCATTGTTTAATCCTATGATAATATATTTAATGTCAGATACATTTGTATGTGTACAATTTTGATTGCAATACAATGTTGCCAGCATTGTGGTGTATGTTGGTGGCACTTCCTTGGAATATGTGTATATGTCGCAAAATTAGTTTCAATACATTGCAAACGTGGTCGAGGAGTTTACAGTTAAAGCCACCGATCGATTGTCAACAAAGCGACCGCTGTCAAAATGGCGGTGTATCAGCGAAATGTGTATCAGACAGAGGAAATCGCCAAGGATAAATAAAAGCAGAAGGGAATCATTATGAAAAGGATTTCACATTTTAGTCCAGGGAAGGATTGTGTATAACTGCATATAAGAAGAAACGGTAGGAAGTTATCCTTTACGGAGATATATACGTATTTCGGCTGCCCACAGTTACGTTGGAAGCCTGTAAACCCACTTCTGTACTAAATACTAAAATCAACAAATAACAGTTTGGGAAATTACATGGATAGGAAGGTAGAGATTTATCAACTGTATAAAACAAGATAAGATGGAACAGTATGGATAATATATAAGCCGAGGATGAGAAAGGAGAAGTTCAGGCAACGCACAGATCGAGTGAAATCGCTGCTTCGAAAAGAGATTTTCTGCAGAGGCCTAAGCTGTGACGTCACTGCTCTCCGATACGGCCGCGTGATTCTTATAAATAAGCGTATCGGTAAACTGAGACACACACATCGAAAAAGGTTTGAGACAGACTGACGGAGATAACGCCACTACGCAAAATCCATCTGAAGTGTGAGCGGATCGCCAAAAGTTTCAGTCGATGTCTGGAGTCTGAGGGTAAGCGAAATTAGGATAACTACCGTGTATAATATTTTTCTTTATTTCAGGTTCATATAGAATTCACAAAATATGCCTGTATAATATTCATTGATATAACGTATTGTTATTTTAATATGATTTAAACATGTGCTTTGTGGAAGATGGTTGCTTGTACAAAAACGTATCAAATCTAGCCCCACAGCCAAATGAAGAAAATATTTATTATATTAAATGCTGGATCTCGTCGAAGATAAAGGCAGTCCCATGACCAGAGACTGTCATAGGGAAATGAATTGTTAGAAGCTTCAGCAGGGAAGATACCGCTTTTACGAGTTTAGGTGACTAGTCCCCTTCCTCGCTGCCTTTTCCTTCCCTAGTTCGAGCGCACAACTTTGTACCCATTTACAGCTGGTATACTGGAGTGTTCTACAGCCAGTTTCAGTAGAAAGCAACCTGATCACGTGGTCACTCACTTTATTTATTTATGTATTAATTTTGTGTAGATGCTAAGAATAGCATCAGTATTTGACTTTGTACTTGATATGGTTTGGAAGGATCAAGTTATAGATCAGAAAAGGATGTATAGGAGCAGAGTAAACCAGATGATGTTTATTACTGATAATGTTAATATTAATCCTGTATCATTGAAATGATGTTACTTGCTATGACTATATAACTTTGACATCTGATGACTGACTAGTATGACTTATGTACTAGTCAGTTACAATTAACTGAAATGTTAATACTTCTATATCACTGAAATGATATCCTTACTTACTATGATTGTATAACGGTGACATCTGATGACTGACTGGTCTGACATCTGTGCTAGTCAGCTATAAGTCTAGCCAGATACTAGCCAAGGCTGATATGATGTTTCAGGTTCCATGAAATAACTCAAACCGGACTGTCAAGTATCAGAAGCCTGTGTTGTTCATCAGAGGCAATCCCACAAAAGTGCAGGACCCAAAAGAGTGAACTTCAACTGGTCATTGGCATCCCTACAGCTGGGTCTACCAAATCTGATATCCACCAAGGACAGTTCAGTGTCAGCATTGTCAAGTTGAAAGATAAGTGTCATTTAAGACACTGACCATCCATAAATGAAACTCAGCAAATAGTCAAGTGATGACATTTATCAGAGGACTAAGAACAGTGATATATTTAAAATGAATGCAGTTTTCAGTAACTTTATCATCCAAGATCTTGCAGTCTAAATAGACAATAATATGAATTGTGTGACTTAATTTTATATATATATTTCAATGCTCTGTTCCAACTAGCAGTAATAGAATATTAGTGTAAATATTAAAATATTTTAACTGTACCTGAGGAATTATTCACTTCTTACAGTGTGGTTAAAGTGAATGTTCATTTTATTTATTCCCTAGACATTATTAAGTAATCATAAGAAGGTCACAGGGAGGAGACACCTTAAATCCTGGTACAACTTCTTACCAACTGGCCAGGGTTTTCACAGTCTGACTATTTCTATGATATCCATACACCAGTGCTTATTTCTAAGACTGGGGTATTACTTGTAAGAACATAACTCTTTACTGGCATACTATCCTGGTAGCCTATGAGATACCTGGATTCTCACATAGATCATAATTTAAATTAACCTCCCGCTACAGTATACTTAGGGAAATACTTTCTCTAAGGATCTGAGATATAGTCTCACCTAACGCTTAATGCGTAGAGCTTGCCTCACATTAGGCATTATACTTTTTTGGTGATACGTTTATCCGCGCATTATTCGTGCGTTAGGAGCCTGTTTGATCTTGCACTCGGATTCCAAAAAAAAATGTGTTTCATTTTTTTTTCCCGGGGGGTGCGGTAATCTGTTACGCACAGATTTTTCTGAGTCATATATATATTTACCTGTCTTGATTGTACGCTTTAAATTTTGTAATCAAAGGTGCATAACTCTTGGTTAGCTAAGGTTACATTTTACAATTGTTGTTACCTTCTCTTGTGTCTATTATTAGATTTATGTCTGGTTGTTAATCCTTATATGGCTCGAATAGGTCAGCTTTTCTTGGAATGTTTGCAACCTGAGTTGATGTTTATTCCCTGACCATATAAGGCTCGATTTGGTCTGTGTCTTTGCTTGGTATGTGTCCAACATCGTCCCGTTTGAGTTTAACTCAGGGGTCAAGCGCTACTGCGCATGTGTCGAATTTAAGGTTGTTTGAAAAAGACTTCCGTTTCAGGAGTCGAACAGTGGTGCTGATCAGAGTGAGATGCGTTTCAGCGTCTGTGTTCATTTTGACGGGGAAAATGGAAGTCCTCTCAAGTTGTTATCTACAGATGATTTTCCCCTTGTGATTCTAAGCGCCTGGAGGCGTGTGAGTTGTGATGTTTATTTCTGAAGAAAAGTAATTGCTCTTCATTCGATTATTATTTGTCGCCAGCTTTTATGATTGGCATTTTGTAGTCTGCTTGCTTAGAGTCTACTGTCATGAGAAGTTACAGCTCACGAATCACCATGTCTTTTATGCATCGGGTTGGTGCATGCCCCAAGGGCTATCTGTTGGTTGAACTCTGTTGCTCCGGCGGTATCACGTCGGTCAAGGTTTGACACCTTTGCTTATAAAGGAACTTAGAGGACATTGCCTGATGTACTCCAGAAGATATGTCTGTCTTGCTGGGGGTCAGAAAGGGAGAGTTGGTTTAATCTCCTACATCTATATATCTCGGCTGTTGTAGAAAAGGATGATGGTTTCAGCACCTGAATATATCTACAGTCGTTTATGATACATTGATGCCAATTATATTATTCACCATTGCTATGCTGTATGTCGTCAAGATCGTACTGACTTTGTATATGATGATGAAAGTCTACTGTTCTGTATCGTGAATAAATCCATGAAACGTCACCAGCTGTTACCATTACTTGACTTCCTCGTCGTGAGTCAAAGTGACGTCCTTGTGACCTGTGTACTGTAGTCCTGTGTGGACCTTTATATTCTATCAACACATCAGACAACCTACCAGACACGAGACACCCTTCCATACAGTCTTCAACACTCCCTGGTGTCTACAGTAGTAATATTACCACTACACTTTGGTGACTACAAAATAGTACTCTCTACATTTTTGGTGGATAAAATATTATTATTACTTCTCAACATTTGTGGTGGCCAATATTCTACTGCTACAAAAATCCATTCCCACACTTTTTTGTCCAGCTTCTCGGCATCAGTATATATAATAGTGGTGCGTTTTTAATGTGCTTCAGTATTTATATATGTATGTGTGTTAGTTCACATGTTAGTAATGACAAATAGAATGTAAAATCACAACTTACGCCAATCCTGGCTCACATACTTTTTTGCTCAGAGGAATAAAAGGCACTGGCAGACGCCTTATTTCACGTGTAGTTGTGGTCGTTAATTTTAACTTTAATAACCTCTCTGACTCCGTGTTTTTCCTTCAGTTTCCCCAGACAGCGGCTTTCTTTATTAAAATGATATAGGTTTCCTGGGCTGTTTTTATACGTCCGTCAAGATTCTCCAATAAAAGGTGTCCGGTCTGATAAAATAGAATTCTGAATTCTAACTTCAGGCAAGTCTGTTGTCTTGGGAAGCGATCTTCACAGTAGATTTGACTGACTGAAGCGTCAGGTTATATTCTCTGTCCTGCCCCCGCATCTATTTGTGACGAAGCTAAGAAAGCGCCAATTGTTTCAAACAAAGTGTGGGGTGGGGACCGATTTCAAAATATTCCTCACATGGAAAAACTTTGAACGTAATGTAAAAGTCACGTTTTTCATATATGGCAATCATGACATTCAAATATTCTCAACAATGGTTACATATAACTTCTTACATCTACCCAGAAAAATTACAACATTTCCGCTCAGGTGTGTCTGTCATCCCACCAGGTCGATACTTGACCGGCGCTCCTTGTGCAAACACAAACTCCTGTTTGACCATCTGTGCTGTGTCTTTTCACGACAATAATTAGTCGGTCACACGAGCCATATCAGCGCTAAGTAGAATCGCTTGGCCATTTACGTGCGAAAACAGTCGCACCCTTATGGTACAACAGGATTTTTGTCGGTCAGCCTTGCATCACCATCTACTCTATCTGCAGGGATAGACAGGTAAACACACCGACATGACGACTATCGCTGAGAGGAGTGTAAGAATATTTTAAAATGCGAAAATATCTGCTACACATAGCTGAGAAAGAAAGCAAGTGCGGCAGTGTTAAGGTCCAAAGGGGAGTGATACGTATTATGCTGATTGTACAGTGTGAATTCAGGGTTGTGGCACTTGTTGGCTTGTTTAATTGGGAGTTGTTTAAATATTTATGTTAGAAAACAGTGTGTACAGAAAAGCGTCGTGAGCGCTAGTCAATTAGTTATTCTTTACTGGTTTCGGCCGGCTGTGAATAGCTCACGGCTAGTCCGTGAACAGCCGAGTCCGGTGACTGTTTGGCGGGAGAGGTGTGTGTTCCCGTGGGAGTCTGAAGAAAGCGGGCTACGTTTGGGCGTTGACTAGGGAGTCAGCCCTGTGTCTTGTGTGTGTTCCCAGGATAGTGTACGGGAACGATGTTTGGCCATTTTTTCGAGGTGTACCATTATTTGCCTATTTTAGGTGTGATTATCTGCAGATAAGAGAAGATAAGGTGTACTTTATGTTAAGGACATGTTCTGGGGGCCTTGGTGTCTACAGGCCGATGTTTTGAATCATATTTATCTCCCTGAAAGATTTCTATTGTGCAGGAACGGCGCTAGGAGATGGTAAGGCCATTGTTCCTTATGGAGGGAGAGTTTTCTGGTGAATGTACTTTATTTAAAGAGATTATAAGGCCAGGATTTGTGTAGGCCAGATTACTTGTACACTGCAGAGCGGACAGTCTTTTGAGTAAATATAGATTAAGCCTGTGTGGCGTTTGTAACTGCAGTATCAGCAGTCGTTCTGGTGGAACATTAGAACTGCAAGTATATATAGATTTAAGCCTGTGTGGCGTTTTGGTAACTGCAGAGTATGCAGTCGTTGAAGTATTCATATAGATTTAAGCCTGTGTGGCGTTTTGTAACTGCAGTATCAGCAGTCGTTCTGGTGGATTTACTGATGTAACATTAGAACTGCGATGTAAACAGGGTTTACATCATACTGAACAGCTGTGACATTCTGTGCAATTGATTATTATTGATTTTGTGTATCCTATTGTACCTGTGTAGTGTATCGTACCGGACTGATGTTGCTGTGTGAATAAATTATGTGCTGTCAATTGGAAATGAACACTAGTCTGATTCGTTGATCTATGCTTGACAGTACAGGGTGAGTGACTGTACCCCTCATACCACTCACTACAGACTTTATACACAGGGACAATACAGAGTTAACCTATTTATCATCTGCTCTGTGTGGGCGCATGTACTACAACAGTCTAATCACTTCAAGAGGGATATACTTTACCAAATATACATTAACAGTACCAATTACCCTGGGATAGACTTTATCAGCATTTGTTAACAGCGGTACATTATCAGTGGTGACCCTTTATAAAAACCATGTAACAGGCAGTTGAAAGCACGCAATAAAATCAGTACAAAAAGGTAACTAATACTGCCGTAGTGAAACAGAGATTGAAAGGGTTCCCCTAATTCTGTCACAACTTGATTGGTATACCGAACTCACTTCCGTTGACAGCATCAGTCAGCATGGCTGAAAACATAATGCTGAACAGTGTCGGGGCAAGAATACAACCCTGTTTCACGCCGTTTGTAACCTCAAACTTTTAAGAGGCTTCTCCATTGTCTAAGATGCGCGCACACATACCTTCGTGGAGCTGTTTGACCATTGTGATAAATTTATCAGGACAGCCAAATTTTGACAGAATTGTTCATAGTGCACTTCTGCTTACTGTATCGAATGCCTTGGTCAGGTCAATAAACGTAGTGTATAGGTCGCGATTTTGCTCCTGACATTTCTCTTGGAGTTGGCGAGCAGCAAAGATCATGTCTATCGTTCCTCGCCTTGCTCTGAATCCGCACTGACCTTCTGGGAGGTGATGGTGTTGTTCAATGTGTTCATTTAGGAGGTTGAGCAGCACACGCGCAAGGATCTTGCCGGCAATTGACAGTAGGGATATTCCACGGTGATTGTCACACTCTGGTCGGTTGCCTTTTCGCTAATAGATATGAACTATTGAGGCATCCTTCATCTTCTGTGAGATCTCACCTTTGGACTCACATGAGGCGAAAGAGTTCGGTGAGCTTACTAGTGAGGCAAGGTCCGGCTGTGTTATATATCTCCGCTAGTATAGCATCGGCTCCT
Organism: Oreohelix idahoensis; assembly: GCA_024509875.1. NCBI lineage: Eukaryota > Metazoa > Mollusca > Gastropoda > Stylommatophora > Oreohelicidae > Oreohelix > Oreohelix idahoensis. The sequence continues at coordinate 130,974 of JAMPIV010012551.1, forward strand.
GGGGTCTTCCCAGGCGAGAGGATTTTTATGGCTTTCTCTACTTCGGCCTCGTTGATAGGTTCATCTAGCGCCATATTTATTTCCACTTGAGGTATCCGTTGGATGGCTTTCTCGTTTATCACTGATGGGAGATTAAGTACATTACAGAAATGTTCAGCCCACCTATCGAGGATCTGGGTCTTTTCTGTAAGTTGCAATGTACCATCCGCATTGCGAACTGGACAGTTACCAGAGGGTTGTGGACCATAGAGTGTTTTCACCGCTGCAAAGAACCCTTTTAAGTCGTGACGTTCCGCGACAGCCTCGATCTCGTCGGCTTTCCTACTAAGCCAAGAGTCTTGCATCTTCCTGGGCCTTGCCTGGGCTGCGCTACGAGCATTGATAAAAGCTATTTTCTTTGATTGGGAAGACATGTCGATCTGGTGGGCTCTGTGCAATTGTCGCTTCTTGTTTAGAAGGTGCTGGATTTCAGCGTCATTTTCATCAAACCAGTCTTTATGTTTGCACGCAGCTCGACCAAGATGTTTCAGCGCTGTTGAGTGAATGATGTCTCTAAAGGCTGTTCAGTCTCCCTCATTGCTGCTGTTTCCAAGCCGCAGCTTATCTAGTCTCCCCTCCAACTCTTCGTTGAGAACCTTCCTAATCTTTTCGGACTTCAGCAGACACGTTAAGCATCTTTAAGGTTTTTATTCCCTTGGGGGCGCCTCTTAGGTTGAATTTTTAAATTCATCTTGGCAACAACGAGCCGATGATCGGTCCAGCACTCTGCACCACACATGCGCTTTGTTATTCTGATATCTTGCCGGTCCCTGCGTCTGACGATGATATAGTGAATAAGATGCCATTGGCGAGACCTTGGGTGCATCCATGTGGTTCTATTCCGAGCGTGAAGGCGGAAAACTGTGTTTGTGATGAGGAGCTCATTTTTGGCACATACCTTCAGCAAGAGTAAGCTGTTGCTATAGCACTTCCCAATGACATTTCTACCAATGATTCCCTCCTATGCTGTATAGTCTGAGCCAACTCTGGCGTTAAAATCGCCCAAGATAAATAGTTTGTCAGACTTAAGGACTGTAGATAAGCGTCTCGAGATCCTCAAAATAAATTATCTTTGATATCCTCTGGGCTGGTCATTGTAGGTGCATAAGCACTGATGATTGTGGCCTGTCGCTTTCTAGCTAGGGGAAGGCGCATTGTCATGAGGCGATCGTTCTCCCTTTGGTAGACTTTCTAGTTTGCGGACCATGTCGGACATAATGGCAAATCCGACACCAGCTTCACGACGTTCTTGGCTGCTGCGACCACTCCAATAGAAGGTGTATCCAACGCCTATTTCTGTGATCTGCCTCTCTTCTGCCAGTCTCCTCTCACTCAGGGCTGCGATGCTGATATTGTATCTGGACAACTCTGTGGCAACCAGAGCGGTCCTCCGTTCAGGCCTGTCAGCTCTATTACTATTGTTTAACAGTGTGCGTCCATTCCATGTAACGATTTTAAGGGGTAGTTTCTGTACTTTCTTGTTCCTTGTTCGACTGCTGTAGATTGGGATCCCCTCCAGCCGCGGTATCCTGGTCAGGGTAAAGTGAAGCAGGCAATTCTTAGGCTATCTTTTCTAGCCCCTTCCTCGGGCTACAGAGGTGAGCAGTGCTATCCTAAAGAGGGTTGTTCAGTCGCTCAGGTAGCTGCCGAGTTCCGCTGCTGCCTCATGTCAGCGAAAGACGACCATATGGCCTGAGCCACCTGTTGCGTGCATATTTTGACGCACATATTACAAAAATCGATATGGCTATTTAATATGGAAAAAATATAGACATTCATTCATTTGTGTATGAAAATGCTGTCTATGGGGAAAGCGAGATAATCCATGTTTGATTCACACTTTTGATTATAGGAGTAATCGTTCTTGATATTGATCCGGCGCACGGATATTGCTCTTATATTTGTACTTATTTTTAGGGCCAGAAAATAGATTAATTTGCTTATTATGTTTATGGCCTGAATTCATATGTATTACATATTATTAGTACAAGTAGAATCAGTCCTATATTGTATATTTTGGATGGGTAGGCGGGACTAGATTCTTATTATTCCGCTCTAGCGGAAGTATGAGTTGTCTTGACAAGTCGTGATGAGTTCCGATGTACCGTGATAATGGCGGGTACGCACTTTTCAAAGGGCTGGTAGATTCTTAAGGAAATATGATTCATGAAGTGGTTTTCTTCTAAAGGAGATGGTATCTCTACTATAGTTTATGTTAGAGACTCTCCTAAGGTACGGTACAATGTATAATTCGGACTCCATGTATTGCCAGACCCTATTTTGATGATCTCATGTCGATTCGACCTAGATGGAACATTGTGCTTCGTATCGCTAGGGTCGTGTTTTGTATCGACGAAGATGACAGACTTTCCTACAGCGGTTATGGCTACGTGAATTAACCTGATCACCGTAGAGCTGTATGGAAACATTTATGAAATCATTTATATACCCATTATAAATTAACTCTGGCTTATATTCTCCTTCCTATGAATGAGTGAACGACAACTCAGGGAGGCGGCCATGTTAGATTTCGGTCATCATATGTTTTGATCACTGCCAAGAGAACAGATTATTTATCCTATTATCGGACAGTGACAGGGAGATCTCAATCTTGCTAGAAACCCCCTTTCGTGGTTTCATAATATATACTACAAACTATGGACGTCAAGTAACTTTAGTTATTTACCGATCTGCCTTCACTGACGCGTTTAGTCAGATAGGGGATGCGGCCATAATGTATCATGACATTGAACTTTTGATGTACTGCCCATTATTTCTGAATGTGTCATGACTTCAGATCTGCTATGTATACCTACAAATTGATATGTCAACATACCATGATGTACTCGTATGTCCCAGTGTGTACGTCTGAATAAATTGAGTAAACAAAGATTCCAGCAGTCTGCATTGGTGCCTTGTAGACACAAGTGTATGAGTGGTTATATTGGTCAGCACACGAACAGTACACCATTCGCGGTAATCACACTCTACACTTCTACTTCATACATACACCATCCTGCGTCGGTTGAAGTGACCAAGTTTAGGGCCTGCTTCCCCTGGAGCCTTTGCCTTCCCTAACTCAGGACTAGGGTGAGTTACCCATTTACAGCTGGGTAGACTGGAGCATGCCTGATCTCAACAACACACCACTCTTCCTTACAGAGCATACAGACTGACACTTTACAGAGTGGAAAGAAGAAACAAACTTTACAGTGGCGAGCCAGATTCCTGGGTCCAGCTTACGCAGTTTTGTGTTGAGAATCACAGTTTACAGCTGAAAGAACATTTGTTTGACCACATCAACACCAGTAGGACAGCTATACAGTCGATGTCAGCTTGACCTGTATTACCGATAGGATGCTGTATCTAGGTCAGCGCTTGTTGACAGTTTTTCGCTGTACAGACAGTATTACACAGGACAGTGGTATCAAGTGTAGAAAATATCTGGAGCAGTATTGTTGACATTTCTCAACGTACAGAAGAATCACAGTGTTGTTGAACATAAAGTGCATAGTTCATCGTTGGATCTTCATATGCTCAACAGAGAAAAATTGACAGTGTAATAGTTTAGAATTAAATCTATTACTCAATAAAGTGGCAAGTTATTAGTATTAAAATAAACTGTGCCTGCTTTACAACACTATACCTGCAACACATTCCATTCATGACATAAATTATATTGTATGCTATATGCTATTTATGCTTACATGTTATTTGTTATGTATTAAATTAGTTTATGTTCTGTGTGACTAGTACAAGGTATGCCGAGTGACATTGGTCTGGTACTAGTATTCTATAGGTACACATTTTCTTAATTGGAAATTTGTTAGCAACAATTTGCTGCTATTTCTGTTAGTTGTGATGAGGTGTTCTTTTCTTCGTTGTTTTTGTTAATAATTTTGTGTTCCTTAGTTTTGTTTGATTTGTTTGTATAATTGTAGGTCTCATCTTTTCTATTTTTGATTTCTTTACACTCTTATGTTTATACACTGTGGCTTTGTTTGTCTTTTTATCTTATTGTAGTTATCATCACGGATTTTGTTATCTTTTTTTTTATTTCTCCTATTTAATTTAATTTGATCTCTGCAAATGTTTTCATATTGTCTTTTCTTGTTTGTCCTTTGTAATGTCTTTAGTTGACATATGACACAGGAGTTATAGTGGTATACACTGATAGTATAGTACAGATCAGTACTTTATGATTATTTTCCACAGGTACCCAAGTGATCTTTGATTACATTGAGGTATACAAGACCTTTGTAAGGCTTGTCTCCCACAGTATTTGAGATACAGTTATTGTTGTCCACAGGTACTCAAGTTATCATTGGTTATTATAAACCATACAAGTTTGGACTAAGACTAAGTCTATGGTATAGACTTGTCTCCCATTAAAGTGAAAGAGGGTAATTTATTTACTTTTTCAGGTTTCTGATTTAAGAAGACAATATGTCTACATTAGATTATTTTATTGCACAAGGAAAATCTCTTGATAAGACTGGAAAAGACTTAGAACAATGGGCTGTTGCTCAATATGACAAAGCATTAGCTGCTGAAGAGAGAAAAGCTGCTGCTGAAGAAAAAAAGCTCTGGCTGAAGAAAAAAGATTAGAAAGAGAAGCTGCTGCTGAAGAAAAAAAAGCTGCTGCTGAAGAAAAAAAAGCTCTGGCTGAAGAAAAAAGATTAGAAAAAGAAGCTGATACTGCTGCTGAACTAAAGAAATTGCAGATGCAAGTGGAGGAAAGGAGATTTGATGCAGAACAGAAGAAATTAGAAGCTGCTGCAGAACAGAGAAGATTAGATAGAGAAGCTGAAGAGAGAAAAGCAATAAGAGAACATGAGTTTGAATTAGAGAAATTAAAATTGACATGTATGAGTAATGTTAATCAGGCATCTGGTGGTAATGGTAAACCCTTTGTGTACAAGGTCAAGGTACCAGCGTTTAACCCTACCAGTGATGACATAACATTTTGGCTTTCTAGATTTGAACGGGCTTGTCGATCTCATAATGTTGACAAATCACAGTATGTGAATCAGTTGTCTGACAATCTAAAAGGGGAGTCTCTGAGTAAGTTATATTTTGTTGAAGAGGCCGACAAAGATAATTATGATGCTGTTAGGGCAGCTTTGATAAAGAGATATCAGCTGTCTGAGGAAGGTTATCGTCTTTTGTTTAAAACAATGAGACCTGAGGTAGGTGTAGAATTCTCAGAATTCATCTCAAAAGCACGAATTACACTTTCACGATGGATTGAATTATCCAAAACAGAGAAAACATTTGATGGTCTTACGGATTTATTGCTAAGAGACAAGGTCATGTCTTCTGTAAATAAATCATTCCTAGAGTTCTTACATGAGCGTAAACCTAGTACAATAAAGCAAATGGAAGAATATTGTGACCAGTATGCCACGGCACACCCTGACATGATTCTTAGTAACTCTAACATTAAAGAGAGTATGCCAGTTGCTTCGGCAACAGAATATAATCAGAATTACTCACACAAATTCCAAGGAGCTAAAAATAAATTTGATAAAAAGGTTAATTGGAATAAGTATCAAAACCAAGATAACCACTCAAATCAGGGTTCTTCTTCGAAGAACTGGAATCGGGCTGATAGTCCTCGACACGCGAGGGGTACCCATAATGTTAGAAATTCTCGGAAAGGGAGTAGCTATAGGAACTACCCAAGTGCTTCATGGAGACAAAAAAACCAATATTACAGGGATACTCAATATAATGAGCATGATGATTATGATCATGAATATTATGATTCAAACCCAAATAGGGGTTATAACAGAGGCAATAATAATTATAGAGACAATTAGAACCGAGGTAGATCACAACACAAAAGACATGGTAAATCTTATTACCAGGCTAACTCTGCACAACAGGAGTTCCACGACACCGATAATCAGAATAATGATAAAAAAGACTCCAACAGTGTAGCAAATTCCGCTTTCGATTTTGCTAGAGCATCTGAGTGTTCGCAATGCAAAACATTATTCGATCCAACCACAGTTTCTACTTTAAGCTGCGGTCACCCGCTTCCCGCTCTCCATGCGTCAATTGCGCATAATGGAAGGGGTGCTCTTGTCTTTAATAGGGGCCTAATAGATGGTACTCCGGTATCAATTCTTTTCGATTCGGGGTGCACTACCATTGGAGTGAGGCAATCACTCGTAAATCCTTCTCGAGCTACAGGCAATATAGTCAAATGTGTAACATTTGGTGGCACATTGGAGAAGTACTCCACTGCCATTATCAATATTGCTACGCCTTTCTTTACAGGAGAGGTGCAAGCATGTCTCTTGCCGAATCCGATCGCTGATCTTATCATCGGTCGCATTCATGGAGTGAAAGAATGCACTCCACAGCAAATTTCTAATTGGGAAAATGTTAATATGCAATCTGCTAATGCAGTAATCACTAGGGCTCAAGCTCTTAATATGCCACAATCTTCACATTCTGAAGATAATGATGCGCAGATCCAAGATGATCCCTTGGAGATTTCCCACGATTCCTTTATCAAACAGCAGGAAGATGATCCTACTCTAAAGAAATTCTTTACTCTGGCAACAAAAGGTGATCCGAATAAGGATACAAATCGTAAATCTTGGATTACGATGAAGAATGGCGTACTTGTACGTATGGTACAAGACTCCGCTAAGTCCATTCATTCTCAAATCCTTGTGCCTAAAAATATGAGAGTTAAAATCTTACAGCACGCTCATGATTCGCAGTGTGCTGGACATATGGGTTTTTCCCGTACTAAAGCTAGAGTTCTTCAATCTTTCTTTTGGCCTGCTGTGAATAAGGACATACGAATCTATTGTCGATCTTGTAAAGTATGTCAAGAGATTAAATCCAGAGGTCCACGCCATGATGCACCTATTCAGGCTGCAGACATTCCCATTCGGCCATTTCAAAAAATGGCGATAGACATCATTGGTCCATTTAAGATAAAGTCTGCTAGAGGACACCAATTTATTTTGACGTGTGTTGATATGTGCACACGTTGGCCGGAGGCTGTTCCTCTAAAGAGCATAACTACTGCTGATGTCGCAGATGCTCTTTGGTTAATATTTTCTCGTCTGGGGTTTCCAGCAGAAATATTATCCGACCATGGTACCCAACTCATATCGGATACCATGTCTCAAGTAATGTCGACTCTGAAGATAGAGAGATCGCTGAGTAGTATTTATCATCCTATGTCCAATGGGATGGTGGAACGTTTGAATAGAACTCTGAAAAACCTACTAGGTAAGATAACAGAAGATCATCCTCAGGATTGGGATAGGGTTTTACCCGCGGCTCTCTTTGCATATAGAGAGGTCGCCAACGAACATACAGGATTTTCTCCCTTTGAACTTGTCTTTGGCGCGAAACCGCGAGGTCCTATGTCCTTACTTCATGATCTTATAACTGCTGATAATATTGTCGATGACACAAAATCCTCTTATGAATATGTCATCGCACTTAGACACAAGATTATTGAAGCATGCAAATTGGCAACTGCTTCTTCTGAATTTGCGAAACAGAAGGCAAGGGAATTTGCCAATAAAAAGAGATGTTTGCGACAACTTTGTCCAGGTGACAAAGCATTTGTCTTGCTACCTTGTAGGGAAAATAGACTTCTCATTTCTTGGAAAGGTCCGTACGATATAATATCAAAAGTTTCCGATGTTGACTATATCGTCGATATTGACGGGAAGCGTAAAACCTTCCACATCAACATGCTCACGGAATTCCATGAACGTCCTGATTATTTACAACCTGTTTTCCAGGCAACGGACGATTTTCCAGTCCAACATGGACAGTACTCATCTCTGTCAGTAATACAGGATGAGGAAACGAGTTTCTCGGATGTAAATTTACCTTTTCCAATGATTCCTCTTCACTCTAATGAATCATGGAAAGATGTTGCAATTTCTCCAGAATTATCTCCAGGAGAGCAGAAACAAGTTTCTACTATGTTAGAACAATTTCAGGATGTCCTTACTGACATTCCTGGTCAAACTGATGTCATTCAACATGACATTATTCTTACTGACCATAGTCCTATAAGAGTCAGACCGTATCCTATCCCGATACATTTTCAAGCACAGGTAGAGAAAGAGTTAGATGAGATGATAGAGTTAAAAATTATTGAACCATCCACATCAGCATATTCTTCGCCGATGGTTATAGTACGGAAAAAAGACAATAACATACGTCTTTGCGTGGATTATCGCAAATTGAATCAAGTGACTAAATTTGATGCTGAACCTATGCCTTTACTAGAAGAGCTACTTACGAGACTATCGAATTCTCACTTCTTTTCTAAACTCGATTTGTCTAAGGGATATTGGCAAGTTCCACTATCCGAACACGCCAAACCGTTTACTGCTTTTTCGACGCCTAGGGGTCTATTCCAATGGAATTTCATGCCTTTCGGTCTTATGAACGCCCCTGCAACATTTGTACGCATGATGCGTCGAATCCTATCTCATCGCTCAGATGTCATTGCGTATCTTGATGACATCTGTCTTTTCAGTGATACTTGGAACGATCACTATAATGGTATAAATGAACTATTGTCTATCTTACGCGAGCATAACCTGACAGCGAAACCATCGAAAGCATGTATTGGTTTTAGCGAAATATCTTTCTTAGGACACCGTGTTGGTCATGGGTTCCTAAAAACAGAAGACCATAATACAAGTAAGATACTTAACATTTCTATTCCTAAGACTAAAAAGCAAGTACGAAGTCTCTTAGGTCTAATACAATTTTATGGACGATTCATCCCGAATCTGTCCTCCATTATGTCACCTCTTTCTTCCTTGCTAAAGAAAGGGTCTCCTAATGTAGTCCATTGGACTCAAGAATGTCAATCCTCTTTGGATAAGGTTAAAACTATGTTTTCTACTTCACCTATCCTAGTATTGCCTTCTAAGGATAAGACATTTATTCTTCGTAGTGACGCTTCATCCACCGGGATTGGAGCTGCACTAATGCAAGAGTACTCTGGAACTCTGCATCCTGTGATGTATATTTCTCGGAAATTAAATGCCGCAGAGAAGAATTACTCGGTCCTAGACCGTGAATTATTGGCTATGGTTTGGTCAATCCTTAAACTGCAAAGATTTCTTCTGGGCGCGCATTTCATTGTGGAAACTGACCAGAAAGCTCTTACGGCTATTCAGAGTAAAAATCTGAAGAGCGCGAGATCAACGCGATACGCGATTGCTCTACAGCCATTTCATTTTTCGGTGCGAGCTATCCGTGGGTCAGAAAATGTGATGGCAGATATTTTGTCTAGATGCCCACATGATTCATAACTGTTATACAACTTTGATACAGTTGTTTCTATGTTGAAATGTGTACACATATGTAATATATCATATATTGATTGTAACACTACTTAGCGGTTCATTGATATTTATTCACCGCTGATCTTTCAATGTTTTTCGTCTTTGATGATCATGATGTTAAGATATCTTAGATGAAATTTATGTATAAACTAATGTGGAAATTGTGTCATTGCTAATATTGTAGTATGCGTTGGTGACACCTCTCTGGAAATATTTATACTTAGAGAAGTACTTTCTCTAAGGTCATAAAACTTATGCTTATCATCTGCGCATTGTTATTGGTGCGTTGTGAGCCTATTGTATGTTGCTCCTAGATGTATTTCAAAAAAAAAATGTACCATTTTTTTTTCCCGAGGGGTGTGGTAATCTGTTGCGTGCATATTTTGACGCACATATTACAAAAATCGATATGGCTATTTAATATGGAAAAAATATAGACATTCATTCATTTGTGTATGAAAATGCTGTCTATGGTAAAAGCGAGATAATCCATGTTTGATTCACACTTTTGATTATAGGAGTAATCGTTCTGGATATTGATCCGGCGCAAGGATATTGCTCTTATATTTGTACTTATTTTTAGGGCCAGAAAATATATTAATTTGCTTATTATGTTTATGGCCTGAATTCATATGTATTACATATTATTAGTACAAGTAGAATCAGTCCTATATTGTATATTTTGGATGGGTAGGCGGGACTAGATTCTTGTTATTCCGGTCTAGCGGAAGTATGAGTTGTCTTGACAAGTCGTGATGAGTTCCGATGTACCGTGATAATGGCGGGTACGCACTTTTCAAAGGGCTGGTAGATTCTTAAGGAAATATGATTCATGAAGTGGTTTTCTTCTAAAGGAGATGGTATCTCTACTATAGTTTATGTTAGAGACTCTCCTAAGGTACGGTACAATGTATAATTCGGACTCCATGTATTGCCAGACCCTATTTTGATGATCTCATGTCGATTCGACCTAGATGGAACATTTTGCTTCGTATCGCTAGGGTCGTGTTTTGTATCGACGAAGATGACAGACTTTCCTACAGCGGTTATGGCTACGTGAATTAACCTGATCACCGTAGAGCTGTATGGAAACATTTATGAAATCATTTATATACCCATTATAAATTAACTCTGGCTTATATTCTCCTTCCTATGAATGAGTGAACGACAACTCAGGGAGGCGGCCATGTTAGATTTCGGTCATCATATGTTTTGATCACTGCCAAGAGAACAGATTATTTATCCTATTATCGGACAGTGACAGGGAGATCTCAATCTTGCTAGAAACCCCCTTTCGTGGTTTCATAATATATACTACAAACTATGGACGTCAAGTAACTTTAGTTATTTACCGATCTGCCTTCACTGACGCGTTTAGTCAGATAGGGGATGCGGCCATAATGTATCATGACATTGAACTTTTGATGTATTGCCCATTATTTCTGAATGTGTCATGACTTCAGATCTGCTATGTATACCTACAAATTGATATGTCAACATACCATGATGTACTCGTATGTCCCAGTGTGTACGTCTGAATAAATTGAGTAAACAAAGATTCCAGCAGTCTGCATTGGTGCCTTGTAGACACAAGTGTATGAGTGGTTATATTGGTCAGCACACGAACAGTACACCATTCGCGGTAATCACACTCTGCACTTCTACTCCATACATACACCATCCTGCGTCGGTTGAAGTGACCAAGTTTAGGGCCTGCTTCCCCTGGAGCCTTTGCCTTCCCTAACTCAGGACTAGGGTGAGTTACCCATTTACAGCTGGGTAGACTGGAGCATGCCTGATCTCAACAACACACCACTCTTCCTTACAGAGCATACAGACTGACACTTTACAGAGTGGAAAGAAGAAACAAACTTTACACCACCTTTGTGCGGGTCTGCGGCTACAGCTTCCAGTGTATCCTCACCTGCTGCTTCGTCGCTCGCCCGTTGCCATAGGACTTTTGGGATGATGTAATGAGATGATGTCGTGACTTGCGCGTGAATTGGACTAAAGTGAGCTAGATTATATATATATATATATATATATATATATATATATATATATATATATATATATATATATATATATATATATATATATATATATATATATATATTCCACCCACCGTCACATTGTCTCTTCTCTTTTCAGTGTAATTCACAAGCCACAAAAGTATTATGGATGATTCAGCTAGGTTGCATTGCACACTATGGTTAAAAATATAACTGGTTTCGGTGTTGAATGACACAGACGGCGCGATCCTTTGTTCGGTGTCAACTCTTTAGTTTGACACTGATACAGGATACCGCCACACACCGCATCATCAGATAGTGCTGATATTCGTTAACTTCCGTCAGTCAAAGATTTATTACTGTCTGTCCTGCTTGTTTTGGGCTTCATTTGAATAGTAATTGTCTCGAGATAGCCGGCTTTTATTTTAAGAGTATTTATAATGAGTTCACTAAAGAAACTTTTATTTTCATTTGACTTTCATTATGTGTACCTCTAACACCCCTTCCCCGCACCATTTCCCGCAACAGCACTGCCTATGGTATTACACCAACACATTCATAAATAGCACATGGTATGGAACTCTAGGGGGAAAGGAAGACGGGGGAAGTATGGGGAAGTACAGAGAAGGACCAAAGAGTGAAACTTAGCACTCATTCTGTATGGGCCAAATAAGGAAAACTTTACGATGTGATACATGACAGTGGGAGGGGGAAATGGGCCACCCATTAGGCAGGTGTAAGTAAGTGCAACTTCCAGATTTATTATTTTTAATAACGAGGGCAGAGTGTTTGACACAGTTATCTATTTAGAGGAGGCGCGGTCATCATCATCACCTGACATCTCCACAACGAAAGTAGCTGCAATGGATTAGCAACGTCATCTGTCTCTTGTCTTGATAGTGCACTTTGAAGGACTCTTTCCTGTTCATCTCTTAACGCTATCTTCACACTTATAGCGCTGTTTTCGTCTTGCATGTTTACCTTCATCTCTTCCTTCCATTATGATCTACAGCAAGGTGTTATGTCTTTTTATGTGGCCAAAAAATTGTAGCTGTCTAATTTAGATCACCTTCGTTAATTCTCTTTCATTCCTATTTTATAAAAGTTAGCCAGATGGATTGGAGAAATAAATATTTAAAAACAGTTACACTTGTTCGTTTCTTCTGGAAGATAAATCACATTCCTCTCCAAATCCATTAAGATCTGCATAGACTGGTTACTGTGTGGTTCTGAGCCACATGTCTCGTGACACCTGCTGGTGATTGTCTGAGGCGCTGGTTACTTGAAAAGAGCTTACACGTCACCCTTTACTTTACAGACTTCCTTCCTTACTTTTAAACCATTACTTTACTTACTTACTTTTAAATCCTTACTTTTAAACCCTTTACTTACTTACTTACTTATGTACTTTTAAATCCTTACTTTACATATTTTACGTACTTTTAAATCCTTACTATACTTACTTACTTTTAAACCCTTACTTTACTTTTTGACAATTTTAAATCCTTACTTTACTTACTTACTTATTTTTCCTTCCATTATAGCCGTCAACAAAGCGTGGAGCTGACATTTGCGTTTTTGAGCCAAGTGTGTCGCCTTGGCTCCTGAGCCGACCCAGGGCTAATGGGTACCTCCGAAATCGGCGAGTATCTGCCTGAATGGCGAGGGACACCTGTCTCTGTACAAGAAAAAAAGGGATACTCACGTAAAAATCAGTCTCGGGTTAGACATACTAACCTGAGATTTCGCCTCGAGTAATAGCGGGCTTACGCCAAAAAAAAAAAAAAAAAACCTTATCTGTGGGTGTGAATCATCAAGGCAAGAAGTACAACTATGGTTTGATGGATCTTGACCAAGTCTGATCTGTTGGTGTGACACGCCGGAAGCTTGGAAGATTAGTTTATTACAACATTCGATGACAGTTAATGAGTGTGATCGGGTTGCAAACGAATCCCACCTGTTGTATACATGTATTGCATTGTAAAGAAACATCATGTAAATTCGGTGTTGCGGAAAGAACAGCAGGGCACTAGCATAAAAAATTTGCCAAACGCACCATAGACACTAAGACTGACCGTGTGGATATGATCCGTTGCTGCACAGTGACAGTCAAGTCAGGTCATGTTTTTCCAGCACGTGCTGTAGGTGTCTGCTCACGTGCATATATTGGCCGAGTAGTATTGATTATTGAATTGTTGCCAGCGTTGCCACTGTGGCGGTATTGCCTCCCTTGCTTTGCAGTAGTGGTCCAACAGTGGATAAAACTCAAGAGTATCTAATATGGGCTTCAAAGGTATCTACCTTTGCACAAGATTACTCTTAGCAGAGATGCAAATAGAAGGGTGATGACACTTCTATTACAAAGGGAGTCTTCACAAGATATTCAGAATAAGCGAGAACAATACTGCTTTGGCTGAGTATGTTAACTCTGTGTGACAGACGAACTCAGCTGACCCTGAATTGTTGCATGATATGGTACGACCCTTTGTAACGACCCCTTCGGATAACATCAGTGCCCCCGAATATTGTGGTAACTTTTCGTCAAACGGGATTTTTTTTTCCACCTGGACTCATTAGCATGCAACCTTTCCACGCAGATTGTCAACACGTTTGCTGATTAATATGTGGACAGTTTATCTACCGTACATTCTGGTCATCGCATTGATTTAAGGAGAGGTTAAATCACGCCCACGGATATCTCTTGAGCAATCATATGCAGTTATTTTCATTAACTTGGCCCAGTAGGGGCGGTGCCAGAATCAAACAGAAAGTAGCGGCACACGATCAAACAGGCACTGAGGGATCTCAGGAAAGACTAGCGGCGCTATCAAAGGCAGTAGTGGTCCCTGAAACGAGCGACGCAATTTTCTTGCCGGTACTTCGCATCTCGGTGTTAAGGACAGAACCAATCGCAGTTGACGCGAACGGGAAAGCCAACGCGGACGCAGCGAGCGGAGATACGGAAGACCCGTGGCGGCATCTCTCTTTAGTCTGGCGGTCAGATCCCCGAAAGTCTCCTGAGATCTAAAAAGGTGTCAAATTCTAACATGTCCCCCCAATCTTGAATTCCAGTTAGATATATGCAGACCACAAAGAAAGCCATTTTATCATTCGGTCACCAGAGATTTAAGATTCACTAGCTATAGTAGAAATTTTGCTACATTTCCATCTGAATTGGTGGCTACTTGGAGTGATTTCTTTTTCTGTGCATGGTATAATATATTTGTTAAAGTGATTGTCATAAAATTAACAGTGATACAACGTAAAAATATCTCCAAAGGATAAAATGTAGGGATAAAAAGAATGCGTAAGTTACTAGAAGGCATGATCGCCCACGCCGCGGGTCATCAACCGCCATGGAAATTAAATTGCTGAAACGGTTACCATTTGAACGGGATGAGAACGGCGGATCAAAAGAAAAAAAAATATATGACTGAAAAATTGCGTGAGACTAGCAAGGCTAAGGAGACGCAATTGGGGGGGAAGGAAAAATTCACGTCCCCAAATTGACACGAGGTACGGAAAGGGACGCTTATGCGATACCAAGCCTTTTATTTGAATTCAGCGGCAAAAGCATTACAACGCAGATGCTT
>JAMPIV010012552.1:0-215392 GCA_024509875.1 Oreohelix idahoensis
AAATTAATTTATTTTAGGAGATTGTTTTTTATATTTTGGTTTTATTTTTTGGTTTTTTTGTTTATTTTTTTTTATAAAAATACAAAATTTTTTTTTTTTTATTTTTTTTATTTTTTTTTATTTGTTTTATTTTTTGGGTGGTGTATAAACAAAAATTTTGGTATGAAACTAAATTTATGTAGTGATTATTTAAATTTAATTTAATATTATTTTAAATTATATAGTTTGTTGGTGTGAAATAATAACGAAAACAATATAAAAAACATGTCCATACACAGCTGTGACTTAAATAGCAAACAGAAGTCGATTAAGCAAATCCAGTATCGTGGAAATTTTTTTTTGGCAAACCCTACAGAAAACGCTCAACAATAGACGACCCCTCTATGACGTTAGGAGTATAATCTAACGGAGACAACCACCCAACCGAGAATGTGTTTCTGAAATATAAACATATAAAGTTACAGCAGAAGTATAAGGGCACAGTTTACATACAAACAGGCCACTTAACTTATAGGCTTCCAATCGTAGAAGAACAGCAGAAAAACGGATGTCAATCAACGTCCTAAAGAGCGAAGCTCCAACGATGATGGCACATCTGAACTGCTTCCACTGCTAACACGATGGTACAAGAGCTTCTGAAATACTGTGTGTTGAGTTGTTTCGGCACTTGACCTTCTAATCCAAAGTAAGTTGATGGAAATCGGTACTTGGCCTTCTTCAGAAAACAACCCGTTTCAACCGGCACTTGACCTTCTCAAAAAACGACAGCACTGGAACCTTGACAGCAGCAACTTGCTTGACTTGCGTAAAAGATAACAGCAGTCCGAGTTATCCGGCAACATGTAACAACGCCGGGTACTGTCAAATTCTTGTTTCCGTCAAAAAGTTGAAATTTTGACTTTTACCGGGCAACGCCGAGTACTTTGAAAATTTTGAAGATGTTGACTGTATTGAAGAATGTTAATTTCTTGAAGGATGCTGATGAATTCTTGTTGAAAATGAAGTGGGTAAGGGACCCCGTGTTTGCTAGTACCAGAATCAAACCAGCTTATGGCCACCAAAATGATGCGTGATGCCATATGATGATGGATGGTATCCGCATGTCTGGTTTTGTGTGGTGTGCAGATGTGTTCAGTCAAAACAATGTTCATACAAAAATAACAGGGCAATCCACATAGGACGTCAGTAAACTCACGACGTATAAAGTCAATGATTCTTGTAACAGCCGTTGACGTTTTTCTTCATTATTTATTGTGGACGCCACAGTGACAAAATGGTTACGCGAATATGTAGGCACATCAAACAGTCATTATCACAGCAACATTCAATACAGCAATAGACGGTAGACAGCATTACAATGATGAGTCAGATGCATGTTATATTTCATAGTGCTGTAAATGTAGTCAGGTGAAAAACTCCATCCTTTTCTATAACAGCCAGGAGATAACCAGATGTATGAGATCAGTTCACTCTCCTTAGTCTGACTTCAGCAAGACAGACACGTCTGCCGAAGTATAAATAATGTCCTCAAAAATATCCTCTAGATAATAAAGGTTTTTCCAAACCTAGTTCATTTAACAAAGTAGCAAGTAATGGTCCTTGGTACATGCATCAACCGATGCAGTACAATGCAGCGACATGTGAGCTGGGAAAAAACATCTCGTGACGACGACTTTCGAAGACAGGCTATGAATCGAAATCGCTCACGACCCAAAATCGATAGAGTTAATGAAAAAAGTCAATTTACCTTGTTTTCAAGAAATACAGAAATATCACGCCTCCCGGCATGTGCAAATACACTAGAGGTATTATCCCGAATAAACGAAATATCCATAAGAGGACTACACATCCCTGACAGAACAAAAAAATAGCGGAGATCCCCTCTTCAACGAGGCATCTCTTTCGCCATTCCAAATCGCTCGCTCCACTAGTGGTGGGCGGAAACCGATCGACCAAAAAGCAAGACAAGTCATGCGCAGTCCAGCGCAAAATGACCACAGCTCAAAACTTAACTGCATTCGATACCAACGCGAGAAGACAAATGCTTACCGAGAAAAGTGACTATAAATTTCAAGCAGTTGTTGCCCTTGCGTTATAAAATAGATATTGTAAAAAACGATGTTGCGAGAATTTATCACGCAACAGAGTTACGACTAAGGGAGTTTGAGTTTCAGGGCCATGCTCCTGAAAATGGTGCCAGTCCCTTTGCCTCTGATGCCACTGCTAGCCAAGGAGCCTCAACCTCAGCTATGAATTTTCATTTAGATCATTTTGTTGAGAAAGACGATGATATTGAGAGCTATATAAATAGGTATGAGCTATTAGCTACCACGTATGGGTTAGAGAGAGAAAGGTGGAGCTTAAAGTTATCTCAGGGACTTCGTGGGGCAGCTTATGAAGTTTTTGCAAAAATGAGTAGAGGTGATCAGGAAAATTATGACATGCTAAAGCAGGCTCTTTTGTTAAGGTATGAAAAGAATGCAGAATTCTATAGGAAAAAATTTAGGAATGCTAAACTACTGTCAGGTGAAACCTATCACCAGTTCTCTGCACGAATAGAGACATACTTGGAGAAATGGACTTCTCTGGGAAAAACCCAAGATCTTAAGGAAATGGTCCTTATAGAGCAATTAAGAGAGTCCATGGCTCCAGACCTGAGAAAGTTTCTCATGGAACAAGGTGCAGAGAGGCTGGGTGAGTTGCTAAATGTTGCTGAAAGGTATCAAGCAGCTCAAGCAGAGGTAACAGGTAATAAAAAAAGAAACAAGTGGATAACTTTAGGGCACCACAGAACTTTAATAAATTTGATCCTAAGGATCAAAACAAAGGTAAGCACCAATTTGATAGGCCACGGTATGAAAATAAAAATAAATTCCCACAATTCGATGAAAGAAAATATGATGAAAGAAAATCTTTCAACCAAGGAAAAAGGTGGTGTAAGAATTGTCAGATGGACAATCATGACACTGACCGTTGCAGAAGGAAACCTGTGTATATGGCAACCCTTCAGGTCAGGTCGACCTCAAGACAGGAGGAGGATATTATGTTAGATACCACTCCAGAAGAGATGAGGAAGGCACAGGCTGGGGATAAAACACTCAAGCCTTGTTTCAGAAAATTGTCAACTTGTCATACAACTCCAGGCAAGGGAGATTTTTTACATGAAAAACAAGTTGATGTATAGGAAGGCCGGAACTAGATCCCATGGTCACGGACAGCTGGTTCTTCCAAAAAGATACAGGACAGAATTAATAAGGAGCCTACATGTGAAACCAGATGGGGACCATGAGAAGATAGGTACCATCATTCAAAAGGTGGCTCACAATTTTTATTGGCCCAAAGCAAGATGGGACATTGAGAATTTTGTAGAAAGGTGTAGCATAGCACATGAGGGAACACCCACAAGTGGGAACATGGATCAGGACCTGGACACGCCACGGGGCAAAATTAGGCCTGATAATAAAAAGAGATATAAATTTGAAAAAGTGGACCAAATGGAATGGGAAGCCCCTTTTCACGGACAAGCTTCACTTAACTGTTTTACAATGGCCACTATGCGGAGAGTGCAAAAGGATGTCTTACCCCAGGATAAGCCGACAATCCCTCAATCGGACTTAAACAAACTGGAGGAAGAGGATGTAGAGAGGAAATCTCTCATCAAGAATTTTAAGAGGGGAGACAGCCCCAAGAGAAAAATTGGTAGCGGTCGTTTTGTGCATGATAATTCTGGGAGGAAAAATCATCACTATAAAGCTTCGAGTGGAAGAGACCATACCGGTGCATGGACAAATAGGTCCACACAATTAAAGGTCCACATGTAGCTTTGTTAAGAACGTGGACTGATGAAAAGGCAGAGGAAAACATTACATCTTCATACCAATATGTGAATGAGCTGACCACTCGGTTAAAAACTGGCTGGAAACTTGCCAATGAAAATTTGAAACAAGCCAGGAAGAAACATGCTGCCTATTATAACAGGAAGGCGAAAGACAGAGATTTGGCTGTGGGAGAGAAGGTACTGCTTCTTTTGCCCGGGAGTCAGAATAAGTTACAAATTGGATGGCAGGGTCCATATACAGTTTTAGAGAAGGTGTCTAGAACAAATTATAAGATAGATAAGAAGGGGAAAGAAAAAAATCTATCATGTGAATCTCCTGAAGAAATATTTGGAAAGAGAACATCAGGAAGAGACACACTTGTTGACCTTGTCCATCGCCATGGCGATGGAAAAAGGAACCACTTTCATCATTTGAATATCCATTACACCCCTGTGAGACAGCAGCACAGGTGAAAATCAGTACACATTTAACGAAAACTCAGAAAGAGAGAGTGCAACAGGTTCTAAATAATCATGCAGAGGTGTTAACAGACCGACCAGGGCATACAAACCTATTGGAATATGATATGAAACTAATAGACTGCACACCTGTCTGTATGAAACCATATTCGATTCCGTTTGCTAAGGAGAAAGCTTTGAAGGAAGAGATAGACTATTTGTTGAAGGAAGGAATTATTTCACACAGTGAATCTTCGTATAGTTCCGGTGTTGTACTCTTAAGGAAGCCCTCTGGAGAACATAGACTCTGTATAGATTACAGGAGACTGAATGCTATTACAGAAGGACAGGTGGATCCATTGCCGGATACAAATCAGCTGTTTGCCAGACTAAATAAAGCTAAATATTTCTCAAAAGTGGATCTGAGTAAAGGATACTATCAGATTCCAGTAAAGCCTGAGGTTAGACCATACCTAGCTTTTAGTACCTCAGAAGGACACTATGAGTTTAATAGATTGCCATTTGGATTGAAGAATGCGCCTAGTGTCTTCTCTAGAATGATGAGAAAATTATTGGATCCTCTGAATAATCCCTGTATAACAAATTTTTATGGATGATATCCTTATAGCAACAGAAACATTTGAGGAACACATTGACTCTCTGAACATGCTGTTTGATCGACTTAGGGAGGCACATTTAACAGCCCGACCAACCAAATGTTGCGTTGGATGTAAAGAATTGGAATTTTTGGGACACACAGTTTTATCAGGGAAACATGACCCCTGACCCAAAGAATTTAGAGAAACTACAGAAAGCCCCGAGACCACAAACCAAGAAGGACGTGAGATCCTTTGTCTCATTATGTGGTTTTTTCTACCAGAAGTATATCAAAAACTTTAATTCCATATGTGCACCGTTAACTGAATTGACACGTAAAGGACATCCAGATCGCATTACATGGACACCACAATGTGAAATGACTTACCAAGAATTGAAGGAAAAGCTCACAAGTAAACCCATTTTGAAATTACCTGACTTAAGTCAAGAATTCATAGTAAGGACGGATGCAAGTAATATTGGGTTAGTTGCAACTCTACTACAGAAATCAGATGCATTGGATGGGGAATTAAGCCCAGTGGCATATGCTAGCAGAAAGTTGAATAAAGCTGAAATCAACTACTCAACTAGCGAAAAAGAATGTCTTGCAGTAATATGGGCGATAAAGAAATTCAATATTTATCTATATGGGAAGGCATTTAAGTTGCAAACAGACCACAAACCTTTATCGTTTCTGGCACAGGCTAGGCATGAGAACTCCAGGTTACTCCGATGGTCTTTACTTTTGGCTCCATATAATTTTAGCATTGAGTATATATCTGGAAAAACCAATTTGGGAGCGGATTTTTTAAGCCGCCATCCGTGTGATGAGAATCACCGTAAACCCCAGAAATAATAATAAATTTCTCTATGTGTATATAGAATAAAGGACTGACATATAATGTCTGTTTTAAGAGGGGAGGTGTCGTGGAATATTCTAATCCACATATATAAATTATTAGGTAAATATGAAGCCTAACAAATAAAATTAATAAAGAAAAGAGCAATGGTAAAATAACAGTGCTGTCACAAAGAAGGTACTCGAAATCCCCCTTGTTTTCTGCTTCGTCTGCAAATTGTAACGCTTTCACGTTGATAGTAAAAGCTTACTGTATTATACCCGCTTTCTTCAATGAAACGTGTGCTGTATTTCTTGGAAAAACATTGAGAGGCAGACTGCGTAATGACCTAAATTAATCCTAACATTAATTATACTGCGTTACCAAAACGAACGAACAGATGGACTCAAATAGAAAGAGAGAGGGGCGAATAAAATCAGGAACGCATGCAAAATTAAACACGCGTCGCGCGATACACAAATGCTGCCATCAAGCGTGTAAGACTACATGCACTAACTTTTTTTCAGACGGACAGTGATAAATTCACTACCCTTCCCAGAGTTAGGTTTTAAAATCACAAAAAACGCTTATTAGGAAAGATAACAATAGATGGGTTTACGTTTGAAAACATTACAGTACCCAGACAGCACATCTTCGAAACAGGAGGTAGAAGAAATTGCATATTTTGAACGCAGCCACTTAGCTCTTTTAAATTTGGATATTTGGGTTCCTTAGGGCTTGCTGACAAAGAATATGTAAAACGTTACGCAAATAGTCCAGGAATTAATAAATTATAACCAAAATAAAATAGTGGGGATGCCTGACAACATGGAATCATTTCTGCTCATAAAATTTTTGTATAACGTGTTTGAAAAAACCTTACGTTACAGAAATAGCCTACCATGTAAACTCCAAATTGATTGGAGCGCAACAAATGAAAGACTAACCACGATTGGTCGGGCTATAAATACTATCTTGGTTGTTAGGGAGACGTAGGAAGGTAACATTTTTTTTCAAACACTTGTCGAAACGTGGCTCCATTGGCTAGACTCGCTGATATACTCACTTAGGAGCGTTAGTTCGAGACCACTAGTGCAAATAAGCTTGATAAAGCAACAGTGCGTTGAAGCCAGCTCATATTTTTGCTAAATAAAAGCCTGGAACATAAGCAGATGGGAATTTGTGCCAGTAAATGTGCCAGAATTCATTGCTAATCAACGTATCTGTGTTTATTCTATGAATTGTGGTAAGCTTGAACCATTCAGTACCTTTTAATGAAAATTGAATGTGAATTGTTAATTTATGCCTGTATATATATGTGTAGTTCAGTGGCAAACAGGAGATAAAGCCTATAATGCTCCAGCCTGAACAGAAGGTGTCGGAGGAAAGTAAAACTGCATGGAATGGCCAAACAGTACACTGACACCTAGATTGTTGATTAGACAGAAATAATGCTGGAATTGCAGAGGCGTAGTAACCATTAAGGAGGTTAATACTGGAATAAAGTATTTCACATGAAGCTGACAGTTGGCCTAACGCTCTGAACTCAATGTTTGTGCTGTATTGTGCTCAGTGTAAAAAGAGAGTATAAATTAGTTATGAAGTAGAAGGTACATCCTTCTTGTTTTCAGGGACCGTGGTCTTGATGGTACTGAGCAGCACCTGGTCAGAGCTTTGCTGAATCCAGAGTCGGACAGCATACTCCTTGGTCTTTTTAGCTATCAGTGAGGTGTCTCCAGAGCCCAGGGGAGAATTCGAGCAGAGGAGTCCTTTCCTGCCGCCATCACGCAAGATAAGCTGATTTGGCCAGCTGAGCTCAACATTATGTCCCCTCATCTTGAAATGACTTTGTAAAAATAACATTCAGAGGGGAATTTAATTGTCTTAATATCAGGAACTGAGAACATCTCCAATACTAGTCCCAAAAGACAAACTATTGAAGTCATGATGACAAATACCAACAGAGCTTGAACAAAACAAAACCAGTATTACCTCATATTACTACTACACAACTGACACACATAGGATATTTTTAATAATATATGTCACTACAATATTCATATTGATAAAGTCTGTACATATACTTGTAAGTAAAATTGATTGTGATTCCTGGTTCCTTTGTATTTGAATCAGGACACATATACCTTTATGACAACAATGAATACATATTGTTATTTGAAAAGTTATCAGTGACTCCTTAAGCTATTCTCATAGAGTGTTATATGTATGTGAGTGTCACAGTGTTGTCAAAAGTAGTGGATTAAATTAAATTGTTTATCTGTCTGTTGTTGTGACTTACACTTCATCATACACATACCCTAGACACATAACGTAGTCATCACACTATTCCAGAATAATTCTGACTGAGATATATAGATATGTGGTAGCAAGTAAGGTTATCTATAATACACTACTCTTAATAGATATAGATACCTTCACAGCTGATCTCAGTCAGTACACTAAGTCCCCTATAAATATTTATAACATCCCACTTCACCACAATGTAGTCCAGTAGTTACAAATGCATGATCTTTTCTGAATCCCAATATTTATTAGTACAGCAATAAACTTATCAAGTTCATGGCGTGTGACTTGAGTCCACCGAGAATACATTGAATATTGTTTCGCAGGGTTATTTTGAATACATTTGAGTCTGGCATAATCATTGATGCATTGGCACAGGAAATCTTTAACCTCATATGTAAACAAAACATTGAAACATTTCAATGGGGTTGACAGGTCAAGTCCCTCAGTCACACCTGGTGTTCTCTTTGGACAAAATCGAAATGCATTTTGTGTCATGCCCTCAGCAATTTCTAAC
Organism: Oreohelix idahoensis; assembly: GCA_024509875.1. Classification (NCBI taxonomy): domain Eukaryota; kingdom Metazoa; phylum Mollusca; class Gastropoda; order Stylommatophora; family Oreohelicidae; genus Oreohelix; species Oreohelix idahoensis. Next base: position 8,534 of record JAMPIV010012552.1, read on the forward strand.
CACTCTGGGACATCTTGCGAGGATGCACCTGCCTCTAGACTTGTGGCAGTTCTCGTAGCTTTACTGTTGGTCAGAATGGGGTTTTTACCCCTTCCTTTTCCTTTAGTGACTGAAAGTTTAGCTCTTTTTATACCAGCCCTACCTGATGCCTGTTCAATTAGCTGATCGGCATTGCCGTCAGAATAATCACGTTCATGAATATTCTGACACTAAGTCTTTACAACGTCTTCATCAGAATCACTAAACCTAACTTCTAAATCACTTTCGCTAGAATTATCTTCTGTCCACTGAGAAATAAGCACTCGTGCTTGCTCAGCTGATAGCCAGTGTTTAGAAGAAAAATCTCGCTCCATTTTGTTTGTAAACAAAGGATTAGAAATGGATATAAAACACACAATTTTAGCTTCACACATTTTTTTTCGCTCACATACGTCCACAAACATGTGCTGGATGTAATGAAATGATTTAAAACTGACTAGTTGCCAGGTATTTTATAATTTTCCGTTCAAATTCGACATATATCACCGTGGTGCATCCTGGGTGGCACGGAAGGCCTTTCCGGCGCACCATGTGTCCGTTGGAATATAATTAATTAAAGTTCTCTTTTGTGTGCACCATTCAGATCACTTGTTCTATTTTGGGTGTACCATTCAGATCACTTGTTCTCGTCTGTCTGCACCATTCAGATCCCTTGTTCTATTTTGTCTGCACCATTCAGATCACTTATCAAGATTTTATTTTTCTTTCTTCTCATTTTATCCATCGTATTTTTCAGTCTCATATAAAATTATTCATGGTTTGTTGTTTATGAGAATGAAAATAGAGATGAACATATAATATTATGCATTAAATAATGACAAGTTTTGAAATTTGATGATTCTAGTCCGGGTCTTATTGCTTCCAAACATTGTATGAATGATTTCTATGCATTTTTTAAATAGCAGGATAGCTATGCTTTCACTCTGGTGTTTGCTTTCATTCTTATGTCCTCAGAGTAGCAGCAATTTTCGTGAGTTCAGTTTCTTTATTTTTCCTTGTTTTGCACTTGCAAGGTGCCATTTTTATAGTTTCTCATTTCTGCTGCCATGTTTGAAGTTTTAAATTTTCTTAGATTTTTTTTTTTTCTTTTTAAATTGCAAAGCAGTCCAGCTGCTAATTCTAGACAGTGTCATAAAAGAAACAAGATGATTCTATCCAATCTTCCTTCTGGAATGGCTGAGTTGAATTGTCATAATTACTTTAGATCGTTTGTTCATGTTATCAAAGTTTTTATTTTTATTTTGTTTCAAAACATGGGGTAGCTGGCCCCAGAAAACATAAGAGCAGCAGCATTTTCTTCAGCTAATTGTCTTCACTGACTCATCTTTCGATTTATATTTTATTCCTTTCTCACACTGCTCATCTTGTTTGCTTCATTGTCTATTTATAACCATCTTTCTGTCTCATCTTCATTCATTTCTTCTTCTTCTTCGATCCTTAACCACCGACCATCAAAGCAGTCAGTGGCCATCACGCCTAGTGGCGTCTTGCAGGGCAACAACAAATTGATTCCACTTTGCACGGTCGGTGGCCATCCTTCGTACAGTGCCCCAACTCTGGTTCATTCTTTGCATCTCAGCCTCCACAGTCCTCCGCCAAGTTGTTTTTGGTCGGCCTCTCTTTCGCTTTCCTTCAGGGGTCCAAAGCATAGCTGTTCTTGTGATGGCATCGGGGTCTCTTCTGAGGACATGACCAACCCAGCTCCAGCGTCTGCCATATATGATGGTATGCATGTCCTCTTGCTTGCTACGAGTAAGCAGATCTTGGTTGGTGATGGTATTCGGCCAAAAGATTCGGTGAATTTTTCTTAGGCATGTTGTGTGAAAAGAGGACAATTTTGACATTTCCTTCTCTGTGACTCTCCAGCATTCCGCACCATAGAGAAGCACAGAAAGCACGCAACTCTGGTATAATCTTAATTGTGTGCTTGTGCTGTATTGGGAGGACTTCCAGATGTTATTTAGGCTAAAGAAGGCTGTTCTTGCCTTATTCATTCTGATGTTGATGTCTTTGCCTGCCCCACCGTCTGGTGTTACTATGCTTCCTAGGTATGTGAAGGTATCCGTCTGTACCAGTTGCTGATTCCTTACTGATATGGGCTCAGGGTTGCTCACATTGAGCGTCATGACCTCAGACTTCTTTAAATTGATGTCAAGCCCACCTGCTGGCTAAATTTATTAAGTCTATCCGTTTTTTCCTGGATGTGTTGATGTGAATGTGCCAGCAGTGCAATGTCATCTGCATATTCCAGATCTTCCAATGTTGAAAATGTAGTCCATCTTATTCCTCTTGGACTGCCCTCTGTTGTCTGGCGCATCACCCAGTCTATGACTGTTAAAAATAGAGTGGTTGATAAGGGGCATCCCTGTCATACTCCTGTCTTCACCTCGAAGGTTAGGTTGCTCTGCCCAACACTACACGTAAAGTTGGCATAGAGGCTTTTTGATTGACACTATGCAGCTTGGAATTCCATAAGCCCTCAGTATTTTCCATAAACTTTCCCTATGTATGCTGTCAAAAGCCTTTTCAAAATCAACAAAATTTATGTAAAGATGTCTTTTCATTCATTTATTTCATTCATTTATTTCTGTCTAAATTCCACTTTCTTTCTGATTCTGTCATTCCCTTTTATACCCTGTGTATTTCTGGTTTTGTGACTTATTGTCTCCTTTCTTATGTTCTATATCATCTTGACCTTTGCTTGTCATCACTATTTCAGGGAGAGTCCATCAAGGCCAAGTTCTGGAACCAGCATGGATTTAGAAAGTTTTTCTATTGATGTGAGATTGATATTTGGCACTATGTTTTTTTGTGTGAGCTTCCAGTTAAAAAATTAGTTATTTTCAAGAAAAGAAAATTTTTTTATAATGTTCTTTCGTTTCTTTTTTTGTTTTTTTGTTTCTTAAAGTTTGCAATGCTTGCAAAGTCAAGCATTTTTAATGTCTGTGAAAACATGGATAACAAGAGAAGTGAAGACTTTACAGTCGTAATACATAGATAGGAACAAGATCCCTCTATTTATGTCAAATTTTGTTCATATTGTACCTGAATTGTGCTTCCCTTTGTGGTAAATTTTTACATGATCACGTTTCAGTAATATATGATCTGTGTGTCTAACTGTATAAGCAATTTAGGACTGTTTAGAATTGTATCATAATTAATTTATGACAATTCTGTCATAATTAATTTATGGATATGCATTTAAACTTCGTTTTTCAGCTGGTGCCTTAATGCATATGCATTCTGTTTTAAAGCTAATTTTCAGAGTTGAAAGAAATTTCAAACTGCCATTATTCAAATTTCATATCTGGATCTGGAGAGTCTGTCAAAGAGAAATGACACAATTTTATCTTGGTTGACACAAAACTAACGTAGTAATCACAGTTCTAGCTTGCTAGACACAATCTAAGCTTGACAAACACAAACTATTTTGCTTGTACTTCACTCAGTCAATCATTCAGTACCCTTTAATGCCCCAAAGAGCATATGCTTTCAACAGAAACATGCCAGGTCGTCTTGTCACATGCCAGGTCTTCCTGTCACATGACTCAAACTCAAGTTCTATCCATGTCTTTGTCATTTTGACTTCTGTCTCCAGCTTACATCTCTTGCCCTGTGGTTTCTAGAACAAGAACTGCCTTTCTCACTATTGTCTTGTCCTCCAACTTTGTCTATAGTGCTGCCAAGACATGTGTATAATTCACCTGTGTGTGTGTGTGTGTTACCGGGTTCGGAAAGGGGACAAAGAATAATAACACTGTACCCAACCAAGCATGCCATGAAACAAGCGACTAAGGAGGGGTGGTCATGGTGCCGGTGTCGTGAAAAATTCTAATCCACATATATAAATGAGAAAATAAATGTAAAGCCTAACAATGTATTTCAATAGAAGGAAAGAAGAATGGTTAAAGACCCGTGCTTTCCATTAGCGTACACCTACGTTGTAGAACGCCATAATGACTGAACCAGAGAACCCCTTTTTCTGCTCCGTCTGCATAAACTACACGCGTTTCTAAAAATAAAACTGGTACTGTGTTTCTTAGAAAACCTTGAGATACGCACACTGCTTAATGACCTAGATACACAAATACTAGCATTAATGAATTATATACACTACGTTAACCTAAAAAGACAGACGGACTTAGAGAGAGAGAGAGAGAGAGAGAGAGATGCACGGAGGAACGCATGCAGTTGAGCCACTTGCTGTGTGTCGCATCGTAAGTCGTCTCGCGATTTAAAAGTGAAATGCCAATCCCACACGCGAAAGCCATGCAGGCCTGATTTTTTCAAATAAACAGTAAATAAAAAACACTACCGATACGAGGTTAGGTTTTAAAAAACCTGTTTAATGCGTATTAGGAAACATGACATTCTTCTGTTTTATGTCTAAGCTCCTGACATTAGTCTGACAGTACAGAAGACATCCCATAGTATGGAAGTGAGCAGGTGGTAACAGCACGACTATCCTAGATAATACATATTTTGAACGAAGCCACTTAACCCCATTAACCTTATATATTTGTGTGCCTTAGGACTTGCTGACAAAGAATATGTTATGTGTTACGCAAATAGTTTAGTAATTAACAAATTATAGCCAAAATAATATAGTGAGGTTGTCTGACAGCACATTATCATATTTGCTCATAATGGCATGTTTTAAACCCACTGCTTTAGAGGAAATAGGCCAACAAGTTAGATACGATTTGATTGGCTATAGGAATATGTAAGGCGAAACCTGATTAGTCGGACTGCAAATACTAGTATGATTGCTAATAGTTACGTGTAGATGGGTAAAGTTTTTCAAAGGCTTTTGTAAACATGGTCTCATTGGATAGAGCGTTAGATATAGTCAATTAGCAGCGTCAGTTCATCGCCAGTTTTGAAAATCTTTTGTAAGAAATAAGGCGATTATATTATAAATTAGTTCTGAAGTAGGAGGTACAACCTTCTTATTTCAGGGACCGTGGTACTAAAGTATTGTAGCAGCACCTGGTCTGAGTTTTGCTGGATCCAGAGAGCTGGCAGCAAACTCCTTGTCCAAGATATCGACCAGTGGGGTATCTCAAGATAACTGAGAAGCAAGCGAGCAGAGGAGACAGTTTTCCTGCCGCAGACACATAAGATAAGATTGTGTCAGCCAGAGCAGCTCACCCTTACAGAACCCACCTTAAAAGTGACTGTAATATTAAATCAAGAGGGACAGTTATTGTGTTACAAATAAAAAGAACTGTGAACCCTTCTACATTATTTCCACCATTAACAAACACATGAAGTCGTGATGACAAACAACAACCTAGTTTCAAAAGCCAGTATTACCTCATAAACATATGACAACCCTACACACATATTGAAATAAGATGATATGTCAGGACACAGATCCTTTGTATAAATTTTGTACATACACATTGTGTTTACATTTGATTGTGATTCCTGATTCACTCTGTAGTTGGATCAGGATATCTATTCTTGAAAGAAATTAATACATAATTTAAACTTTAACACTTGACTTACTTAAGCTAGTCTTCTAGAGTGTTAAATGTATGTGTTTGTCATAGTGTTGTAAAATGTTGTGGAACTTAATAAAAGTGTTTATCTGTTTGTTGGTTGTTGTGAACTTACCCTTCATCATTATCATAACCCTAGACATTCAACGTAGTCATCACAATAGCCCAGACTAAGTCTGACTGAGGTATAAATGTGGTAGCAAAGTAAGGTTATCTGTAACACACCACACATATTAGATGCAGATACCTTCACAGCTGATCTCAGTCAGTACACTAAGTCCCCTATAAATATTTATATAATCCCAACTTACCACAGCCGGTTACCCCATCCTGTACAAATTTTGCTTTTACCATAAAATCGTCAACAAACAACATGGATACATCAAATACAGTACATGTCAATTCAGCTATCCAAGACAGGAAGGCCATTCAAAAGGAGGCTCATAATGCAACCAGAGAAAGCCTAAAGGAGTCTGGGTTGCTGTCTAACATTTTTTTCGTCTAGGAAAATATCCAGGAGCCGGGACCTTGAACTTTTGTATTTTTAACCAATAGGGTAAACTGCACAAGTAGCAGCAAAAATACTGACTTATAGGATTGATATCCTAGGTCTCTATGAGACAAGGTGAAGGTCATAGGGAGAAACTGATCACAGGAGAAATGTTGTCACCACAGTGAAGTAGCTATAATGATGTCTAGGAAAGCACTTATACAAAGAAAATTATAACAGCAATATTCAAAACAGCCAAAATAAAGATAAACATCATCCACTGTTCTGTACTGGTCAATGCTAAAGAGGAATATTTGAAAGACAAATTTTACATGTGACTGCACAATATCTTGGATTAAAAATAGGTATTGTGCTTGCACCTGCAGGAGATTCCCATAGTCATGTTGTTTCATTCATAAGTTTGTCTTTATTAAGTTAGTTGCTAGTTCTTCTGCGTCCTTCAACTTTGTATGTTATGCTTTATTAAGTTATCTGCAGGCCTATCGCCAGGACAAAGTCCCCAGTCTTTTGGCAGGGCAGCACAGCCGCCCCCAATTTTGAGCTCCCCCCCCCCCCCCCCCCCCCCATGACAGTAGTCGTGGGTCATCATGGGTTCGGCAGTTTTAGAGGATGTTTTTGGGAGTCTGGATTCCAGTTCCACATGGACATTCATTTGGGTGAGAATTAAGTTAGTGATCTTCAGGAGGACTCCCAAATGTACCATCAGGTTCAAAGTGATTCTCCATCTATACTGTCAAATGCTTTTATATAAGCCACAGATACAATGTATAGTATTCCATTCCAGACTTTGTTCAGCTGTTATTCTCAGAGTGGCTATCTGTTCTGTACAGGATCTGTTTTGTCAAAGACCTTCTTTGTCTCTCACATGTTTTTCTGTGGACTATCATGGATGAACCTGTTCAATATTTTTACAGGCACTGATTTTCCAGAGGACTTTCCTGTGTCTTGGACAGCTTAATTGACTTAAATTCTGCATTTGACCTGTCCATGTTGTTTTTTGAAGCTTTTGGTGATGAAAAAGTTCTCACATGATGTATTAATCAGCCTCATGTCCAACCCTCCTTAGTCACATTTTAAGAACTGTTTGATAGAGTACAGTGTTATTATTCTATGTACCTCTTTTCCAGGTCTCAATAACACATGGGTGAAAGGAGCATTCTGAGAAAGACCACCTAAAAACTAGTAGGAGAAGCCTAAAAATAGGAACATGGAATGTTAGAACTTTAAACGGAGAAGGAAAGCTGGACAATCTTATATTAGAGGCAACCGACATGAAACTCGATATACTGGGAGTTGCAGAGGCAAGACTTTTGGATACAGGCTACATAACAAGAGACCAGTACACGCTTATACACTCAGGAGGAGAAAAACACGAAAGAGGGGTAGGAATGTTGATAAAGAAGGAGTTAGAAAAAATACGTATGTGGATACTGGACACACAATGACAGAATGATGTTACTAAAGATGAGAGCAAAGCCATTCGACATATCAATCTTACAAACTTATGCACCAACTAAAGATTACAGCGAGGAAGAAATAGAAGAATACTATGAAGAGCTACAACACACACTTAAACCAGTCAAATCTACAGATGTGTTGATAGTAATGGGTGATATGAATGCAAAAGTAGGAAAAGGAAAATACAAGAAAATAGTAGGACAGTATGGATTAGGGACAAGAAATGATAGAGGAGACAGACTTATCCAGTTCTGTGAAGAAAACCAGCTGGTCATATGTAACACCTTTTTTGAACATCACCCAAGGAAATTATACACATGGAAAAGCCCAGGAGATGTAACACGTAATCAAATCGACTATATCATGATAAAACATAGATTTAAGAACAGTGTCACAAGTACAAAGACACATCCTGGCGCCGACATAAATTCAGATCACAATCCAGTTGTCATCAAAGTAAATATAAAGCTGAAAAGAGCAGGAAACAGAAGACAGGAGGAACCCCAGATAGAAATATCAGCGCTGAAACAACCAGATATAAAACAAAAAATATTTAATCGAAGTCAAAAATAAATACCAACAGTTATTGACAGAAAGCATGGAGCAGTATAGAAGAGAAAACCCAGAAGAAAAAGCAACCGCAAAATGGGAATGCTTAAAAACAAGCATACAATCAGCAAATGCAAATTTACCTAAAAAGGAGTCTAAGAAAAATCAAATTTGGATGACAGATGACATCTTGAATAAAATGGCAGAAAGAAAGAAAGCAAAAAATACTCCAGAATATAAAACAATAGACAATGACATACGTACTATGTGTAGAGAAGCAAAAGAACGGTGGATAGAAACAAAATGTAAGGAAATAGAAGACTTGGAAGCGAAGCACATGACAAGAGATATGCATGAAGAAATAAAGAAATTATCAAATCGGTCGCGGTTTGCACAAGGAGGAAGCTGTATCAAGAACAAAAATGGTGTAATATTACTTGATGAGAAAGACATATCAAACAGATGGGCAGAATACGTAAAAGAACTATTCGAGGACAACAGAGGTAAAAAACCATCACCAGATTCTAATGAAGGCCCACACATTCTCAGATCAGAAGTAGAGAATGCCATTCATATGATACAAAAAGGAAGATCAGCAGGCATGGATAACATAAACATTGAAATGATAGAAGCTCTGGAGAGCTTTGGTATAGATACAATCACAGAAATATGCAATGATATATACAATACAGGATATTTACCACACGACATGAAGACATCAGTTTTTTATAACATTGCCCAAAAAACCAAATGCAACAGAATGTTCAGACTTCAGAACAATCAGCCTGATGAGTCATGCAATTAAGATACTGCTCAAAATCATACAGGAAAGAATAAAAAGTAAAGTAGACAGCGAAATCCAAGAAGAACAGTTTGGTTTTAGACGGAACAGTGGAACAAGAGAGGCAATATTTTGCCTAAGAAGATTAGCAGAAAAATATACAGAGGTCCAAAAAAGTATGTATATGTGTTTCATTGACTATAAGAAGGCTTTTGACAGAATCCATCATGAGAAAATAATTGAATGCCTCAAAGACATAGGTATTGATGGAAAAGATATAAGAATACTCAGTAACCTTTATTGGGAGCAAACTGCCACAGTAAGATCGGGAAGGAATTATTCACCATACATAGACATAAAAAGAGGTGTCAGACAAGGTTGTGTGCTGTCCCCCTGCCTATTTAATTTATACACCGAAAAAAATTTTCAAACAGATACAGGAAATACCAGGACTGAACATCAGTGGAAGATCAATAAACAACCTTAGATATGCAGATGATACCGTGTTGTTAGCTGAAAGCGAACAGGAGTTACAAGAACTAGTGAAGCAAGTGAACAGTATAAGTCATGAATATGGACTCGACATTAATATTGAGAAAACTAAAACTATGATAATTAGCAAAACAGACGATAAACCCACATTAAAGATAAGCGTAAATGGGAAAATCCTGGAACAAGTCAAGAGCTACGTATATCTTGGTCATATAATAACAGAAGATGGCAGATGTGAAACAGAAATCAAGAAGAGAATAGGAATGGCCAAAGCTACATTCAACAACATGAAACATATACTGACATCCAAACAGTTATCTCATAAATTAAAACTGAGAATCATAAAGTGTTATATATATTCTGCATTTCTGTATGGTGCAGAAACATGGACGATGAATAAGCATTTGGAAGAAAGAATTGAGGCTCTTGAAATGTGGATATATAGAAGAATGGGGCGTATCTCATGGAAAGAGATGAAAACAAATAAGGAGGTCCTAGAAAATCTAGGTATGAAAAGAGAACTAATGAGAGAGGTCAAAGTTCGGCAGCTAAAATACTTTGGCCACATAAAAAGGCATAACACCTTGCAGAAGACCATAACAGAAGGGAGAGTTGAAGGTAAACGTGCAAGGGGAAGACAGCGCTATACGTGGGAAGATAACATCAAGAGATGGACGGGAAAGAGTCTATCAGTGTACCACCAAGACAAGAGACAGAAGACGTTGGAGATCCATTACAGCCAACCTCCGTTGTGGAGATGGCAACTGATGATGATGATGATGTGCTTGTCTATTTCATTGATCAGTACATCCATAAATATCTTCTTTCAACATGGTTGACATTCATCTTCATTTGGTGCTGAGAAAGGTCACTAACAGTAAATGGTTAACAACATTGTGGTTGTATAATTGTGGACGCGCTAAGCAATATACTTCATGAAAACATTTACAAACATTAAATAGTATATATATGTATGTAAAGTATAAATCCAATCTTCTGAATTGTCAGTTGCTCAGCTGACCAGAACCTAAAACTAGGGGAGAGGGGGCCACATTCTGTGATAGAAGCACACCACCACTCGCTGAGTCTATCCATGTTGTCAAAACACCAGACTGACCCATTCTGTTACCAGTTGTAGTGTAGCTGGGTTAGTGTTAAGTTTAATTATCAGTGGATGTTGGAAAATGAAAACGTTGTTGTGACAGAGCGGACAAAATGCAAATAATTAATTTGTTCTGAAAGATGTTAAAGAAGAAAATCACAGAAAGAAATGATGACTGTGGCCACAATTTCTGATATTTAAAAAGAGTAGCTAGTTAATTCTTCAATTCATTTGTGTGATAGCTGTAGAGGACAAAGATTTTTAAAAAGCTGAAAGTGACAAAATAGATAATATACATATTACAAATTATTTGCATCATCAGTTCTCAAGTATGTGCATGAGTTCATATATATGTTTACTGTAGAAAAATATATTATGAGTATAGGTGGCAAAATCATTGTTCTCCAATCTGTACCATGTATTTTTACTAGCACTTGAATTTTAGGTCAACATTTTCTAATTATTTACAACATTCTTTTCTACACTAACTATGTTGGTTGTCTTCCTCAGGTTTTGAGCGTGTCCAGTAATAATAGAAGTGAACGAGCTGCGGATATGGATCAAGAAAACAATCACGCTGCTGATGAGTCCAGCAAATTTCAGGCAGTTTTAGAATACATATCCCAGCTTTTCTTTAGATTTGAATGAGATATATGTATAGATAGAAGATATCCAGTACACAAAAGTTACTTTACTAACGACCAAGTAGAAAATACAGTAATAAATACTACTCTCTGAAACTAGAAATGGTGCATATGAGCGATTTTGTACAATTGACTGAAAACATGTGCCTACTGTACTGCATACACTGTTTGTGACGCAGGCTAAGGAAGTGGTGGTAATAGTTGCTGATGGCCATACTTTTACACTACAGTAATATTTATAGATTTTATAGTTCCATATTTTAAATCTTACAGTGATTGTTCTCTTTAGTGAAAAAAACGTTTTTACATGAAATGGTAGTTAGATGTCAAAGGATGCTTGTGAGGAGGCAAAAATGAATTGTATAGCTGTTAAGGACTATTCTGTAGCAGCTATGTTTTGATGGCTATGTTTGTGACACACTTGAAGATGTGGTTTAGTTAAGTTTTTACATGTAGCCTTCTTGAGCTGTAAAGAGTTAATGTTTATTGTGAGTCTGGTACTGTGACACCTGAAGACCTTTGAGCAGTCAAGTGTAATTGATTTTAAGGGAAGATTCGAGGTGTGATGGGGAGAACGAACGAACTTTATTTTCAAAGGGTTAAGAATTGGGCACGCAGGCCCGTCTGACATTCTGCCCTTCCTCTCTCTCTCATCATATATACTATATCCTTTCATCCTCACATTTACTATAAGCATAATTAAGGCATTTATCATTATAAAAGTAATATTACATTTGCAATAATCATCATAATTAAAGTACGTTTTTAACATTAAAAAAGAATAATAATAATAATGATGAATGTAAAAATAAAATAAATAAAAATAAACATTAATACATAGATTAGATAGAATAGATAGATAGATAGATAGATAGATAGATAGATAGATAGATAGATAGATAGATAGATAGATAGATAGATAGATAGATAGATAGATAGATAGATAGATAGATAGATAGATAGATAGATAGATTAGATTAGATTAGATTAGATAGATTAGATAGATAGATAGATAGATAGAATAGATTAGATAGATAGATAGTTTATGGTGGTATATAATAAGAACTCGTGACATTTTGGGAATCCGCTGCTGAATGACCTGGGACTTAGTGTGTTGTCAGCACATGCGGAAAATGTTCCCACAGGTGAGCAGCTTTGAGTCCCAAACAGATACTGCCACAGGGAGTGAATTTTTTACGCCTCCACTATACGAGATCCAGCTTTATGACCTATGCTCCTTAGGGAGGTAAAGGGTATTGACTGATAGATAAGAATCGTGCATATAGGCCCGTCTTAAATTTTGCCCTTCCTCTTACTCATCTTTTATTGCTAGTTATTCAGACATTCTCCATACTTAAGGTGTTAGTTTAATGGCGATGCAACATTATAAGTAGTATAAAAGCATACATTTACAGTATTTGATTACAATTAAGAAGTAAGATATATTAAAATGAAAAACTAGATCATTAGACCCTCCATACAGTATATTAGATAATAATTCGAAATATATTCCCTTTGGGCGGCATATAATTGGCACTCATAATGTATTTGAACAGTCTACGATTATATGAGTAGGGACTGTGCATGTTTTTAAGATCATGTGGAAGATTGTTCCAAAGATGAGCAGCTGAGTAAGCCAAACTCTTCTTGAACAAATCTAGCCTGGGCTTGGGTACCTGTAACTGATTTAAGCGGTTACTACGTTTTTCATTGAATTTTAAAAGAGGCCACAGATACGTTGGAGCCTACTGTACTGCATACACAGTTTGTGACGCAGGCTAAGGAAGTGGTGGTAATAGTTGCTGATGGCCATACTTTTACACTACAGTAATATTTATAGATTTTATAGTTCCATATTTTAAATCTTACAGTGATTGTTCTCTTTAGTGAAAAAAACGTTTTTACATGAAATGGTAGTTAGATGTCAAAGGATGCTTGTGAGGAGGCAAAAATGAATTGTATAGCTGTTAAGGACTATTCTGTAGCAGCTATGTTTTGATGGCTATGTTTGTGACACACTTGAAGATGTGGTTTAGTTAAGTTTTTACATGTAGCCTTCTTGAGCTGTAAAGAGTTAATGTTTATTGTGAGTCTGGTACTGTGATACCTGAAGACCTTTGAGCAGTCAAGTGTAATTGATTTTAAGGGAAGATTCGAGGTGTGATGTTTGAGATGCAATGAAATACTTGGTTTCAGAGTTTTCTTGAGGAGACCTTGGAGCAGCAATTTTATTAGTCAACAATGTTGACATTTTGAGAAATATGTTTTCTAAAATGTTTGTAATTTACATCTTATGAGTTACACCAGCTAAGGGGAGCCTCGCTGGCTTAGTGGTTACCAAACTGCACTGGCGACCAGGATCAAACCCGGGAGAGAACATTTGAAGTTTTTTCGTCGACCGGGATCTGGAATGGATTAACTGAATGGCGAGGGACACCTGTCTCTGTACAAGAAAAAAAAGGGATACTCATGTAAAATCAGTCTCAGGTTAGACATACTAACCTGAGATTTCACCTCAAGTAATAGCAGGCATACGCAAAAAAAAAAAAAAAAAAAAAAAAAAAACACCAGCTAAGTTTAGAAATTCTTGTAGTCATATGCCATCGAATTAACTGATTCTTTGAATGAAGACGTATCTTTAATTTGTATGAGAAATTCTTAATACCATAGCTTGCTTTTGAAGATTGATTTTCTTATCTGCTTCTACTAGGTACCACAAAGTGATTTTTCATTTTGTTTTTACAGTGTTTTTGTTTATAGATCTTAATGGATCTCATTAAGCCATGAAATTTCCTGTTTAAAATTTTAAAAATCGGACATCAAACAACCGAGTTACAGCATTTCAAAAGTGTGGGGAATTACAAATTTTTTCAAACATCTTCGCACCGAACAAATTGCCCGACTTTGTACGATCATAACTACAGTCAACAAACACTTAACAAGTCAATAATGCTTTTTTGTACAAAGTCATACAAGTCCTTATTGCAGAAAAGAAACATGGGAAGTACAACAAATCAAGTAAATGAATTATGGTCCATCAAAATTGACAAAAAATACAATTTCAAGTCTCATTGTTGTGCTCGCTAAGTGCAAATATGCATTTTCATGCACTCATAAATCAAAAACTACACGTAGGAAAGCTATAAGATTTATTGAGCTTAAAGAGAGCATTATATTCTTGATGCTTAATTTTTTGAGCCACATGAAATACTGAATACTATAAAACTGCATTATGTGAAAATGGATCAATGACTAAATTTGCAGTTCGGAAGAAAAATCTCACGAAATTCCAAATGTTGTCATAAAATCAAAAATATTGCAGCTATAGAACTGAAACCTTCAATATGTATGTAATTCAAGTTGTAAAATTCAAATTAATGGTTATTTTCTTGATTGAAACAACCGTTACTGCTCAAAATTAGATTTTTAAGAAAACTGTTTTACATGGATTAGGCTATGTCATTTCTGTCTTTTATGTTTGTAATTGTAAAATAAACTCAGAACCTGTAGAGGCTTCTAGGAAAGCTTCAAACTACATAGTAGCTTACTGATTTTTAACATCAGAGAATGATGGTGGGAAATAATATGATATATAAACTTTACACAACAAGACGAACTAGCTCTCATATTGCATTTTCCGAGTCCTTCATAAGACGGAACTGTGCCAATAGTCTGTTTGTCACAGTAGAAATCGGTGGTAGAGCCGGACGTCTGCCTCTTCCCGTCATTGAAATATATGCTCGCAATGCATCATAACGATCGTCCCCTGAAATAATTGAGAAAAAAAAAGGTTAATAAAGCGAGAGAGGCAATTGTTTTTTTAAAATAAACATTCACAAATGTGTAGCACTAAGCAGGCTAAATTCTAAACATGACCTTTGACATCCATAACCAGAATTAGTAGATTTAGATCTATAGAAAGGAGGTCAGCGAGTTCATAAACTGTTAGACCTTAAATCTGATGCAGAATGTTTGGAAATTGGTGATGGTCCGATAAAACAACCCAATAGGTACATTAATAACAATACTCCACCCCCAAAATTGCTTAAAAAATGAAAAACTTTCTGTCTAAATATGTGAATCAAGCAGTCATATTTGGCTGTTCTTCTACTAATACATTCCCCCTCCATCACTTGCCATTGCTATATTGCAAATAAACAAAATAGGTCTGAAATGAATAGAAATAAAACAAAGTTCAAAACTTACTCAGAACACATATTGTGTCGACTTCCATTGGTGAAACTTTCAATTCAGCACCTGAGTCATTTTGTGCTGTGTCCCGTACAGCCGGCCCATTGTGTCCGGGATCGTCAGATGGAACAGCCGCCATTGTTTTTCACACAGAGATGCGTTGGAGGTGTGCTCATTTAATGTTCGCATCGCTCTTTCCTCAAATAACTATGATATTTAAAACTTTGATACGATTTTAGCAGAATGGTCGCTCGTTCGTTCAGTGTAACACAAGTGTAGGTAGGCCTCCCAGATGTATATTAAAATCCAAACTTTCTCATTCACTTCGAATTTACTATATCTTCTTATAAGAAATCTGTGTATTCATGTATTGAAGTGTTAGGGTAGTAACCTTAAGTACTGAATGGTTCCTGTCTCTTATTGATGTGCTATCCATAAATGTGTGTTTTATTGTAGGTAATTTTATCTCCTTTCTGAAATAAAGTAATGGGTATGTTTGACATATTTCCAGTATCAGTGGGCGGTGATGGTGTTCTGCTGGTAGTTGCTGCTACTTGTAGTGGTCATTTTTTTAAAAATTAATCTAATTGGCTTCTCTTTTCCACCAAAATTTTGTTTAGGGATTCTTTTCTTATTCATCTGTAGCACTCTTGCTTCCAGGACAGGCATTGACGTTGTAGGTTCATAGATTCTATGTTTGTATTGATTTCACAGGCAGTTATTGGTGTAGTTCTCATGCTCTTAATTACTTAGTCGTTCCCCTTCTACCGTGAGGTGTAGAGGTTTGGAAGAGAGAGCGCCAGACTATCCTTTCGGCTGTCTTCCTCCTGGCCTGGTTCCATTCTAGTCCTCGGTCCTTCAAAGATTGTTTAATGTTCTCCTCCCAGCGGACTCTGAGTCCACCTGGAGGTCTGGATCTCTGGCTCTTAGTTTCCCATGCTTGTTGTGGGTTCTCATACTTTCGCATCTTTACCTTAGAGCTCGATTTAGGGCTTGGTCCTTCTTGGGTGGTTTTGCTCATTGCTGACTGCAATGGTATCCATGACTGTTTGGACATATCCCAGGTACAGCTGTGTCAGGTTTTCATGTCCTACTCCCGAGCTGGTGCATGCAAGATGTTCAGGAGTCTACTGGTCTTTTTTTTTCGTTTTATGCATGAAAGCTTTGGCTTTCATCAAACCCAAACATTCTGTTAAGCTCAACCCCTAAGTCCCCATCATCAGCTGCCAACTCAAAATCGAAGGTTTAATGTAATGAATCTCCAATGTCTTCTGTCTCTTGTCTTGATGTTGCACTCTGATAGACTCTTTCCTGTCCATCTCTTGATTTTATCTTCCCACTAATAGTGCTGTCTTCCCCTTGCACGTTTGCCTTCAGCTCTTCTATTATGGTCTTTAAAAGGCACGAGGACAGCATGCAACCCCTTAGTAAGCTAGATTTTTTTCTCTAGATAGTAGTTGTTCTTTTAGTTGGTACACCTTGCTTTTATGAATATTCCTAGTAAACAGTGTATTGGGGGAGGGGAGGGGAATTTTTTTCAGTTTCCAGAGCTGACCCTTGTAGTAATCCATGTAGTTGTTTTTTTTTTATAACTTGATGATTTAGTGTCTTATACTATTCTTGTGTTCTCTTGGGAAGTCTTTATAATTTTGATGAAGAGCCACTGTCTGCCTTCAGTGTCATGTTATATGTTTGCTGCAGATCCATGAATACAGCTGTAATTCATTATACTCCTGGAGTGCATCTAAGGTTTGAAGCACACAATGAAAAAGTTGGTCGTCTGTTCTGCAACCTTTTCTCTAGCCTGTCTGATTTTTGTAGATGACTTTGCTGCTTTCCAGCTAGCAGTAGAGCCTGTGGTTTACCATTACCTCAGTGAGTTTTCCTACTGCTGAGGTCTGTGAGACTGGTTTGTAGCTCCCTGCATCTTTAGCTGGCTTAGTCTTCTTAGAGTTTGTTTCATATTTGCAGGTAGTCATGATATTAGGAGTCTGCTTTCTTGACATGTGATGACGCCCAATTTATATTATGATTGAGTAATTGGCCGCCAAATGACGCGTGCACCATGGGTTGAGTAATGGTGCCCGTGGTCTGGTTTTGTGAAGTGTGCAGAGGTGTTCAGACAAACAATGATCATACAAAATAACAGGGCAATCTACATTAGAACGTCAGTAAACTCACGACGTATAAAGTCAATGATTCTTGTAACAGCCGATGACGTTTTTCTTCATTATTTATTGTGGACGCCACAGTGACAAAATGGTTACGCGAATATGTAGGCACATCAAACAGTCATTATCACAGCAACATTCAATACAGCAATGGACGGTAGACAGCATTACAATGATGAGTCAGATGCATGTTATATTTCATAGTGCTGTAAATGTAGTCAGGTGAAAAACTCCATCCTTTTCTATAACAGCCAGGAGATAACCAGATGTATGAGATCAGTTCACTCTCCTTAATCTGACTTCAGCAAGACAGGCACGTCTGCTGAAGTATAAATAATGTCCTCAAAAATATCCTCTAGATAACAAAGGTTTTCAAACCTAGTTCATGTAACAAAGTAGCAAGTAATAGTCCTTGGGACATGCATCAACCGATGCAGTACAATACAGCGACATGTGAGCTGGGAAAAAACATCTCGTGACGACGCCTTCCGAAGACAGGCTATGAATCAAAAATCGCTCACGACCAAAAATCGATAGAGTTAATGAAAGGTTAATTTACCTTGCCTTCAGGAAATACACAGAAATATTACGCCTCCCCGGCATGTGGAAATACACTAGAGGTATTATCTCGAATAAACGAAATATCCATTAAGAGGACTTCACATTCCTGACAGAACAAAAAAATAGCGGAGATCCCCTCTTCAGCGAGGCATCCCCCTAGCTATTCAAAATCGCTCACTCGACTGACTGGTGGGCGGAAATCGCTCGACCAACAAGCAAGACCAGTCATGCGCAGTCCAGCGCAAAATGACCACAGCTCAGAACTTAAGACGCAAGGACCTTTACTACGAACCAGCGTAAGAATGATTACCTTAAAAGGATAACCCAACAGGTTGCCAACCGTTTGTCTGAGAAAACGGCCTAGCATAGCAAACTTAACTGCATTCAATACCAACGCGAGGAGACAGCTGCTTACCGAGAAAAGTGACTATAAATTTCAAGCAGTTGTTGCCCTTGCGTTATAAAATATATATCGTAATAAAACGATGTTGTGAGAATTTCTCACGCAACATATCTTTTGTTAATCAAGTATAATTTTAATATTTCATCATTAATCTTGTCTTGTCCTAAAGTGTCTTCATTTTTAATTTTTGTAGCCAACTTAGTTTACTAGATTTTGTACTCAGTCTCAAACAACTCAGTGCTGGTTTTTGTAGTTGTTTTGTTTTTACAACTCTTGTACTTTTCTTTAGATGTGTATACTTATTGTACCTTTTGTACAAACCTCTAAACAGAGCGATACGCCAGGAGGCAATCTATCATCAGAAGACAGGGGGACCCTTCTGATGACCAGATTGCCTCATGTTGTACCGCTTTGTATAGAGTTTCCTATCATCCTTTGTACTTTTCTTTAGATGTCCATACTCGTATATACTTCTTCTACCATTCTATAGATGTGTATACTTCTTTACCATTCTGTAGATGTCTATACTACTTGTACAAACCTCTAAACAAAGCGATACACCATTAGACAATCTATCATCAGAAGACAGGGGGATCCTTCTGATGACCAGATTGCCTCATGTTGTATCGCTTTGTATAGAGTTTCCTATTATCCTTTTTCTTGTACTATTTTGGACATGACGTCCGGACTGTTTGCACTAATTCTAGTGTGGATTATTTCTTGACAAGCGTCTCATTGTCTGCATGAATTGACGGAGATTTCATTTCTGTAGGATTCCGCATATATGTCTGCTGCTTGTTTGTCGGTATATAGTTTAACTGCATCGGTATATAGTTTAACTGCATCGTCTAGTGTAATTGTTTGTCGTTGAGAATTGTTATCGTCATTTAATTGTTTGGTGAGTTTCCACGGCTTTCTCCCTTCCTTTTCAAAGTTTATTTTATAGGTTTTCTCCTTCCAGCTTCTCCTCTAGGCTTCTAGTTTTCCTTTGATGAATTTTGCTTTTGCCTTTTGTAGCATGATATGGTTCTGTTGGGATGGTTGTACCTCTGCAGTGTGCCGTGCTTCGTTCATTTCTTCATGTAGTTTTTGTAGTGTGTTGGACCAGTATGGTACAGAGTTCTTCCTCGTTCCTCTTGGTATTGTCTCCTTTGCTGCCTTGATTACTCCATTATTAAAATCCATGATGGATCTGTTAATATCCCTGTCTAGTACCCTAATATCTTTTGTGAGCAGATTTGCTCTGTGTTGGTCATCTTGGCTGACTTGGACTTGTATTAATTGTTCTATTTATTTTGATGAGTACAGGGCTATGATCACTTCCACCGAGTCTTTTTGTTGTTGACTCCCTCTGCATTCCAATGCATGACATTCAGAAATGTCATCATCTTATCTGGTTGGCCAGTTACTTTCCCCTTTTGCCTCCTGGCTCCACTAGGCAGACTAGGGGGACCTCCAGTAGCTGAGGGTGGATTCTGTCAAGGCTCAGAATCCGACACAGCTCCTACCTGGAGGGACTTCACATAACGATAATTTTTTAGCATCAAACCTAGGTGAGTTGCATGGTACCATGGTTGCTGCTGTGCCTCCTGGCCTGGTACCTCTGACTTCAGTGCCTGTTCTTAAGGCAGAGTGTGCTCATGCCTCCCCCTCTGGCTGGGGGAATTTGACTTCACCTTACCTCGTTTGCTGTCCCATCTTGCCTCCTGCTGGGGTTGATACCCAACCTTCGGCAAGATTACTGGGTGTAACGCTGTCCACCATGGGTAGGTAAGGTTGACTTGGGCAGGAGAGGCTAAGAGACATGTCTTGTATTGCGCACCACTGCCCCATTTGGACCCCATCACTGCCCCATTTGGACCCCTTTTTAATTGATGAACTGATATATTTTTTGTGTTTTAAGTTTTTATCTACTATTGAATTGTGCTATCTTTATGTACACTGTACTAAATTCTAAAAGTGTTTTTTTTTCCAGATTTTGGTAACTGATCATTAGGTTTTTGGTTTTATGCTGTGGTGCAAAACATGTGTTTATAAAGCATTTTTACAAAATATATTTGCGTGCATACTTTTTTTTGTGGATGAATGGAGAGTGAGAATTTAAGATATGTAGATCAAGATAAGGATGGACAGAAAAAAAGGAATAACTCATATATACCTTTTCTGTGTAGTTGCAGTTGGTCCAGCCGTTCTGAGTTTCGCTTTCAGTTTTGCTACTACTAAATGGTGATCACTTCCCACATACGCACCTCTTCTTACCTTCACATCTTGTAATGCATGTCTCCATCTACCATTAATCATGATGTGATCTATCTGGTTTCTGTCCCATCCATTTGGTGATTCCCATGTTAATTTGTGAATTTCTCTGTGTGGGAAAAGTGTTCCTCCAATGACCAGGTTGTAAATGCTACAGAAACTTAATAGTTTATCCCCATTTTCGTTTGCTGTTCCGCTGCCGCATTTCCCCATTCCTCTGCCATCATATGTAAATTAATATGAAACAAATATAAAGGTATGTTATCAGGCACTCGCAGGAAATAAAGAAGTAGAACACCAGACAACAGAAAAACAACAGACATGAGTGGCTTACCCAGGATTTGAACACTGGACCTTCCGTGCGACAACCCCGCCTAGCCATGCAAGCGAATCACACTATCCGCTCTGCCATCTACGCATCATCAAAAATGATGTTTCAATGGCAGGTCAATAGTGCGAACCACAATACACGACACCAGAAGTCCTCCATGGGCAGTTCAGCCTATTAATGACGCAATCACTTCTGTTGTATTTCTATCAAGCAATATAGGCCGAATCCAACAAGACCCTTAGGACCTTAATACTGTGTCCAGTAAATGATAGTAGACTAGAACAGTGAGAACAGGATAGTGGGTAGGTTTGGTATTGTACAAACATTTATTACAAATAAGGGAGGGAAACCTGAGGCCTGTAAACAGTAAATTAATATGAAACAAATATAAAGGTATGTTATCAGGCACTCGCAGGAAATAAAGAAGTAGAACACCAGACAACAGAAAAACAACAGACATGAGTGGCTTACCCAGGATTTGAACACTGGACCTTCCGTGCGACAACCCCGCCTAGCCATGCAAGCGAATCACACTATCCGCTCTGCCATCTACGCATCATCAAAAATTATGTTTCAATGGCAGGTCAATAGTGCGAACCACAATACACGACACCAGAAGTCCTCCATGGGCAGTTCAGCCTATTAATGACGCAATCACTTCTGTTGTATTTCTATCAAGCAGTATAGGCCGAATCCAACAAGACCCTTAGGACCTTAATACTGTGTCCAGTAAATGATAGTAGACTAGAACAGTGAGAACAGGATAGTGGGTAGGTTTGGTATTGTACAAACATTTATTACAAATAAGGGAGGGAAACCTGAGGCCTGTAAACAGCAAATTAATATGAAACAAATATAAAGGTATGTTATCAGGCACTCGCAGGAAATAAAGAAGTAGAACACCAGACAACAGAAAAACAACAGACATGAGTGGCTTACCAGGATTTGAACACTGGACCTTCCGTGCGACAACCCCGCCTAGCCATGCAAGCGAATCACACTATCCGCTCTGCCATCTACGCATCATCAAAAATTATGTTTCAATGGCAGGTCAATAGTGCGAACCACAATACACGACACCAGAAGTCCTCCATGGGCAGTTCAGCCTATTAATGACGCAATCACTTCTGTTGTATTTCTATCAAGCAGTATAGGCCGAATCCAACAAGACCCTTAGGACCTTAATACTGTGTCCAGTAAATGATAGTAGACTAGAACAGTGAGAACAGGATAGTGGGTAGGTTTGGTATTGTACAAACATTTATTACAAATAAGGGAGGGAAACCTGAGGCCTGTAAACAGTAAATTAATATGAAACAAATATAAAGGTATGTTATTAATTTACTGTTTACAGGCCTCAGGTTTCCCTCCCTTATTTGTAATAAATGCCATCATATGTATTGTGTGTTCCAACTTTCGCATTGAGGTATCTCATTACTACGATAAGTTCATATCTAGGTGTGTCTTCCATTTCTTTCTGCAGTTGTTGATAGAATTCATCCTTGACCTCTTCATCGCTGTCATTCGTTAGTGAGTAGCATTGTATTATTGTAGTATTGGTGAATTTCCCTCTCAATCTTATTCTTTCTTATTCTTTTCAGTCTGTTGTTGATAGGTTTCCATTCCAGTAATGTCCTTTCTGTAGAATAATGGCTACACCTTCATTGTGCTGTCCATCCTCTCTTCCAGAGTAAAGAACTGTTTCTCCTGTTGCTGTTTTAACTTTTCCTGCTCCTGTCCATCTGCTCTCGCTTATCCCTAGAATGTGTAATCTATAGTTACTCATTTCTGCTGTCACCTGTTTTAGTTCACCCGTCTCATTTATTGCCCTGACATTCCAAAATCCTATCCTTGTTTCACGTTTTGCGGTCAGAACGTCTGTTTTCGTGTCAGTGGCTTCCAACTTCTATTTCAACCACACAAAAAAACAAATTATAACCGAAAACGTTTAACATAATTTAATGACTTGAGTTATAAAATTAAATCAAAACATTTATTAATAATACAGTATAGTCAATAAAATTTGCACCAAAGATTTGTAACAATTTTTCAAAACAGTATTCTTCTTCTTTGATCCTTGGCCTGAAAACTGCAGCAGAAGTTATAATGACAGAGTAAAGCACAGAGAGACAAGTTGCCTTTCTTTACCGATACAGTCAATAATTTCAACTTTGAAAAGCCAGAATAATACAGACCTAGATGACCTCAGAATAGTGCTCCACAAACTATGTCAACGATTCAAAAGTGTTGTGATCCAATGGATCCCATCTCATTGTAACATCACCGGCAATGAAAAGGCTGACATATTGGCAAAGGAAGGTGGAAATCTACCTCAGCCTGATGCAAGCATAACTTTCGAAGAGGCAAAGAGTTTTATCCGAATCAGATACAGAAACAAATGGGATGTAGAACATCCAGGTCACACACAAAATGATGCATACTACCAGCGTAACAGAAGAGAACAAGTGGTAATCTTCAAACTCCGCACTGGCCACAACAGATTGAGTTACCATCTATTCAACAAGCTAGAGATAGGAACTACCGATCAGTGTAACTGTGGCACTGATAAAATGACTGCTGACCATCTGCTTCAAAGTTGCCCAACATATGCGGAACAGAGAAAGCGCATTTGGCCGACAACTAGTACTATTTGTGGAAAAGCTGCTCTACGGAGATTCAAATAGCTTCAAACTGACTACTGCTTTCTTTGAAACGCTCAAGTGTACGAAGAAGAAAAAGATCCTTAGCCACAGGCTGTCGAAGCAGTCAGTGGTAATCACGCCTGGTGGCATCTTGTAGGGCAACAATGAACTGCTTCCACTTTGTCCGGTCGGCGGCCATCCTTCGCACAGTGCCCCAACTCTGGTTCATTTTTTGCATCTCGGCCTCCACGGTTCTCCGCTAAGTTGCTTTTGGTCGGTCTCTCTTTCATTTTCATTCGGGGGTCCATTGCATAGCTATTCTTGTTTTGACATCAGTGTCCCTTTTGAGAATATGGCCAACGCAACTCCAAAGTCTTATATAATTTTAATTTAGTGTTTGTGCTGTACTGGGAAGACTTCCAGATGTTGTTGAGATAGCAAAGAATGTTCTCGCATTATTAATTCTTTTGTTGATGTGCTTGCTTGTTCCGCCGTCTGGTGTTACTATGCATCCTAGGTATTATGACAAAATGTCTGAACATGCTCTTTTGTATGATCTCTCACACCTTCAGCCCTCCGGCAGTATCCTCTCTTTTTCTTCAGTTTTCTCACTCATCGCTTTTGTTTGCCATACATCATGCCTTTTTATTTGTATTTTCACTATTTTGTTCTATGCTGGACATAGCATGGTGAAGTCTCTAACACGCCACATCCCTATGGCAGTATTTGCTACGGGAGTAATTCTTATCTTATTGTGTCGCATTCCCGCTGCATGAAGACGTGTTAAGTTACGCAGGTTATTAGACGGACAGCAACAGTATTTTATCACAATATCGGTCTGACTATCTTTTCAAGCGACGAGGCGTGTTTATCCAAGGAGTGTTGAATAGGACCAGATTTGTTTGTCGGGCGAAACACATGATAACCATGCACGAGGCGGAACTTATGACATAAGCATTTCCGGGTCGTCCTTGCTACACCAACATTACTGTCTGTGTGACACCTGTGGGCAGACAAGAGTGATATAATCGCTTCTGGTAACTTAGTTGAAAGTAATAATGGATGTATTACATTTTAGACAATATGAGTCTACAAATGTGTTTGTGAGAATGTATGCGACATCATATTACCATATATGGAAGACGTGACCTTTTGCAAAAAAATTTTGAAAGTGCCACCCGACCTGTTTGAAATGATTGGATCTTTCTGATTAGATTCATAACAAACTTGGAGGGGAAAACAGGCTGGCTTTTTCACAGTTTTATTTCTCTGTGAATTTAAAGCTCGCCAAGACAACATCAGACCTTCGCCAGAGTGAAGAACTAGATTCATAATTCTATTTGTTTACCGGACCTTTCATTGGAGAACCAGATAAGACTTATAAGCACAGGAAATCTCTTTCACATTTTAATTAGGAACACCGGGACTAGGAATCTGAAGAAACACGGAGTCAAAAAGGAAATCTATTGTAGAATTACAGCATCCCAGACGCGTGTAAGAAAACGATTTGTCTCTTATTCATCTGTGTGATAGGGTGGGCGAGGAATGATGATGCTGTTGTGATATGTGATCACTTTCTTGCACACTCGCACCGACCCGAACAACAATAAAACTCTTTGATTCTAAGGCAGGGGCTGTATTTATTCATACAACCCTCTTGGTGACAACAAGCAAATAAAGCAAACATTAAACAAATAAACCAACAAACAAAACACCCAGCCAGTACTCAATTGCTAATCTGAAATGCAAACAAAGCACTGATTAGTTAAAATCATAGTAGTTATATAATGAGAAACACCATGCTCTCACCTGTCAAACTGTCCTTCTTCCACGCCACCTGAAACATTCAGCTATCATGCACACACACTCAGTCCATGCATGTCGTCTAATGAGACAAGTATGGTGTTGTGCATGAGGCTGGCAATCTCACCCTGCAACACAGATTGCTACAGAAACCACTACGGCAAGAGCATCTGAATGCTTTGTGCGATCTCCATGCTGAGGCCAGCCACATTGGTGGCCCCATGCTCTATACGGAGGCCAGCCACATTGGTGGCCCTATGCTCTGTCGTGGAACGACTTCTCACCGATTCTTTTCTTCTGTCTATTATTTTATATCTCTACTAAAATCTCTCGCTAGATTGTAAAATAATTCCCTTCAGTTGACTTTTTCATTCTTATAATGAAAAAGTCTCTCTCTCTCTCTCTCTCTCTCTCTCTTAGATTTAACAGTATTTTACTAGCTCAGGATTCTCGGTCCAAGGTAATAAATTATTCACTTCGCCAGCAAAAGTCGAAGGTGGAACACGGTACAACGATTCGAACAGGAAGTCGACCGTCTTTGTTGTTCACGAACTGGACGCATGTAAAACAGCCGGAAACGATGGACGCTAGTGCGAATTGAAATGAAGGTAACTTGATACCCCTGGGACCAGAAGATGTATTTGCAACAATGCCACCCAAATCACAGCCCACCCCTGCCCGGGAACCAGCTGGAATTTTGGGAGGGAATTTTAAGAAGTCATTCTTCTTGTAACCATTGTTGGAAGCAGATGTGATTGTATGGGCCTCGGTCGAGGCTACTTTGTACTTGTTGCAAAATATCCTTAGTGAATTCGTTGAGCGAATCCACCCAGGTTGCGGTTACAAAGCAAAAACCCAGGTTGCGGTTACACAGTACTTAACTAGGTTGCAGTTACGAGGTACTAACCCAGGTTGCGGTTACAAAGCAAAAAACTCAGGTTGCGGTTACCAGATACTAAACCAGGTTGCGGTTACCAGATACCTAAACCAGGTCCAGGGTACAAGTCCATGGTACCAAGATTACCCTTACCCAACCTTATCCTATCACCCAGTAACCATCCCACACATCCCATAAACAGAAGAGGCATTCAGCAGAGGTGACTTACCCCATCCTTATCTGTGATGTGCACTGAGTCCAGGGAGGCAAACTCTGACACCCTCTGAACCCATTAACTGTTATGAGACCAACCTGCTGGGGCAGACCAAACCAAGAGAGTCCGAACCAAAATCATCTCCGCAGCTACTACAGGCCTTCGGAGAGTTGAGTATTAACACCTACCAGCAACACTACCATAGAAAAGATCTCTGGTCCAAGTGATGACCACACTAGTTGATTTGTTTTATTTAAACAGTATAGCTAAACCTTTTTTTCATATTTATATGTATATATAAAAGATGAAAGATTCTATACCCTTTTATCCAATTTAACATAACAGAGTCTGTTGTTATTTTTCTTGTTAACTTTATTGGGGTTGTATTTTGTTTTAAATATAAATCTACACCCTGGGGGCTCAGCCATAATTCAATTAATTTCTATTGGGTCGGGATATTTTAAATGTGGCTGGACACCAAATCTCTTTCTCAACCTTATGTGCTTTACACAGTCCTTTTGTAGGATCCCTGAGGAAGAATTTATCGTCCAGTAAATATCTTGTTTAGGTACCAGAATTTTCTTTTAAGTAAATTTCTAGTACACTATTTCCCGAGGAGAGGCAGTTTCTTCAAACTCGGAAGCTATCAATAAGACATTATTATCTGTATTCTTCCATACCATTCAAGCTGTCCTATCTCCTCAAAACGCCCTCGCGACAACTGGGACGCTCGTGTCCGGGATAAACTCTTATTTCATATTTAGACACTTGTCTGAGATATGAAAACTCTTTATCTTTCCTAGACCACTACTGCTGTAGGTACTTGTCACTTATTGGTGTCCAAGTCTAGGATTAGATTAAAGAGGGGACATATAAATTACCCTAGACTATAATACATATAAATTTTTTGCAAGAAACACAGATTTTAAGTTTTGTTATGAGAACTCTTCTTGGTGGTACTGCTGGAAATTAGTTACCTATTGTTAACTAATTTTTAATTTGATGGTTATAAATGCTGGTTTGATTTAATATATGGTTTTGTAATACTTTAGTATAGTTAAGACTATAGAAAGTATTTTTGCCTTAATTATTGTTTGTGAGTTAGAGATCTCATACTCGCTCAACGAACCACTACGGATATAATGGAAGAATCTGTAGAGTTGAATGAGTGGAGAACATTCTGGACAGAGTTAGCCATTGAGTGTGAACTCTCCGGAGAAGAACTGGATACTTTTGTTTCACAAAAGATGGAAAAATGCAGGATGAGAGAAGCGGAAAGGAAGAAATGGAGAGCAAAATACACGGAAGAGAATGTGGAACATGAGAGACAAAGACAAGAAAAATCCCTCCAGTGTAAGGAAGAACTGGAAACTCAGTTTCAACCTACAAATATGGAATCCAGGGATAAACTTGAATCTAGGAATACTCATCATGCCACTCCTTTGCCAGTTGCATCACCATCTTCAGTGGTAAATATAACTGCACCACATGAAGCCAAGTCTATGTCTCAGGATTCAGGCTCAGACAGAGCAGAGGTACGGATATCTAAACGGAGACATCTAGACCATCCTGAAAACAAGATTAAGCACAAGAGTGCTGATAATCTGAAGAGACCTTCCTCATCCTCAGCAAAAACTCACAACAGGCATACCAACAACAACCGCACCAACAACCTGGTAAATAGGATCGCTCAACCAAATAGGATCACTCAACGGAAAAGGATTACGCAACCCTATGGGAAGGGAAGGGATGTTCTTGAACATCACCTGTCGGCCAACTTACATCAGTTAGACTGTATGCGCCGAGACCCAATCCCACAGACTTCTTACAAAGCTAAGGTCCCTACCATGGATGGGAACTTGACGAAGGCCCGGAGTGGATACAGGGATTCTCAAAATGTGGAGACTGCCACAGTAAATGGAGAAGAAATCACCTGTTTGTATTATCAAGGTCTTGGGTGTGATGCCCTTGTTTCAGCCTCTGTTATCGACCTTGATCAAGTCACCGAAGAGGATGTTGAGGTAACAGCACCCATGATAATCAACAGAAGGATGATTTTGCCTTTAGCTTATGTAGAAGTTAGGTCGAACTTTGTAAACGGCAAAGTAAAGGCCGCAATATTAGATGAACGAATTTACCCGATACCTCAAGGAGGGAAATATATCATCTTAGGAGACTCAGCACGATCCAGAGATGGCGTGACTGAACAGGCTATGGAGACTCCAATGCCTAACTCATCTTCCAATATTTTCACTGAAAAGTTGGAAGAGTGCAAAGGGGATGACCACCCCAGTGCACTTAATTCTGAATCAGTTTTGATAGTCTCACCCACTATCTGCGTGCAGAAAGTGAAGCCGGGCCAGAGTTTCTTGGTACCTGGTGGGATGAAACATGTTTCAGAAATATCTTCCTTTAACATGGGAGAAGCGGCTGTAGAGGAACAGGACTCTCAGGCACTAAGACTTCACTCAATTCCGATAACCTCACCCACTCTCTGGGATCAGAAAGTGAAGCGGGTCCAAATTTCTTTGGTACCTGGTGGGATGGAACATGTTTCAGGAATATCTTCCTTTAATACGGGAGAAATGGCTAAAGAGGGACATGAGCCTCAAGCACTTAGTCTTCAGTCAATTCCGATAACCTCACCCACTCTCTGGGATCAGAAAGTGAAGAAGGTCCAAATTTCCTTGGTACCTGGTGGGCAGGAACAACTGGTAGACTTATCTTTCTCTGTCACTGGAGAAACAGCGAAAGAAGAACATACACGCTCTCATACCCGGGGAGATAGGTATGTGTCCTTAGACAGGTCAAGCAATATGACTAAAATAAGGTTGTGTATGAGGCTGGCAACCTCATCACGCAAAACTATTTGCTATAGATCCAATTGTAAGCAGAGTGTAGGCTTTAGGGCAAGCTCTTTGCCAGGAGGCAAGCTTCAATGGAGGATCCAGAAGGGAGAAAAGAAGAGGGGGATATTTTTGCGAGCAGGCTTGCTCAACCCACCTCAACTACTTATTGAAGAGGAAACGGATAGCCATGTGTGGATTACAGGCATACCGTTTGACAGAGGAAAAATAGGAAATATTTGGATTGAAGGAATGGAGGACACGATACATGAATGTAGTGTCCGACATAAGAGAAGAGTCGGCTCGAACTTAGTTGGCCGTTGGCCGAACTTTCAAAAGGGGGCTTATGTCGTGGAACGACTTCTCACCGATTCTTTTCTTCTGTCTATTATTTTATATCTCTACTAAAATCTCTCGCTAGATTGTAAAATAATTCCCTTCAGTTGACTTTTTCATTCTTATAATGAAAAAGTCTCTCTCTCTCTCTCTCTCTTAGATTTAACAGTATTTTACTAGCTCAGGATTCTCGGTCCAAGGTAATAAATTATTCACTTCGCCAGCAAAAGTCGAAGGTGGAACACGGTACAACGATTCGAACAGGAAGTCGACCGTCTTTGTTGTTCACGAACTGGACGCATGTAAAACAGCCGGAAACGATGGACGCTAGTGCGAATTGAAATGAAGGTAACTTGATACCCCTGGGACCAGAAGATGTATTTGCAACAATGCCACCCAAATCACAGCCCACCCCTGCCCGGGAACCAGCTGGAATTTTGGGAGGGAATTTTAAGAAGTCATTCTTCTTGTAACCATTGTTGGAAGCAGATGTGATTGTATGGGCCTTGGTCGAGGCTACTTTGTACTTGTTGCAAAATATCCTTAGTGAATTCGTTGAGCGAATCCACCCAGGTTGCGGTTACAAAGCAAAAACCCAGGTTGCGGTTACACAGTACTTAACTAGGTTGCAGTTACGAGGTACTAACCCAGGTTGCGGTTACAAAGCAAAAACTCAGGTTGCGGTTACCAGATACTAAACCAGGTTGCGGTTACCAGATACCTAAACCAGGTCCAGGGTACAAGTCCATGGTACCAAGATTACCCTTACCCAACCTTATCCTATCACCCAGTAACCATCCCACACATCCCATAAACAGAAGAGGCATTCAGCAGAGGTGACTTACCCCATCCTTATCTGTGATGTGCACTGAGTCCAGGGAGGCAAACTCTGACACCCTCTGAACCCATTAACTGTTATGAGACCAACCTGCTGGGGCAGACCAAACCAAGAGAGTCCGAACCAAAATCATCTCCGCAGCTACTACAGGCCTTCGGAGAGTTGAGTATAATACCTACCAGCAACACTACCATAGAAAAGATCTCTGGTCCAAGTGATGACCACACTAGTTGATTTTTTTTATTTAAACAGTATAGCTAAACCTTTTTTTCATATTTATATGTATATATAAAAGATGAAAGATTCTATACCCTTTTATCCAATTTAACATAACAGAGTCTGTTGTTATTTTTCTTGTTAACTTTATTGGGGTTGTATTTTGTTTTAAATATAAATCTACACCCTGGGGGCTCAGCCATAATTCAATTAATTTCTATTGGGTCGGGATATTTTAAATGTGGCTGGACACCAAATCTCTTTCTCAACCTTATGTGCTTTACACAGTCCTTTTGTAGGATCCCTGAGGAAGAATTTATCGTCCAGTAAATATCTTGTTTAGGTACCAGAATTTTCTTTTAAGTAAATTTCTAGTACACTATTTCCCGAGGAGAGGCAGTTTCTTCAAACTCGGAAGCTATCAATAAGACATTATTATCTGTATTCTTCCATACCATTCAAGCTGTCCTATCTCCTCAAAACTCCTCGCGACATGCTCCATAAGGAGTGAGAAGAGACATAATTTGTTCCCAAGTAGACACACGTGCTCTCATAAACTACCCTACCCATAACTATAATTAAATGATAATAAAATGGACATAGAATAATCTTCAACGATATGTACAACGAATACTTTCATTAATGACCATAAACCACCACCTCGCAACTGATCAATATTCGTTCCTGCGCTCTGAGGCATGTCGTATATGCCGACTGGTGAGATTGGGAACTCATCATATAAAACACATTGTTACAGAAATAAACAACTGTCATAGCATATAAATGCTTCTTGCAGGCTTCTGTTGGACCCAGCCACACTTGTGTCTCCATGCTCTGCAAGGAGCAAACAGGAACGTTTATATGCCTTACTCACAAAGGAGTGGCATGACGCTCAACAGAAATCTAAATAACTATTCTCACCTCAAAGCAACCCGCTCAAAATATACAGTAGAATTATAATCAAAATTCGTGAAATACACTAACTAAATTACCTTTACATTAAAAAAATAAAATAAAATTACTCTTGAACTAACAAACGTTATAATTAGCCAACTGCGCTCTGAAATAATAAATAGCTCAACATATTAGGCCTATAGCACGTGGTAACTCAGAGTGTTAATGCACACTCACTGGCGCCATCTTTATGAACATTTAACACGTGGCTGCCATCTTGCCAACAGTTAATAATAATATGTACTATCTCAATTAAAGTAATAGATCGCTTCTCTGCCCCGGTTTCATGAATGAAATAGGTTTCTTCTATATTCTCACAGCCGTGATCTGGACTTAGCGTGCCTAATAAAACCTATCCACTAATCTATCACTTCAAAACTAACTCTAATATCCTAAAAGAAATCTTTGGAAACACATCTATCTATTTTCTCAAACATTAGAACCAAGTCACGTTGAAAATAATTCTAAAGCTACAGGGAAATAATGGTAATTTCACTAGGAAATAATCTAATCTACCTTAAAATCAAACGTGTTCTCATCCCTGTGCAAACTTCTGCTTGCTCTGGGTGTCTTTCACATCTTACCTCTACTGCGAATCTTAACAAACTGCCTTTGGTCTGTAGCGCTCCCGTATTCTATACGCCAAATAGCCGCAACATGCAGTGCTGGCGTAGTGATTTACGCTCGCGCACTCGCAAAGCGGCAAGCTCGTGTAGGACTATTTACTTCAGTTTTTAACACACACAATATGAACTTCAGGGAGATTTTGGGGCGTTTACTATGGCCCCATCACACAAGTCTGTAGCCAGGATTGGCGTAAGTTGTGATTTATATTTCATATTTTATTACTAACATGTGAACTGACATATATATGTATATATTACCATGTGAATTTTATTGTGTGAAACTCGCTATTGGATGTCATAGTGATTTGAGGCTGGCAACCTCTGCGTATAGAATGATGATTCATGAACCACCACTGCACAGGCTGGTGATTGCTTTCTTGATAGTTTCGTAAAGAGAGCTAAGGGCATAAAGTAGTTCTAGGTTCCCTATGGAGCAGGGAGGGAAAGATGAAAGAAATGATGTACATTCTAAGTATAATACTTACATTTTCGAAGCAGTGTAAATGTCCCTATAAACATCTTCACTTCAAAATTAATGTAAGTTTTCAAGCTTTAAACCAGTGTAAAAATGTCAATGAGAAAATATTCATTTTAAATAATTAAAAGAAGTTTCAAACTTTTCCGTAAGTGGAAACATAAATGAATTTATATTGTGAACACTTTTCAAACAGTGGAGATGTAAATGTAAAACATATTATATCTGTACGTTTAACCTTTTCATCTAAATATAATGTAAAGCTAAAGCTATTCAGTTTAAATGTAAAGTAAAGTTTATCCTGAGGGATTAAATTTAATTCTCATCGAGGGTAAATTCTGACATATGATGGTAGAATAGAAGAGGGGGGCACATAAATGTGTCGGGAAAACGCCATACTCGGAAGAGCGTTTCGTTTCTATTACCAGTTATTGGTGGTACCAGCAGAAAGTACTATCTCTGGAACCAAGTGACGGTTGAAGTTGACTGACGTGTTGCGAGACTCCATCATAAGAGGGTCTTAGAGACAGACCGGAATTTTGATCAGAGACGAGTGAGAGCAGAGTGAAAGGAACTGACCCAGCGGGAGAAGAAACTACCATTGGCAGCAATGTGAAAATATCCGCTGCCAAAAGTGACCTCCTTTATTCATTTAAATCCCATCCAAGTGATGAAACCTTTTCCATAATTATTCAATTTATTTTCCAACTGTTAAAACCTAAAGTGATTATTAAATGTTGTTATTTGTAATGTTACAAATTTAACTTCGATTCAATCCTTTTAAATGTACTACATGTTTGTCTCAGTCAAAGTTACTAAATACACACTCTAAACAGAGCTATATTTATATTATAATAATTCCACTGATTAACTCAGCGTTGGGGGCTTAATGAGCTAGAATAAACCATTGCTAAATTCTTCATCAGAGGTCATGACACTAAATGTGGGCAATCCTGAGCCAATAACAGTAAGGAACCAGAAGATAGAACAGACAGACACATTTACTTACCTAGGATGCATAGTAACACCTGACGGCGGAACAAGCAAGGACATTAACAACAGAATGAATAAAGCAAGAACAGCCTTTTTTATTCTAAACAACATCTGGAAGTCCTCTCAGTACAGCACAAGCACAAAATTAAGATTATATCAGAGCTGTGTGCTTTCTGTGCTTCTCTATAGTGTGGAATGCTGGAGAGTAACAGAGAAGGAAATGTTGAAATTGTCCTCTTTTCACACAACCCCCCTAAGAAAAATTCTCCGAATCTTTTGGCCGAATACCATCACCAACCAAGATCTGCTTACTCGGAGCAAGCAAGAGGACATGCACACCATCATAGCTGGCAGACGCTGGAGCTGGGTTGGCCATGTCCTCAAAAGAGATCCCGATGCCATTACAAGAACAGCTATGCTATGGACCCCTGAAGGAAATCAAAAGAGAGGCCGACCAAAAACAACTTGGCGGAGGACTGTAGAGGCTGAGATGCAAAGAATGAACCAGCGTTGGGGCACTATACGAAGGATGGCCACCGACCGAGCAAAGTGGAATCAATTTGTTGTTGCCCTACAAGACGCCGCCAGGTGTGATGGCCATTGATTGCTTTGACGGTCGGCGGCTAAGGATCAAAGAAGGAGAAGAAGAAATTCTTCATAAAAGTATCAGCAGATTATAGAATTAACATGCCTAGCAACAGCCAGCATTGTTTTCGCTTATCTGAATATCTTATGAAGACTCCCATTTGATAGAAGATTTACTACTCTTCTATCGACATTTCTGCCAAGAGTAATCTTGTGTAAAGATAGACTCCATTGAAGCCTATAATAGATACTCTTGAGTTTTTACCACTGTTGGACCACTACTGCAACGCAGGGGAAGCAATACCGTCACAGGTATAGAAATGTACCTGTCTGTTATAGCTTCTGTTTTCTTACTGTTATTGGCTCAGGTTACCCAAATTGAGTGTCATGACCTCTGTCTTCCTTAGACTGATGTTCACACCTACCTGCTGGCAGTACTTATTCAGTCTATCTGTTTTTTCTTGGATGTGTTGATGTGATTGTCGTCTGCGTATTCCAGGTCTTTCAGTGTAGAAAACGTCCATATAATTCCTCTTGGACTTGCCCTCTATAGACTGACGCATCACCCAGTCTATGACTGTCAAAAATAAAGTTGTTGATAAGGGGATTTCCTGTCGTCCCCTCGAAAGTTAGGTTGCTCAATTGTGATGATACATTTTGACGTTTACTTTTCCGAACTTTTCTCTCCTCACCATCGTCCTATTATTTGACATATTTTGGCTTTCCGGTTTTGGCAGACATTTTGACTCCATCGTTTGACACTTTCAGGGAGTATTTTTTTCTGTTATTTCTATAGTTTCATATTCTCCACCTAATTCTCACTTTCTTTCCTTCCTGTCTGTTGTTTGTCTGTCCCTGACGAAGGCCTTGTTGCCGCAACGTAGGTTTTTTCTTGTCCTTTCCCTTTGTAAGACATATTACTTGTGAGTTTTTGTGTTTTTTCATTCTAATATTTTATGCACCTACATTTTTTGCTCTTGCTACACCTTTGACGTGTATACACTTTCTCTATCACGTCACGACTATTAGACAGGCCGGCGGATTATAATATTATCGCCCCTTGTCAGTAATGATGCGATAAACTTGGTAGGATTTGTCGACCGGCTATGTAATTCATTCGGTCAGACACGAGTATCCATCTTGAGGTAGTGTTTATCGACGCACGCCCAGACACAATGGCGAAGAGGACAACAGAAACCAAGATGGGCGTGTCTGCCACATCGGGTAGTTTTAATATTACCTCACCTGTAAACAGGGGAAGACTAGGCATTATCGCTTCGGCTCAAGAGTGTTTGTACTAATTACTACAAATAACCAGCGTTGCCACAGCAGATCTGGGTTTTGTGGCTTCCATCTGGGTATTTTTTTTTCAAAATCTGCATTAATCTGAGTATATTTGACAATTGGCATTTACAATGTATGTATATTCTGTGGACTGAGCATTATACATTATGTTTATATTATAACTAAATGTTATGGCTTGGCCATATCCGCCGCATAGAAGATGGTCGCATTCCGAAAGACATCATCTACGGACAACTAGCAGATGGCAAAAGAACAGTTGGGCGACTGCAGCTGAGGTTCAAAGATGTGTGCAAGAGATATGAGGGCACTGGTCATAAATCCAGCAACATGGGAGGATGAAGCTGCTGAGCGCATCAAGTGGCGATGCCATTTACGATGCCACCTCAGACTGGGCGAAAAGAAGCTTACATGACAAGCAGAGGAGAGAAGAAAACGTCGAAACAAGATGTAGAATCGTATACATATCTTGGCAGCAATGTAGACAAAGTTGGAGGGACAGACAGTGATATCAAAATAAGAATACAAAAAGCAAGAGGAGCTATCAGTGCATTGGGAAATATACAGAGATCAAGAGAAATCGGATCCAGCACAAAAATAAGAATCTTCAACCCAAATGTCAAGTTAGTACTATTATATGGCTCTGAAACATGCAGAACAACAAAAACAACAACCAAAAAGCTACAGATTTTCATAAACGGGTGCTTTCGTAGAATAGAAGGACTGAAATGGTATGACAAAGTCACAAATGTGGAATTGATGACAAGAACCAGACAAGTACCAGTGGAACAAGAGTTGAGAAGAAGACGCTGGCGATGGATAGGACACACATTGAGGAAACCTGTTGATAGAATTACAAGGCAGTCCTTATTCTGGAATCCACAGGGAAAGAGAGGCAGAGGTAGACCAAAAATTCATGGAAAAGAGAATTGGAAAAAGAATGGAAACTGATGAGGAACACATGTAAAGAACTTGAGCGGATGGCACAAGACAGGTGGACTTGGCACGTGTTTGTTGAAGGCCTATGCTCCTTGGGGAGCTAAATGTTATTGACTGATTGAATCTATGGGGTGTAAGCGCTAAGACAGTGCTCACATTTTATAAACCTTTTATTAGAGACAAAATAGATTATGGAATCATAATATGTGACTCTGCTGCGCACTGTAACAAGGAATTAGACAAAATTCAGCATCAATCTTTATGTACAATTATGTAGGATTTCTACACCTGACATTACGGAGAAAGGAATTAAGACCAAATTACGTGAACTACAGCAAGGGTCTTCAACCCTTTTTTTGCACCGCGGGCACATTTTAGATTAATAAAGAATGTGGTGGGCACCAACCGAATATCGCGATTCTCACATTTAAAACAGTTGTTAAGAACAAAATATACGAAATATTTATGTAAGGCAAAGTAAACGCCAGGAAATATTCATG
Organism: Oreohelix idahoensis; assembly: GCA_024509875.1. Classification (NCBI taxonomy): domain Eukaryota; kingdom Metazoa; phylum Mollusca; class Gastropoda; order Stylommatophora; family Oreohelicidae; genus Oreohelix; species Oreohelix idahoensis. The sequence continues at coordinate 45,673 of JAMPIV010012552.1, forward strand.
ATTTAAAAACAATTAATCTTCAAATTATTTTAGTAAAACCTATAATTAATGTGATCTCTGGCATTGAATGTCACTGGTCATGTGTTCATCGTGCCTATTGGACAAGTTTTTGAAATGTTATTGAGACCACTAACCGCAGATTCTTAATAATTTTAGTTCAGGCTAAGTTATAAATTCTGACAATGCAAGCAAAATTATATATTTATTCTGTCATTCGCAAATTATTCACTAGCAGAAATAAGCTTTGGCGGGCACGCTAGTGCCCGCGGACATCTGATATACAGCTTTTACCAAATGTCAACAAGCAACTCGGGTCAATTCAATAAATACCAATAGACACCCAACAGGATGTAAGTGTATAGAGGAAATTGTCTATCTGGGTACTTTAAATAAATCAACTACTAAAGTTGTGAATACAAGCCGGTGGTTCCATCCTGAGAGATCAAGAAACCAGACACGGACTATCACTCGGCATGAATACTTAAAATGAAGCAAACAAATTAATAATACCGAAAGGTTAAAAAAAAATACAGCCAACAATAAATATCAAAGGACCTTATTACTGAAAACATAGATGGATCCAAAGGAGACGATGGCAAACTAGGGATAAGGATATATACTCCAATATGGAAAATGGCAAAATAACATAGTATCACAGAATATTCATCCAGTTTCACTGCAGATATGATGGAAATACTACAAGCAATAGGAATATTCCCTAATAACCCTCACAAGAAACTAATAATGTTAACAGACTCTTTCAACAATACAAACATCAAGAAACGTTATTGTTATTGTTATTGTTAGGCGGAGTCGACCTCACTGCACTCATGACAAACCCATAGGTGATCAGTCCCCCTCATCAAATGTCGAAGAGAATGAATGTTAATTGTACTTGTTGCACGCTGATTGCACAAACGACGGATGCATCCCCCCTCACGCCCATCTCTGCTAGTCTTAAGTTTGATGCCAAATTCCAACAGTCTTGGCTTTCTTGATTCATCTATTTCAGTATTATTGTCTAGCAGGCGATAATTAATAGCCCTTAGTATCTTTCCCTTATCCATGTCCATTGTCCGTCCCCATTATGGAAGCCCTCGAGGCTAGTCTGCCAACTCTCTCATTGCCATGAACCCCTGCATGACCAGGACAGTAAATCCACGCCAGTTCTTGAAGACTTGAGGATTCTGTTGATGTTTTCAATTCTTGCCGCAGCCATCCGTTCTGAACTTTCCAGTTGAATTGAGGAAAAAAAATATAAAAAGAACACACACAAATGGTAATACGTCTTACAAGGAGAAAGGACAAGAAAAACCTACGTTGCGGCCACAAGGCCTTCGTCAGGGACAGACAAACAAGAGACAGGAGGGAAAGAAAATGAGAATTAAGTAGAGAACATGGAGCTATAAAAATAAGAGAAAAAAAATACTCCCTTATGTCCAGTCACATGTAGCAAGATGGCTGCCACTAAACCGGAAGTCGATAGTATATTAAAAACAAAAAATAAGAAATAATGAAAACAAGGACTGGAAAACAGATTTTAAAAAATAAATAAATAAATAAAAATAAAATAAAAAAGTAAATTAAAATTAAAATTTTAAAAAATTAAATACATAAAGTGAGGAAAAAGCGATTAAAATGGGTGATCGCAACAAGGTAGAAAGTCATAATACAGCTGGGACTAGATAGAAAAGATCGCTTCAGACAAAAGAATGTTGGATGAGGCGTTGTTCCTGGCGAAACCGACTGTTGACGTCCGAGGAACAGGATCTGATGGCTGTTATCTGGATGTCAGTGGCACCATGGTGGCCAGGGCCATTGAAGTGGATGGCCACAGGTGTGGATTTCAACTGAGAGATGTCGTAGAGGTCTCTGCAGAATCGGTCGCCCAGTCGTGTGCCCGTTTGGCCGATGTAATTAATGTTGCAGCGTTTGCATATAATCCAACCAAGATCTGCTTACTCGTAGCAAGCAAGAGGACATGTACACCATCATAGCTGGCAGACGCTGGAGCTGGGTTGGTCATGTCCTCAGAAGAGGCCCCGATGCCATCACAAGAACAGCTATGTTTTGGACCCCTGAAGGAAAGCGAAAGAGAGGCCGACCAAAAACAACTTGGCAGAGGACTGTAGAGGCTGAGATGCAAAGAATGAACCAGAGCTGGGGCACTGTACGAAGGATGGCCACCGACCGTGCAAAGTGGAATCAATTTGTTGTTGCCCTACAAGACGCCACTAGGCGTGATGGCCACTGACTGCTTTGACGGTCGGTGGTTAAGGATCGAAGAAGAAGAAGTTTGCATATAATAGCATAAATGACGTTGCGTAACTCACATGTGAAGCCATGGGTGATGGTGAACTTGGCATTAGGGAACGAGACTGAGCGTGTTTCGATTACATACTGACATGTCTTACATCGTGTGCGGTTACATGGCTTGGTCCCAAAGTGGCCATCGTTGACGGTTTTCAAACGGCTGTGGACTAGGAGGTCCCTCAAATTTTTATTCCGTCTATACGCCAGCAAGGGTGGCTCACTAAACCCTTCCCGCGCCACTGGGTCAGCTTGGAGGAGAGGTAGGTGACGATACAGGATCCTTTTAACAACAGTGCTGTGAGGGTGATAGGTCATTATTAACTTGACTCTATCAGAGGAGGTTTTTCCAAAGCATGGCCTGAGATTCTGATAATATAACTGCCCTGGTTGATGGAGTTTCAGACAGCCACATCAGTGCTGCAGTAAATGCTTCTACCTCCATTCTCATGCTGGAGGTTGTTGTCATGTAGGCTCCACTCTGTTCAGCGACGACCCTGCCCTTTATTCTCGCAGAGAAGCCCCATCCTGATTTCTCACCACACACTACAGACCCATCAGTTAACACAATGGTGTCATCATCCACAGCCATTGTTTTTAAAGCTGCCAGTCCTCGCTTGCACTTCTGTGTGATCAGTTCGACATGATACTTGAACGATAGCGCACGATCGAACGTCACTCCCAGATACTTCAGCTTTTTTTGCCTTTCAAAGTTCTGGCCATTGAAAGTGATTTGGTCTGCTTTCACTACAGAGTTGTTCAAAGTGCACCACATCACAAAGGCCTTGTTGAGATTGACCTTTGATCCCCTTTCCTTACACCATTCAGAAACCGCTTGTAGTGTCTCTTGTGTTCTTTGGACCATTTTCTGTCTGTCTGAGCCAGTTCTGTACATGTCATCTGCGAAAGTTAATGTTCGTCCCAGTCCTTTTGGTTGAAAGGTTGCTACTTTTGCTGTGTAGATGTTAATCAGCACTGATGATAGTGAAGAAAACTGGGGTAATTTCGGGCACATGAGTATTAGTTCTGATGTCCATTGCAAAGCAAAATGCAACTGATCTCTTAGTTAAGGCAGTTGCTATCCACCTTGTTAGCCATTTTGAATGTTCCCTTCTTCGACACAGCTAAGTGATTTTTCACGCATTTTATTAGTGTTATTCATTCCTGTCTTCGTTTCGTTGATTATTTACTTTCTTGTTTCGACATGTCTTTCTGGTTTCACGATTTTCTCGCATTATTACTGTTATCGTTTCGCTCATCACTGTGGTTTCATCTGCTTGTATCGCTCATTTGACGTTTTCCTCATCATCACAGATCTTTGTAGTACATATATGTAGTCCTTGTCCTTGTCACCTGTTCGTAACTGTGGCTGACGAAGGGTAAAACCCGAAACGTCCCTTGTCTCATGTGTACCGTTTACTTGTAAAACTGATTTCATACCATATTATTTTTTAATTTATATATTTGTTTTTACCAGTTTTACTGCAGCCTTATCATCCTCTGTTAAACACTATAGGCCTACCCAATTCATTGCTGCTACCCTGTTTTCGTTTTGTGATCATTTTATATTGTCCACGTCTCTTCTTTCATATTTTTGCGTTTCTTCAATATGCCCTACCAGAAACACTTGATTTCTTCTCTTCATGCCTTTATTTCCAATTCTTTTTCTCTCATGCCTTCGGACATATCTCGGACTGCCACTGCCTTAGCCTTCACCACATACAAAAAAACACGATTCACATGTCACTCTAATTTTCTTAATAACTGTCTTCGGGTTAGAGTTATCCCTAAAGGGTTTCTTTCCCACTTCCATCCTTCGACTGGACACTTTCATCCTTCTGCATTGCACCGCTTGCAATTAATTGATAAAAAGTGTTCCTTTCAACGCATGAGGTGTGTTATTGCTATGCATAAACGCCTGCTCGCTGACTTGGAACGTTTAAAATCTTTTTTTTTTTTTTTTTTTTTTTTTTAAAAAACCATGTTGAACTATAACTACAAAAGGAAAAATACCGACTAGAGATAATATAAAACAAATACAAACAAAAACATATTACAATAAAAGAAACACGTCCTGATATAACCAACAAATCCATGTACATGGTAGATGGTTGAAAGGGGCGTGCTACAAAATGAAGTAGCAAACACATTAAATAAAAAAAAAAAAAAAACTTCGTCTACTGACTTCTTCGTACCCGACAGCCTTGCTCCTTATTCGTACTATTATTCATGATACTAATAAGGAGCTCTACACTCGGCTGAGCACGCATAAAAAAGACAAATTGCGTCGCCTCCGCCCTCAGGTTCCTTCTGAATCTTCAACGTCCCCTGTTCCTACTTCTACCAAAGTTATTTGCATTCCTCCCGATCTACAACTATCTCCTGATGAATTATCTGTTCTTAGTAAAGGTCTCAAGTTTGAGAGCCATTTTGAATGTTCCCTTCTTCGACACAGCTAAGTGATTTTTCACGCATTTTATTAGTGTTATTCATTCCTGTCTTCGTTTCGTTGATTATTTACTTTCTTGTTTCGACATGTCTTTCTGGTTTCACGATTTTCTCGCATTATTACTGTTATCGTTTCGCTCATCACTGTGGTTTCATCTGCTTGTATCGCTCATTTGACGTTTTCCTCATCATCACAGATCTTTGTAGTACATATATGTAGTCCTTGTCCTTGTCACCTGTTCGTGACTGTGGCTGACGAAGGGTAAAACCCGAAACGTCCCTTGTCTCATGTGTACCGTTTACTTGTAAAACTGATTTCATACCATATTATTTTTTAATTTATATATACGCTTATACCACCTGCCATTACACAGCAGATTAGTGTTGCAAAGTGCACACTGTTTTAAGCACCCTCTAGGTCGATTGCGACAGCCACCGTTTCTCATTTACCCTGGAATCCTTCTTACACATCGTGCGCAAACGTTCCAGCATTACCACATGTTGTTTTCATGGGCCTTTAGCTACACAGGGTATCAGGAAGGGTGTGTTGCTGATGACCTGTCTCGCAACTATCTTTTCAAGTAATTTACCATAGACATTCTGTTGTGTAATAATTCGATAGCTGCTGAGCAGTGTGGGGTTTTTGCTAGGTTTAGGAAGTGGCCGAAGGTAACTGTGTAGCCAATCTTCCGGCACCTCAGCACTCCGTATGCTGGTATTGAAATCACTCAACATAATTATAATGGCTGTGTTGTCGAGCTGTTTAATGTGATGGTATTGTACACCATCAGGACCTGGAGCAGTGTTTCTGCTGGTTTTCAATGTGTACACAACGTCCTCTTCAAAATGAGATCAAAGTATATCTGGCCCTTTATGCCATTTTCCAGAACATCGTCTTCTTTGAAACTTAGCCGCAGTCAGTGGCCATCACGCCTGTTGGCGACAAATTGTTTGCGGTAAACTACTAGAAAAGATAGTAGCACGGAAAATAATAAATCGCCTCGAAAATGCACAGATCCTACCCGATACTCTCGGAAACTATAGGCCCATGAAAGTAACATGGGGCAACGCTGCAACTTTTGCTTATGATGTTCCAAGGTAAATGAGAAACGGTTGCTGTGACAATCAACCTAGAGGATGCTTGTATCAGTGTGAACTTTGAAACATTAATGAACCGTGTAATGGCTTGCAGTGTTAAGCCTTAGTTAACCAGATGGATAGCAGCTGCCTTAACTGAGAGATCAGTGACATTTCGCGCTGCAACATGGACATCAGAGTCAATGTGCATTTGCCCGGGACTACCCCAGGGTTCTCCATTATCACCGGTGCTGTTTAATATATATTCAGCAAAAGTATCCACCATTCAACCAACTGGGTTGGGACGAACATTGACTTTTGCTGATGACATACTCATTTACACAACTGGCTCTGACCGACAGGAAATGGTTAATTGCATACATGATACACTACAGGAGGTGTATTAAATGGTGAGAGGGAATTGGCTCCAAAGTCAATCCCAACAAGGCTTGCGTGATGTGGTGCTCCTTAAACACCTCCATAGTGAAAACAGCTCTTCCGGATACTACTCTCAATTGAAATAAAATTGAAAGTTGTCGTAAATTTATTTTGAGAGAAAGAGTCTTAGAAATAGTGGTCCGGTTTAGAGTGGAAAATGATGATGGAAGCTCAGTGATAGAAAATGTAGAGATTAAATAGTTGCTTCACAGCGTGCTGGAGGAGAGTAAAGACAGACTTATTTACGACAAATCGTTTCTCTCAATCTTCTCTTCCACTCTCCCGGTCAAACAATTATTTGCCAGTTTTCCAGACACACCTCTGCGCGCACACCGATTGGGTGTTTTCAAACACACAGACGACGTAGATACAAACTATATTAAACGAATAGGGGAAAAGTTGGGCTTTGGGTATCTCCAACACAGTACTAAATGAGTTTATGTGATTTTATTAACCTTAAACATCAATCACTAACAAATATCAGGTATTACATAGATTATCATAAGTACACAAATGCAAATAACAAGTTTGGGAGGGGTGAAGAAGATTGGTATCGACTAAGCCCTTCCCGCTTATTAGACAAAGATAAACCCAGTCCAGAGATAGATAATATCAGGAACATGGGTACGTTAACCTAACAGTGAAGTTAATTGCTCTGAAAGAGGTGTTACAAAGTTAGGTATAGGTGATAGAAAAAACCTGTTCTTCCCAGCTGTTCTTCCCTTTACTAAGCAAATGAAAAGGAGGGGGGGGGGGTGGGGGGGGTTGAAAACAGAGTTAACCAATTATTACCTCCCCCTTAAAGGAACAGTGCAGGGAGTACAGAAAAATTATATTACCAGGCACGAAAGTTAACAAAAGGGTTACGAGAGAAAAAAAAAAGATTAAATTTCCTGTCATTCATGCACACGCGTGAGGATCCACACTCATATATTCACACACTTACCAAATGCAGCCTCAGACGATCCATAAAAAGCATATAAAACAGCAAGTATTCTCTTGACATGTGAAACTGTCTAGCACTTCGATGTCCCGCCCCAGATGTTTGCGAGGTTTTGCTGGTAACAAATATTCTCACTTATCGCAAGACTTGAAGGCTAAGAGTTCTTGTGCTTTTATTATATTAAAAAAAAGAGTCTATGGGATGGCACTGACACAGTTCGGCACAGGGGTGAAAATGAAGTGATCTCTTTTAATCTTCCGCTATGGTAAAATTCCTTCAATGCGTGATGATAGTAACTGACCGGAAAGTTTTATTAAATCCAATTGAGGAAAAACTAGGCTCAGTCACAGTCAGGAAAATATGTACTCTCTCACAGTAAACAGTAAATGTATTATCGCTACTGGCGATGATTACCTTCCAGTTTGTCTTACTGATTTTTAATGGTAATAAGGCGATTGTTCTTTTAAATGTTCTTGGGTGGGCTTTATTTCATTTAATTATGACAGCTAGGTCGCAAAGGACCGCCACAAAGATTATATTTAAAAGAAATGTTTCTTCAATATGACTGGAAGTTTATAGGATGATTTCTTTATTTCTTTCTTTATTTAGCTGGGACCGCAGGTTACGATCACTCGCTTTGCACAGAATAGAAATCACTGCAATATATATATATATCCAGGGGAAAATCTATAACAAGATTTCAATAAAGCTAGTGAGATGTTAGTGGGCGTGATTTAATCTCTCCTTAAATCAATGCGATGACCAGAATGAACGATAGGTAAACTGTCCGCATATCTATCAGCAAACGTGTTTGCCCTCTGTGTGGAACAGTTGCATAGCTAATGAATCCACGTGAAAAGAAGTCCCGTATGACAAGAATTACAACAATTTTCGGGGCCACTGATGCTATACGAAGGGGTCGTTACAAAGGGTCGTACTCTTTCATCCAACAAAATTCAGGGTCAATCCGGGTCAGCTGAGTTCGTCCATCACAATCGTCCCCTCTTTTGAGACGTGAAAACGTGTTTTCATGTTTGATTTATGACGACGAAGCTGCCCTGATCGGTAACTTTTGGATGATTGGTATCTTCACCTTCCTCCTCTTCCTCTGTAGTCCAGTTTCTACTCAGGAAATCAGCCCCGACGTTCTGTCTTCCCGGAATATATTCCACTTTGAAAGAATAAACGCTTAAAAGGAGGGCCCAACGCATGATCCTAGCGTTAAATTCTTTATTGGCACCAAGAAATGCTAACGGAGCGTGGTCTGTTTGCACCGTGAAAGATGTACCATAGAGGAACTCATGATGGCGTCTGATACCGTCAATCAGAGCAAGACATTCCCTTTCAACTACGCTGTAGTTCCGCTCATCTTTATTTAATTTCCGACTGCCATAGGCAACTGGAAATAGCATGTTCAGGTCACTGTCATCGGCTTGAAGCAGTGTTGACCCGATGCCCTGACCTGACGCGTCGACTCTCAGTACAAAAGGTTTCTTGAGGTCAGGCAACCTCAAAATGGGGTGTGCAGACAACTGTCCTTTCAAAGTGCTATACGCGTGTTCGCACTTTTGATCCCATATGACCTTATTAGGACAACCTTTCTTTGTGAGGTCAGTCAGAGGTGCCGTCAGTCCGTTGAAGTTCTGGATGTACTTCTGATAGAATGCACATAGCGATATGAAGGAACGTACGTCTTTCTTCGTTCGGGGTCAGGTAATGGGATTTTATCTTTAATCTGTTTTATGTACTGTGAAGAGTCATATAAAGAATCAGTTATTGTCTTGCTATGGAGTACAAGTTGGTGTGATCCCTAGTCTGTTTATATTGTACTTGCAATAAAAATATCATCCCGTCTATTCATTGTTCTTCTACAATGTGATCTGTTTTGCTTGTTTCTGTTCTGAAGTTACACACCATTGCAGCTACTTGATGTCTATTATTTTTGAAGTTAATGTTTTCTACATTTCATTATTTGACTTTGGAATGACAATTTACAAATAGAGCTTTATGTAACTTGATAAATCAAAAATGCTTTACCAGAACACATTTGTATCTTCTTCAGAAATGATCCCAGCCAAATGGTATCAATCAATTCAACAGTTAAGGAGTGAAACTTCTGGTAGAAGTAGACTACAGAAGAACTCTGATGGAGGTGCTACTTCAACACAAGCAGAAGCATCTCAGCACAATTCTCCAGAACATTGTCCTCTATGTTTAGAGCCAGTCAATAAGAAATCATTCACCAACAGTTGTATCCACTCATTTTGTTTTGGCTGCTTAAAGCAGTGGTCCAATGTTAAAGCTGAGTGTCCCGTGTGTAGGTGTTTATTTGCAGGAATTATTCACAACAATCGTGCAGACGACAGTTATAATATTTCTAAAGTATAACTTGGTGACAGTGTAGGCATGTTAAGTTATGGCATATGTTTGTACCAGATTTACTCTGTTATAATGTGTTGCTATGAAATAACAGCTGCAGTTTGTATGTGCATTTATTTGTTTTGTATTTTAAAATATTCTCTACCAGTGTAAAAGTATGGAATGCTAGGACTTGGTTTGGTGTGAACTTGGAACAAGACACTACTCATGTTATGTTTATGTGTAAGAGAGAGAAAGAGACCAGTTTCACATGTTGATTGATGAAAGCTATGGACCCCATTGATTGTCCAATGAAGGCTGTGGAGAAAGTTTAGGAAAAAATGTAAATAAAAACAATTAAATATGTTAGACTTTAAATTTTTTGTTGTGTACATGTACTAGCAAGGGGTTTGTTGTGCACATGATAAAAAAACCTGGTATAGAGGCTGTATAAGTATAGTTTTTTGTTTTGGGCTAAATGTGGTGGACTAAAATGTAACACTTATGAATAATGCTGTCTCACAATAGTATCCAATGTGTGGTATGCATTAAGTTGCTGTGCACATTAAATTGGGATTCAAGGCAAAGGTCACCTCTACACTGAAGCTCTGCTACAGTGGCTCTATCTTATTGACTTGATTGTGCACTGAAAGCCTTTATCTATTCATCTCTTGATATTATCTTCTGCTTACAGTCATAAGTCATGTGCAAACACCCCCCCCCCGGCCCCAGGGCTGAAACACTTGTCTGATGGGGAACCACTTCTAATGATCAGATTGCATCCTGTTATGATGCTCTGTACAGTAGAACTCTGATGGAGGTGTTACTTTAACACAAGCAGAAGCATCTCAACAAAACTCTCCAGAACAACTCGTGTCCATTAGCGGACAGCAAATAGTGGTAGGATTTCGGTGCCTTGCCTTCAGGGAAGTACCTAGGTTTTATTTTTATATTTATTTAAGTTCTTATGTGTCCTATCTAACCTTCACTTTCTTTCCTTTCCCTGACGAAGGCCTTGTGGCCGTAACGTAGACTATTTTCTTTGTCTTTTGTCCTCGTAAGACGAATCACCTTTTTTCGATTTTTTTTTCACACCCATCCATTTCTGTACAGTAGAGTTTCCTTTTTTCATATCTTTTCTGTTTTCCTATTCTGCTGTCATGTTTAGTAAAATACAATGTGTTTTTATTGTATGTCCACAATATTTTGTTTGTCTGATTTGGGTCTTGTCCAGTCTTTTTTCTTTGATACCTTAATTTGTTTTCTTGAGACTTTTCCCATTCTTGTAAATATCCTTATTTCAAGGGCCTCAATTCTTCCTTCTGGTAGGTACCACAAAGTGATTTTTGTTTGCACAGAAACACCAGAGAAAACAATGTAGTTTTGAAGCCCTTGGTAAATCATGAAATTTTGTACTTTATTTTTAAAAATAGGACAACAAATAAAAAAGTTATAGCATTTTTTAAAATGTGGGGACTTCGCAACATTGAAAACGTTACATCACACCAACTTCAGAACACTGCCGTCTTCTTAAATATAATCTTACAACTTTCTCTGACAAACAGCATATAGTCTGGAATATACTGATCACACAAAGAAAACTATAGGGCTACATCATGAAAAATTATAAATATATTTGAGACCAAAAATTGCAAATCTGCAAAACACATTACCAAAAAAAAAAAAATTGGTTGAATGAAAGTCAATATTTACAACATCATATTTCAAAAAGTATAAAAGGTACAAGCTTTAAATATGTACATATTAATCTGCATACTACACACATATATCTCAATTTTTTTTCACAGAATTTAAACATCTATTTGTTCTTGTATAATTTTTAAAAATGTGTTCAGAGGCCAATTTGTCGCAGGGGAAGAAAAAAATGTGAAAATGAAGAAATTTTTTTTTTTAAGATACTGTCCATATTTCATTTAAAAAATGTGTAGGCAATAATTAACAACATCTAAACAATAATTAACAACATCTAAACGCTATATTTTTTTTAAACAACTGGTTATTAGCATTTAAAAAGACATTTTTAAACTGGAGGAGAATGATCATGGCGCACTCTTTCCCTGCGAGGGGGCAATGAAGCCTCAAAACCTAAATGCTTTAGAAGTCCAAAATACAATTCTTTGATATTTCCTGATAGTTTAATGTCCTTATTCAATATTATTTTTCTGTATCTTAACTGAGCCTTAAGATTTCTAAGGGCATTTCGTCCATTAAAAATTGTATCTACATCCTCCTTTGTGAAGGCAAAGACCCCCTTGGCTTATGATTGTGTTATATAACTCTAACTTCTTCTCTGCATTCTTAACATCTTTCTCTATTTTCCTCCTATTGTTGTCAGTTATTTGCTGTTTGATTTTTTCTTTAACTGCCCTCTCTGATTCTTTACTTCGTTTTTTCCATTCCAGTCTATTATAGTATTACATTACTCGTGTTTAGGGTTAACACTAATCCTAAACCTAACTGCTACGAAAGAACACAAATCTACACATATTCACTATGGGGCAAAAAGGTACGAGTAATAGGAAATTACCATATTATATTATAATTAGATATATTATATATAGTTACTGCGGCTCCTATTTTATGAAAGCTGTTTATATTTATATATATTTCTTCTTTTCGGGGGAATTTTAAGACTATCAACTATTGGCTGCGAGTCCGGACATTTCAGTACAGAATCAGCTACTTTAATTATGGAATTTTCCAGTCTCCTAGCCTTGACTCAATATGTCGGCAATTGGCTTTGGCCTTGCTATACCCTTCGCTTTCGAGATCAAAATTCACCCTGTTATGTTGCACAAATAAACCTTCATTCAATTAAACATTAATCAAAACGTGCATTTTTTATTCAGATTGGTAACTTTCTTAGCTTTTCAAGCTCGTGAAATAATTAGATTGATGCGTGAATGTCTGAAGTGGTGATAACACATTCATTCCACGCTGTTACAACAACTATGTGATCGTGTTAAATTGCTAAATAATATTAAAACTATTGTAAAGTTTTCTTTTAAAGTTCAAAACATTGTTAATAAGTGATATACTTATGTATAGTCATCTTCAAATCAGAAGATGTGATGAAGTTTGAACACGAACCAACATAAGTGGCATGCCGATTTTGATCGACATCGGGAGTTATCACGGTCGATGTAACAGCCTCGCTCTGCATTTTTCGCTAAAATTCTTGACTGAGAGAGCGTTACTTAAAGTCAAATCGCTTCACCAGCAAACATCAGAAGTCTTTGATATTTTACAGGAATAAATAAAAATGGCTCCCAAATCTTCTCATACCATGCAAGGAATTATAACACAACTTAAAATGTCAAATCTTGTAAAATTTCAACTTCACTTCGAGAAATCTACGTCTTCCACTTTGTTTTCTACAGCTTGCATTATACGAAATTAAAGCTATTCCTCTGCCCATCCTAATGCTGAAAACCGTATGCAAATCAGACGTCTGCTGGTCAAGCGAAACCCGTTTGAATGAAGCGGGGTGAGGTAAAAAACTCCGAGAATTGGCCGCGCGCCGGGGCCAACTACGCGTAACGTTGCTGTTTGTTTTTATTAGTAAAAAAATACTTCAATAACTTTTATTATTCGGGAATTAATACATTTCTAAAGAGAAGAAGATAAAGAGTATCGTGATATAAATTTTATTACAATCCGCTTAATAGCAAAGGGACTGACGACTTAAACTTGACGAATTTCCCTCAGTTTTCTCCATTTTCGTCCGTTTTCAACAGCACGAAGCGGGCCCTTTGTGGTACCTACTTCTGGTTGATAGTTCACTAACCTTTGTTTATCTCCCTTTCAAAAATGCTCTCATTTTTAACGTAAACAGCAGTAGTCTATGTTTGGAAGTTAATACCTGTTTCATGTTATTTAATTCTGCTTTGACAGTTTCTTCAGCCTTCCAAATGTTCCCTTCCTTTTTTTTAATTCAAGGTTACATCCCATTTATTCTATCTTTTACAGTTGTCTTCTCATTGATGTTGCTAATTATCATAGTTTGTGATGTCTTAGTGTTTGTCCATTATATTTGTAAATAAACAAAGGGGGTGGTTGTAAGGCTTAAAAAATGTACTAAAATATGAGTAGTAATTCAGGCAGTTTTACAAATGATCATTTGTTGTTTCATTTGAGATAATAAAACAATATTATCTGCTATATGTAGTCTAGTTATTGACTTAGTCCACATATTTTTTCTTTGTGATGACGTTTTCTGTGTTATTGACTTAGTCCACATGAAGGTTTTTTTTGCTTAGTGTGATGTAATTGTTGGCTAAGAAGTGGCTCTGTGCAGGACGTGACAATCCCTTGGGAGAGCCCAGTATTTTAGCTCTGCATAGTTGGAGAGCCCCCTTGGATGACAGGGAATGCACAGTATGCTAAGCGCTTCTTCCTCCTAGCTTGGGACCAGATGTGTCAGCTCATTAAATGCAACCCAGCTGGAGAAACTTAAGCTCGAGACTTCAACTTAACATGTTTCATGTGTGGCAGAAAAGTCTAGATCTACAGTGTAAATAATATCAAGGACTCTTAGACTTGGTATTGGTTGCTAAAGAGCAAAAAGTTCAACAGCCCTAGTTAACAATAACAACTTAAATCCAAACACCTGAAAACACAAATGATCTGAAAATAGAAACTGTCTTTGGTCTACTTTCTGGGCAATTGTTTGGGCTGTTGTTCTAATGCAGTTTAGGCAGCTTGGGTGAATTTGGGTTTCTTTTCAAATGCGATTTGGGCAACATCTGAAAACTGGTTTCCTAAACAAAGCTATCCCCAAAGCTTTTGGATGAAAGGTTGCAGACGTGTATATTCAATGTTTTTTGTTGTATGTGGTGGACCAAATGTAACAGACTTATCAATATTGCTTTATCATTTAATTTTCTTGTGTGTTGTATTTGTCTTGTTGCTGTGTACATAGGTTTTGTTTTCTCCGTGTTTATTCATTATATGTGTAACAGGGTTTGTAGCAGCTTTGGAAAAGTCTGGAATGACAGGAAAGACTTCCAAACCTTGAAAAAATTGAAAAATCTGAAAGATAGGCTAAAAACTTCGAATTTACCCCTTAGGATCTGAAAAAAAAAAGTATAAAGCACAAGTTTGAAGCATAAGGATTTTGGTTATTGATGACAGATTTTGGTAGGCATTATCAGCTACAGCAGTCTATTTTGTTTTTAACACAAAATCTATTTCCTGACATTCGGAAATTTTTATTAAATTTTAGGATTAGCAGGACAAAGTACCTTAGTTCATTTAGTTTGACATGAAGGGAAAGGATTTGAGTTGGGGAAGCATGCCTGGGTGTCTGCTTGAAGAAATGTCACATTATAAAAATAATGAATATCTCTCACACATAAAGTGAACATTGCACAAATTGCAAATTAATTTGTAAAAAAGTAGAGTGGATTTGACAAGCAGTATCTTGTTTCTGGACAGAAACATCAGGTACTTGCTTCAGTGCTTGTCATTAGCATTAAATCATTCGTTTCCACTGGAGTATGCAATAAATTGAATTTCTGGGTGAAAGTGAAGAGCAGTAATCCATGTGTTCCACACAGCCCCAGAAAAGAATGTTGAGATGCAGTAATAAGGGGTCATGGTTAGGTTTAAGAATCTTAACCAATTCAGCGTGGGCTACTTGTTTGGATGTTAACAAAGAACATGACCCGCTGTTCTTCATTTCTTGATTCATTCATAACCCTCTGCTCATAAGGAGCATAGGCCTTCAGCAAACACATGCCAAGTCCTTCTGTCACGTGCCATCCGCTCAAGTTCTTTCCATGTTTTCCTCATCATTTTCACCTCTGTTTCCAGTTCTCTTCTCCATGTACTTCTTGGTCCACCTCTGCCTCTCTTGCCCTGGGGGTTCCAAAACAAGGACTGCCTTGCAATGCTATCAACAGGTTTCCTTAGTGTGTGTCCTATCCATCGCCATCGTCTTCTTCTAATCTCTTGTTCCACTGGTTCCTGTCATCAGTTCCACTTTGGTAACTTTGTCATACCATTTTAACAGGGTTCGTAGCAACCTGGAAAAACCTGGAAAATGGAAAAAAAAATTCCAGGCCTTGACAAGCCTGGAAAAATGGCTAAAAGTCTTGAATTTCCCGCATCGGACCTGGAAAAAAATTACAAATCGAAAGTTGTCCATTTTTCAGTTATTGATGGTATTTTTCGTTAAACTTCAGTTACCTTAGAATTTTTACTTCCCTTTGCGCACTAAATCCATTTCCAGATGTTTTCGGCGGTTTGTGTTTTCGGCGATTTTGCATTTTCGGCGATTTGCGTTAATGATGTGACGCAGATTTATTTTTAGCGCTCGCCTCTGTTGTTACTCGAAAGCTACTGGGAAAAAATTGATTTATAACCTCAGACCTAAGGGTCTTTTATATTTGGACATGCGCCCTAATATAACCGACTAAGTTGAACAGGACACGCCTCACCAAAACGAGGCAAAACTTAAAAAAAAAAACACCAAGAACTTGTCTCTACGCATTCATGCTATGTTAAATCGTTCATTTCAACTGAGGTAAGTAGGCTAATAAATTCATTTATCTCATTTATAAAACATATTTACATAAGTGCAGTTTATAGATAGACCTACTGTAATTTACAATGTAGGCTTATTTACAGTTTTATTTTTAACCATGGCCAAAGTTAGTGTTTGAATGAAATTTCTTGGTTTACAACTGCTTACGGGAATATATTTGACACAGTTTAAGATGGTCAGGAATAGAAATTGATGGCAATTCCATATCCTATAGCCTACCCTGTTATCAGACCATGTCCCACTGTTCATTTCATCAAATCTTTTGGAAATAAATATATTTTGAATGCTTTTTTATTATATTTATGATGAAGAGACATATCCCGTTCTGCTCTGCAGGGTTATATTTAGGATATGCCTAGGCTACATGTTTTAAATTCCAGATAACGTGAATAACCGCCGATACATGAAAGTGGCATCACATCTGTCAAATCGCTGTAATTAAGATGAATGAAAATTACCAATTTTGTGCATAGGCCTATGTTATTTAAAATTTTAAAAATAATTTAAATTTTAATATGTTTTTTTAATCAAAACAAACAGAAACGATAAAACAAAACAAACCCCCAACAACAAAAAATCAAACAAAAATAGTAAAGATGGAGAGGGGGTGTGTGTAAAGGCCTGATGGTTCCAGTTAAATATTTAATAGATTTTCACATCATTAGTGTTATAAGGATATCATCATACCTTCACCCTCCCAATTACTATATATTAACTTTTGTTCTAGTTAAATATTGTTTGACTATATTATTCATGCGTTTAGAACTGACTTGGTAAATATACATAGCTTAGGTCTACTAATAATTTTTTGTGTGTTCCATTTTTTTTTTAACAGAGAAGAACACAACCCCAAGGGGCAGTTTTTCCCTCAGAAACATCAAAACCATCTAACACTACTCCCTCGGACACGTCAAAAAACGTCTAACACTACTAGGAGAACTACAGATGGGACATCATTTGTGACCAAGGAAGGAAGAAACTCTCAGAGCTGAGATTATTTGGACTCTTTTTTCAGTGAAAAGTCACCATAGTTTTAATTCAAATTTCATACGAAACAAGGGACATATTCTCTTCTGTGGTAGTTTTTATTCAGCCTTCAGCTTTATTTCAAGACCTGAAATTCAGATTGGTGCATTTGGAACAGTAGCTGAAAATAGGAAGCATTTTCCTGTAGCACTGAAGAAAAAACAACTCAAATTGAAAAAGACAAATCATCCTGTGTTTTGTGCGACAGAAGATAAGGCATGCCGACAGTCACCTGGCATGATACGAAAAGATTTAACCTTATATCTACTGTTCACTCCAATGATAATATAAACAAGACAGTTAGAAAGACAAATTCTTTAGGGCAGAACAATTCAGAAGCCAGTGCTTGCAGAAAAATACAGCAAAAGTATGGGAGGTGTCGACCACTTCAGCCAACTAGGTGCAAGCTACCCCTACCCACACAGATCCTATTTTTATATCATTTCTTAGTTGAAACTGCCCTGGTCAATGAGCACATAACCTACAACACTGCCAACTCTACAAAAAAAGATCAAAGCAAAGATCAGGATGTCAGTATGACTCTTATTGAACCTGCTATTCTTCAATGCAATGTGACACCTTCAAAACCACAGGTCACAACAACACGACTTACTGAGCACCACTTCATTGATAAATATGAAAGGGCAAGGTACAAACCAGACTGTAAAGTGTGTAAGGCTGCAGGGAACAGAAGCATGACTTGCATGTACTGCCAGATTGCAATGTACCTCTATGCCTGATACCCTGCTTCAAGTTATATCACACAGTCAAGGATTATCAACGATCCAGACAAAGACTCTTGCAGAGGCCTACAGCTACAACTTCAACCCCAGCTAAGGAAAAAAGCTGCTCAGACTAAAACTAGAGGTACTGTGGTGGGGTGGGCGAGAAGATGATGATGATTATATTGTGATATTTGATCACTCTCTTTTCACACTCGCAACCGACCCTAATCAACAATAAAACTCTTGATTCTAAAGGCAGGGGCTGTATTTATTTTTACAACCCATTCAGTGATTAAGCAAACATTAAACAAGCAAACTAGCGAACTTAACAAAACAAAACACCCAGCATGTGCCCCATTGCTAATTCTGGAGAAGCAAACAAAGCAACGACTGGTTAAAATCATAATAGTTAAATAATGATACTCTCACCTGTCAAACAGTCCTTCCACGTGTACTACCTGACACCCTCAACTATCACACGCACGCACTCATGCGTGTCATCCAATGCGACTAGTAAGGTGTTGTGCGTGGGGCTGGCAATCTCACCATGTAACACAGATTGCTACCGAAACCACTACTGCAAGAGCACACTCAGCTATCACACACACACACACACACACACTCATGCATGTTGTCCAATGCGACTAGTAAGGTGTTGTGCTTGAGGCTGGCAACCTCACCGTGTAACATCGGTTGCTACCAAAACCACTACTGCAAGAGTACACACTCAGCTATCACACACTCATGCATGTCGTCCAGTGAGACTAGTATGGTGTTGTGCATGGGGCTGGCAATCTCACCATGTAACACAGATTGCTACTGAAACCACTACTGCACGAGCATATGAATACTTCATGCAGAGGCAAACCACACTGGTGGCCCCATGCTCCCTCAGGAGCGAAGAAGAGAAATATATACCTTGAAGTGAGCCCACGTGCTCACACAACCATTCTTCACATAACCATAATTAAGTAATCATAAAATGGACATAAAATAATATTCAACTATATGTACATCAAATACTCTCAGTAATAAGAGTAAACCACCACCTCGAACTGATCCATCTCAATATTCGTCACTGCCCTCTGAACATGTTGTAAGTGGCGACTGGTGCGCCTGGTAACAAGCGTGTCGTATACGACCCCTGATGAGACTGAGAACTCATCACATGAAACACATCGTTACCGTCACCGAAACAACTACAGCAATAGCATAAAAATGCTTATTGTGGGCCTGTAATGGACACCAGCTGCATTGGTGTTTCCATGCTCCGCCGGGAGCAAACATAGAAACACCTGTCTCAACGTGCCTTACGCCTTACGCACGCTCTCCAGAAATCTAAATACATATTCTCACTTCAAAGTAACCCATAAATATATACAGTAGAATAATCAATAATCGTGAAATACACTCAATTACTTTTACACTAAAGAATAAAATATAATTACTCTTGACTTTAACAAAACTGGAATTAACACGAAAACTATCTCATTCCTTTACTGGGGAAAATTATCTTAATCTGCTTCCACCCACGTGTCAATTCACACAATATAACATAGCGTAACATACAGGCTTATAACAAGCTAAGAGTGTTACCGCAGACCCCTTGGCGCCTTCTTTATTCACCGCGCCGCCTTTCATGACCACGTGGCCGCCATCTTGATATTTTCTAATATCATCTAAATTCAAGTAATAGATGCTTCTCTGTCCAGTTTCATGTATAAAACACTCTCCTACTAAATTTGCCCGGCCTGATGACTGAAATACTTGATACTAAATTCTCACATCTGGATTTAGGCTTAGCGTGCCTCATAAAACCTATCAACCATTATTTTCACTCATCTATCATTTCGAGACTAAATCATAATGCCCTAAAAAGACATTTCCTTTGGGAACACATCTATCTATTTATTTAGACCTAATTCACTAAACATTAAAATAGCCACATCGATATTATTTCAGAATTATATAAAACTAATGCTAATTTAAATTAACTCACGTGTCATGTCTTTGTGTTCTTCTGCTTACCCACACAGGGCGCCTCGTTTCTCTCTCTGGGCGATTCTTGCAAAAATCGCTCATTCGCCGGCTAGGCGCTTCTTATATAGGCCCTATGGCGCATCGCTCACTTACTGCGCGCTGGGCGTATTAATCTTGGCTACTTAAATATCACACGCGATTATCGCTTTAGGAATAGCGAAAACACAAATAAAACCTACAGCTATTTAATATAACCCACGAATATCAAATATGACTCAATGGATGGGTTTGAAAAAAAATCGAAAAAAAGGTGATTCGTCTTACGAGGATAAAAGACAAAGAAAATAGTCTACGTTACGGCCACAAGGCCTTCGTCAGGAAAGGAAAGAAAGTGAAGGCTAGATAGGACACATAAAAACTAAATAAAATAAAAACTGGGTACTTCCCTGAAGGCAAGAACCGAAATTCTATTAAAATCGCTGTCTGTTGATGAGCGCATGGCTGAACCGAAAGTGACTTCTGCCGCCGGATGTACACAATGCATACTAAGAAACTAAAAAACGAAACCGGACAATAAACTACCCAACGTGATAAAAGTGGGGACTGGAAATAGAAGAGGACAGAATGAGTGGGAGATAAATAAATATGAAATAAAAAAATGTATATGGCATACAAATAGAAGAATAGGATAAGAGTGGAAAGAGTAAAATAGAGCAAGAGAGGAGAGGGTGACCTCAGAAAAAGGTGTGAAAAGTGTTGAGACCGGCTGGTTTTAGACACCCCATGCGGTGGATAAGACGGTTCTCAAGCTGTTCTCGGCTGGCAGTGTCAGAGGAGCAGGATCGGATCGCTGTGACCTGGATGTCGATGGGACCATGGTGGTCAGGACCATTGAAGTGTATAGCAACTGGTGTGGACTTTTGCTGAGCGATGTCATTTAAGTGCTGGCTGAATCTGTCCCCAAGTCGTTTGCCTGTTTGGCCAATATAGGTTTTGCAGCAACGTTTACATATGATCGTATAAATGACATTGCGCGATTCACACGTGAAGCTACTAGTGATGGTGTACGTAGCCTTAGGAAAGGACACCTTCTGGGTTGAGATGATATACTTGCACGTGTTGCATCGTGTCCGACCACAGCGTAGTGTGCCAAAGTGAGTGGCATTCTCCTTTGGGAGACGGCTGTGAAGAAGAAGATCCTTCAAGTTCTTGTCACGTCTATATGCCACCAAAGGTGCTTCACTGAATACTTTTTGGGTCAGAGGCTCTGCTTGGAGGATAGGGAGGTGGCGGAAAAGGATCTGTTTGACAGTAGTACTGTGAGGGTGATGGGTCAAGATTAATTTGACTCTATCCGAAGTGGATTTATGGTGAGGTTTGAGGGCCTCCAGACGAGAGATGGGGAGCACACGTTGGAGAGCAGAGGTGAGAACATGTTCTGGATAAAGTCTGTTACGGAAGAAATCCAACATCTCATTTGCTCGTAAGTGGAAGTCATCGTCGTCTTGGCATAAACAGTGGAGGCGGAGAAGTTGTGAAAAAGGAAGGGAGTCACGACAGGCCCGAGGATGAGAAGAGGTATACAGGAGGTAGCTGTGGGCATCTGTCGGCTTGTAGTATACTGAGGTATTAAGGCCGGAGGGCGTGATAGAAATAGTAATGTCAAGGAAGTTGACAGATACTGTGGAGACGAGGGAGGTGAACTTGATGGTGGGGTGAAAGTGGTTCACAAAGTCGATGAAGCGGTGTAAATCAGTCTCAGACATATCTGTGAGACCTATGCCATCATCGATATATCTGCGGTAAAACCCAGGGAAAGGACCGGAGTATTGTTGCCATATCTGATGCTCCAAGTGGCCCATGAATAGACAGGCATAGCTGGGACCCATCTTCGTTCCCATGGCAACACCACTAATTTGGTCAAAAAAATGACCATTGAATTCAAAGGAATTCAGTTGAAGGACCAGTTCAGCAAGACGGAGAAGAGTGACAGTGGATATAGAAAGGCAAGTGCGTTGGTCCAGAAAAAACCGAAGAGCTCGGAGACCATCAGAGTGGGGAATAGAGGTATACAGAGAGCAGACGTCCAGCAAGAAAAGACGGTAGGAGCGGTCTGCTGGGAGTCGGATAGAGGAGAAAGTTGTAAGAGCGTGATTGGTGTCTTTGATGAAGGAGGGAAGATTCTCAACGATAGGCTGGAAAATGCTATCGAGGAAGTCAGAAATGTGTTCAGTAGGACAAGAACAGGCTGAGACAATAGGTCTTCCAGGGTTTTCGATCTTGTGAATTTTGGGGAGCATGTAGAATACAGGCTTGCCCAAAGAGCTGTCATGAATCCTAAGATGAGATGCTTCGGGAGGAAGATCATTACTAGTGATAAGCTGTTTAATAGTGTTGTGTACAATGCGATTGTTAGAGACAGTCGCATCGCTGGTCCTGGACCTGTAAAAAGAGCCATTGGTCAACTGATTTTTACCTTCACTTAGGTACAAGTCCTTCTGCCAGACGACAATGGCTCCTCCCTTGTCAGCCGGTTTGATGACAATGTCGACTCTACGGCGAAGAAGGGAGAGAGCACTAGACTCTGCCGAAGTGAGATTGGAATAATGCAATCTACGAGGGCGGAGCTGCTGAATGTCATGGATGGTGTTCTTGATATACAGGTCCAGGGCATGAGAGGCTCACGTAAAATCAATGTCAGGTTAGACATAAAAATAATAACCTGAGATTTCGCCTCGAGTATTAGCGGGCTAACGCAAAAAAAAAAAAATAGAAAAATAAAAAAATATGACTCACAACTATACACCACAATTAATTTCTAGGCGGGAGCCGCGCTAGCGTAGTGGTTACAACACCGCTCTGGCGACCGGGTGATACATGATCAAACCCGGGCGACGGCATTTGAGGATTTTTCGTCGACCGGGATTTGAACTGGATTAACTCGAGACCTGGCGTGGACATTTGAAGGAGTGTCGTCGACCAGGGACTGGCGGCTCCTGAGCCGACCCAGCTGCAATGGGTACCTCAGAAATCGGCGAGTATTTGCCTGAATGGCGAGGGACACCTGTCCCTGTACAAGAAATAAAGGGATACTCACGTAAAATCAATGTCAGGTTAGACATAAAAATAATAACCTGAGATTTCGCCTCGAGTATTAGCGGGCGAACGCAAAAAAAAATAAAAAAATTTCTAGGCATTATTATGGCCTAATTACATATCTTCTACTTCAGATTTTTCACAACCCAGGCTCGCGCCGTCACGTGAGCTGACAGTCACGTGGGCCGACCGAAAATATATGGGCGACAAACATGCCTTGAACTGAAGTGGGGGAGGGGCCTCAGGGGTGTCTTCCCGGCCCCATCACATATCAGGGGTGTCTTCCCGGCCCCATCACATATCTCCCTCCTGATTTTGTTGTCGTCCCGACAACATCACTCCCTCTGGCGCTTCAGTTGTAACCTTTCAGATCGTCTCGGGACAGGACCCTCTATCGGCTGCAGGACATACCAGCCTGGTTCGGGCATTAGCCCATGCACGTCCTCCCCAGGGTCTGTCTCATCTGGCGAAGCTGGTGCCTCAGGTAGGCCTAGTGTAGCATCTACCAGATTCGGAGAATCATCTTTGTCCTCACTTCGTCTCAGTTCGTGCGCCGCAACCCTCATCTTCAGATCTTCGTTGCCTGCTGGCCTTATCACATAAGGACCACCGCTTGCTTCTGGAATTGACGATACAATGAATTCGTCGTTGGACCACACGTCTTGTATTTTGGCCCTGTCAGTGTAGTGCACTCTTTTCCGCACTCTTTCACCCACTCGCAATGGTGTGGGGCCTGGAAGCTGATTACTTCTCTCCCTCCTGTCAGCGGCCATTTTCTGCATTCTCTCTGCAGCTTTTTGGTGGACTATGTGCAACCTCTCTAGGTGACCTTGCAGCCACTCATCAGTCGTCTCCGGCTCTTCATCTGGGCGCGTGCCTATCATGAAGTCTAGAGGAAGCCTCAGTTTTCTGCCGAAGAGGAGGTAGTATGGTGAGTACCCTGTCGAAGAGTGGGGGGTAGAGTTGTAGACCATAACCACCTCCGCTAGATGCTCAGACCACCTTCGCTTCTGGGTCGGCTGTCATGGGTCTCAGCAAATCATGCAACGTCTTGTTGAAGCGCTCGCACTGTCCGTTGCCTTTAGGATTGTAAGCTGTAGTGCGGCTCTTGTGGACTCCATATACCTTGCACAGCTGTGCGACTATCGCTGACTCGACGTTCCGGCCTTGATCAGAGTGTATCCTCTGAGGAGCTCCGAGATACTGGAACCACTTTTCCACCAGGGCCTTGGTGACTGTTGTTGCTTTTTAGTCTCTTGTTGGTATAGCAATGGTGTACTTGTTGAACACATCTGTCAGCACTAATACATTCTCAAACCCTTTGGAATCCCGCTCTAGCAGTGTGAAATCCATTGCTACCACCTCAAGTGGTCTGGAGGCAATCAAGTTTCCCGATGGCCCATGAAACTTCAGTTGAGGTGCCTTGGCGACGTTACATCGGTTGCATCTGCGACAAAAGACGTCAACATCAGCTGTGATGCCTACCCAGAAGCACCTACTTCTCAGCAACTGCAGCATGCGCTCTCTTCCCTGATGGCCCACCCTGTGAGCAGAGGCTAGTATCCGTGGTTTCATGGACTCAGGTATTACCAGTTGTTTCATGCTGGATCCATCTGATCCCTACACTGTCCGGTATAACAACCCATCTGTCACTTCGAGCCGGTTACTCTGATTAAGTAGTTTCCTTGCATCTTTTCCTGCAGGTCTGGTGCCATCCTTTACCCTCTTCCTAACCATCGCTACCACATCATCAGCTCCCTGGAGATTTATCAATTCCTCACGCGAATAGGTGGGAAATGCTTGAGTGGTTGCTGGTGCTGTGGTTGATTCGGCCGGTACCCTTTCACTGATATCTTTCTGGCTTGTTGCTGTCATCAACCCTATCTCATATGGTATCTGGGTAAACTCTCCGATAACCTCAGCTGTTATGCCACTTATTGCAACATCTGCATCATCCTCCAGTTCCTCGCCTGCAGTTTCAATAGGAAAACGGGACAAATAATCTGCATTTCCATTGGCTCTTGCTGCCCGATGTCGGATTGTGTAGTTAAACATCGCCATCTGGGCCATCCATCTCTGCTCTATAGCTCCCAGTTTAGCTTTCTCCCAGAAGGCCAGACCCCTATTGTCTGTAAATACCTCTACTTGTGATCCTAGCAGGTAACCTCTGAACTTCTCAGTCATGGCCCACTTAAGACCTAGCAGTTCCAGTCTCATACTGCTTTTTGAGTTTCTTTCAGAGGGTCGAAGTGTGCGACTTGCATATGCCAAGACTTTCTTTGTTCCATCTTGCACTTGCGAGAGAATTGCTCCCAATCCTTCAAATGATGCATCTACCTCCAGGATAAATGGTAGCGAGAAGTTAGGGAACCCTAGTAGCGGTGTGGAGGTTAGTGCCTTTTTCAGTGTCTCAAAGGCTACAGCACACTCTTCTGTCCACAACTCTCCTATGGGTGACTTACTTCGTCTTTTAGTCTGCATGCCTTGATTGAGCGCAGCTACTAAATCATGTAGCGGTTTGGCTATCTTTGCAAAGCCCGGCACAAATCTGCGGTAGTAACTGGCCAATCCCAGGAATGACCGTAACTCAGTCTGGGAACGTGGTACAGGGGCCTCTTGAACAGCCTTCACCTTGTCTTCCATAGCTCCTATTCCGTCTGCTGATATAGTATGCCCCAAGAATTCAATCGTTGTCCTGAACAGCTTACACTTTCCTCCATTCAACTTCAGCCCTAGCTGGCGTAGCTTAGAGAATACTTTCTCCAGTCGGCTCAAATGGTTAGGGAAGTCAGCAGAGTACACTAAAATGTCATCAAGGTATACTAGTATCAGCTGGAACACTAAATCATGCATACTGCTCTGCAATAATCGTTGGAAAGTGCTAGCAGAGTTGGCTAAGCCCATAGGCATCCTGGTGTATTCATACAGTCCAAACGGGGTAGTGAAGGCGGTTTTCTCTTGGTCTTTCTCATCCATTGCTACTTGATAGTAACCACTTGCCAGATCAAGTGATGAGAATATCTTTGCTCCTCCTAGCGCATCCAGGTACTCGTCTACTCGGGGTAGAGGGTATGCATCCCTCTTCGTCTTGCTATTGAGTGCCCTGAAGTCTACGCAGAGTCTAAGCCGACCATCCTTCTTCCGGACCAAAACTATTGGGGAGGCCCAAGGACTGCAACTCTCCTTGATTATCTGTTTCAATTGTGGTAAGGTGGGCGAGAAGATGATGATGATTATATTGTGATATTTGATCACTCTCTTTTCACACTCGCAACCGACCCTAATCAACAATAAAACTCTTGATTCTAAAGGCAGGGGCTGTATTTATTTTTACAACCCATTCAGTGATTAAGCAAACATTAAACAAACAAACTAGCGAACTTAACAAAACAAAACACCCAGCATGTGCCCCATTGCTAATTCTGGAGAAGCAAACAAAGCAACGACTGGTTAAAATCATAATAGTTAAATAATGATACTCTCACCTGTCAAACAGTCCTTCCACGTGTACTACCTGACACCCTCAACTATCACACGCACGCACTCATGCGTGTCGTCCAATGCGACTAGTAAGGTGTTGTGCGTGAGGCTGGCAATCTCACCATGTAACATCGGTTGCTACCGAAACCACTACTGCAAGAGCACACACTCAGCTATCACACACACACACACACTCATGCATGTCGTCCAATGCGACTAGTACGGTGTTGTGCATGAGGCTGGCAATCTCACCATGTAACACAGATTGCTACCGAAACCACTACTGCAACAGCACACGCTCAGCTATCATACAGATGAAACCACACTGGTGGTCCCATGCTCCCTCAGGAGCGGAGAAGAGAAATATATATCTTCAAGTGAGCCCACGAGCTCTCACAAACCATCCTTCACATTACAATAATTAAATAATAATCAACTGGACATAAAATAATATTCTTCAACTACATGTACATCAAATAATCTCAATAATAAGAGTAAACCACCACCTCGAACTGATCCATCTCAATATTCGTCACTGCCCTCTGGACATGTCGTAAGTGGCGACTGGTGCGCCTGGTAACAAGCGTGTCGTATATAACCCCTGATGAGATTGGGAACTCATCACATGAAACACATCGTTACCGTCACCGAAACAACCACAGCAATAGCAGCAAAATGCTTAATTGTGGGCCTGTAATGGACACCAGCTGCATTGGTAATTCCATGCTCCGCCGGGAGCAAACAGAGAAACACCTCTCTCAACGTGCCTTACGCACGCTCTCCAGAAATCTAAATATATATTCTCACCTCAAAGTAACCCGCCAAAGATAAACAGTAGGATATTGATAAGTAGGATATCGTGAAATACACTTAAATGATCTTACATAAAGAATAAGATATAATTATTCTCGACTTAAACAAAACTGGAACTAAATACACAACGTGTCACATGGTGTAACATTATAGGTTTACCACGTGGGGCGTGTTATTCAGACTCGCTGGCGTCGCTTTTTATACAGTCCTCGCCACGTGGGTGCCATCTTGCTATTGTTAATCTTATCTAAATTCCAGTGAAATAGCTTCATACTATATCTGCCTTTCTGATGAATGAAATAATCGCTTTTACAGCCGCAATCTGGACTCAGCATGCCTAATAAAACCTATCAAACATTATTTTCACTCATCTATCATTTCGAGACTAAACCATAATGCCTTAAAAAGACATTTCCCTTGGGAACACATCTATCTATCTATTTAACTCACTAAACATAAAAATAGCCACATCGATATAATTTCAGAATTATAGAAAACTAATTCTAATTTAAATTAACTCACGTGCTCACGGCATTTACAGCTTGGCTCTGTGTGTCTGACTTCGTCTGTTCTCTCTGGCGGCTGTGGCAAAATAGGCCCGCTTGCCGGCCGCTATCTCTTTTATAAGCCCAGGTCGAATCACTTAATTTACTGCGCGCTAGGCGTATTGATTTGGCCACTTCAATAACACTCGCGATTATCGCTTTAGAAGGCCCGAAAACAGAAATATACACAACTATTTCTAGAGCAAAAACACCACTATCAAATATAACACACAACTATGCACCAAAACTTAATTTTTAGGCATTATTATGGCCTTTTCATCAATCTTGAAGACTTTCCACATCCCAGCATGCTTCGCGCACATCGAAAATATGGGCGATAAATGTGCCACTCACAATGAAGGGGGAAGCTGGGGTGTCTTCCCGTGAAGGGGGAAGCCGGGTGTCTTTCCGGCCCTATCACAGTAGCACGCCCCTTTCAACCATCTACCATGTGCATGGGGTTGTTGGTTATATCAGGACGTGTTTTCTTTGTTGTAATATGTTTTTGTTTGTATTTATTTTATACTATATTATCTCTAGTAGGTATTTTCTTTTTGTAGTTATAGTTCATAGTGGTTTTTTTCTTTATCTAAAATATGCAATTGTCTAATCTGGTATGTTTTTAATTTTCGCTGGATGTTTTATTTGGTTAATCTGTATGTATCTGGGGTGAATCTTTCTCCGGTTTGGACTACTGGCTCGGATCCTTATTTATTTTTTATTTATTTATTTTTTATATGTTAGCTTTTGTTTTGGTAATATAGTGTTGTATTTGAAGAGCGTGTGGGAGTTGAGAGCTCCTTATAAACCTGGAGCCAGACCCCATCTTCTCAGCCAGGAGTTACAAAGTTGGTGATCCTGACTACTATTGAAAGAACAGCAGCAGAAACAGTCTAAAGAAGGCAATGCCAGTTCATCCAAACTCATTCACCCAAGAAAACTTACAAACCTTTGTAGGATGAAAGTATCAGACCTTCCAAAGACCTTAAGTATCAATATTATTAACAGGAACTGTGTGGGTAGATATTACTGTGACTGCTTTACAAAAATGGAACAGATTTTCCAAACTATTTATTTTACTATGTAAATACAATTTTCTTGATTTTGAGAATTCCTGACCAGAAAGATTGAGGTTCAGGACAATTAAATTGTACATAAAATTTCATACAGCCTTGCTAAATTAATTTTTATTAAAGTTAAAGTTCTGTTTTGAAATTCATAACTGTTATAATAAATTACCCTAGACAATGTGCCAAATAACACAACACATATAATCTAAATCAATTTGGGATCAGAAGAGGTAGTAGTTAAGGACTCAGAGTACATCATCATCATCTTCTCTGAGAACTTACATAGCTTGACCCCACTTTGATGTCTATACACCTTTGCTTTTTTCAGAGAAGGGGGTATTACTTATAAGACCAGTCTCTTATCTGGCACTATCCTGGTATCCTCTGATACACCTATTTGTCCAGGATATCCCCTAATTTAGTAACATCAAAACCTCTTATGACACCCACGTTTGGACTGACAGGGGACAAGAGCGATCCTGTGAATGAGTGACCAGAGGGGCTATTAAGGATTAGTTGTATGGGCGGAGCTGTACGTCACGATCCAAGAAACCCACATTGGACTTCCAGAAATATAATCTACCGCGTAGCTTGCTAGACGAAGGAGTCCAGTTTTTACATTGTGAGGTAGAGATTAAAATCCCTAAAAACGCCTAGCCTGAATACACGTATTTATTCTGAGTGGATAATAATTCATTTCTGTGGTGAATTGTGTTTTTAAAGGGTTTTGCGAAGGGAAAATAAGGTTAGTAGATCTTATACAGATTATTACTACTTTTTCTTATTTTTTTTAGTTTAACCTCACAGTTAAATGTGCGAAAGATAGAGTTTCAATTAATTCTTTTCATAACTGATTAATAAAATCAGAAGATTTCCCTAGAAGATGATAGGATGATAGGAGGGTAATTAATAGTTCATACTTCACCTTCATCATCATCACAGTCTCTCATGCACAAGATATTTAACATCATTAGAATCGAACTCAGAGAGAGATCAATAATGAGCAGTAGTATGAATTAAAGTCAACCAGTGATGTTAAATGTGAAAAACTTACTAAGACTTTTGTGTGTCTTTAGTTCATCGGAAGTCTGAGTCTACACGCAACGTGTCTGACGTCTAACTAGAAATAAGTTATCAAAAACGGACATTTGGCTAGCAGAATTCGCCATAGGACATCTTTCATTCCTCAATTAAAAAGGAATATTGTCTCACCCACAAGTCAGAAGGTGGACGCAGCATTTTTCGTCACCATATACTGCTGGCTCACAAGTTCAATACATAGTCATCACAAATTCAAATCACTCGAAAGATCATTATTATCTGAAGTCAAGCAAAAGAGCTCAAAAGTGGAATCTCAAATTTATACCAAGTGCAACACACTCTTAAGCGCATTCTATGAAGCAGATTCCAAAGTATATTTTATGAATCACGACTGCATACGCACGATTATGAGTCTACATATCACTAACATTTCGTGAAGATATCCAGTCTGGCCAGTACACTCGGGAGATTAGACAACATACCTTTTGTTCATATGACAGCTATTAACTGTTGATCAAAACTACAGAGATATACTCATACAGTGAAGGAATATACATAAATATCTCGTCAACGTTCTCAGTCCGACAACAGTTTTCATCAGAACGTCCTCGACGTAGAGATACCCCCCTCGACATAATGTATGACACCTTGGGACATTTTATGCATTCATGTGAATCATCGTATCCATGAGAAGCATTTAGAGACACATGGACTGTGCAGATTACTCACCATCTTGGTAACACGTATCATATCACATCATCATCATTTCCCTTTACACCAGTTCATTCTTAATTAACTGCTACTTAATTACCTGCCATTTTAATATCTCATCTGTGTGTTTTGTGTGAATCGTCTTTTACCACCATCACGTTCTAACCATTACTAACCTTATATGTGTGTTTATTTAATTAATAAACCCAACAATCATTTGATCATTATCTAGTTTGTTAATGTATCACTCGTGCTGTCGGTATAACATATTCACATATAGGAACATTTCTCTACTCAGATGAGGTTGGGGGCTTTTTCTTTTACGGGATCTAAGGGCAGAAGCTAAGGTCGTGGGGAAACAGAACTCTTTCCACAATTAAATAGAAAACACTGTCCAGTGGAAAGCATTCGCATTCCCGTCTTCTTGTCCCTATCTCGAATAGGTCTTTATTCTTTCTTAACGAGCCAATTTCTAGAGATTTACTTACTTAGTCGTTCCCCTTCTACCGTGAGGTGTAGAGGTTTGGAAGAGAGAGCGCCAGACTATCCTATCAGCTTTCTTCCTCCTGGCCTGGCTCCATTCTAGTCCTCGGTCCTTCAAAGATTGTCTAATGTTGTCCTCCCAGCGGACTCTGGGTCGTCCTGGGGGTCTGGATCCTTGGCTCTTTGTTTCCCATGCTTGTCGTGGTAGCCGATCTTCTCCCATTCTGCAGACATGGCCAAACCCTCTTAGTTGGTACTGTTCTACTTGGATCTGCAGGGGGTGGGATTTTAGGCCTTGACGTATCGTCTGGTTGCGTACCATGTCTCTTCTTGTTACTTCAACCACCTTCCTCAGATACCTCATTTCTGAGGTTTGGATCTGGCTTTTGTGGGTTGTAGTCATTGCCCATGACTCGCATCCATATGTCAAGACTGGGACATAGGTGGAGCGGTATACAGCCATCTTCGTTTTCTTACCAACTTCTCTCTTGCTGTGGAATTCTCGATTTATATTTATATTTCTAGAGACCTTATACCTAATATCTCATAGACTATTCCTGGCAAAAACTACTATCGTAGTTGCTCCAGTACACACCACACGACACTGTGTACCTTGTAATACTGTCCTTTTATATCTGTTGAATATATTTCCTGGCTTTGCTGTTGATAGTAGCCATATTAGTCGTTTTATTAATTATGCCTGCCAACTAATTTACATCAAACAAACACGTGCCAGGTGGTATTCTGTATATGGTTTATTGAGTTCCAAGGGTGGTACCACCGGCTTGTATATACTACTGATATTAATTGATGCATTTAGTGCAGTGTTTCTCAACGGGGGCGGTACTGCCCCTGGGGGCGTTTTCAAGATGTCTGGGGGCGTTCTGCTGGGTCGCAACGATTGGGGGTCGCTACTTCCATTCAGGGGGGCGTTGTGTACATTTTTACAAGAATCAATATGAAACAATTACAAAGATATTTCCCTTCGCATAGCTTGTAACACGATAGTTTTTATTTGCCCTGCGTCCCATGGAGTGTTTCAAGGATTCCAAACGCAAAATTTTAGTACCTGGGATGTTACCATTGTCAGGAGACAGTAGGCGGAGATTTATGTCCCTTCAACGCTCGAAACATTCGTTAGCCTCTTGACACAACCAAGCTAACCGTACATAAGGAGAGGCTCAAATATTCAGATTTGAAGATATATATGCAGTCATTTAGGGGCTATTAAAATGATATGATTATGATAGTCATATAGTTGTAAGAACGAATTTTATATCATTTGCTCCGCCAATTTGTAATGCAAGGATAATGAACTTGTGGTGTATATAATTCCGTACTTAAACATATATTTAATATAACTTTGCTTTTAAAATGTGCTTTCTTTTCTTCTTTATATTATAAGAAAAGATAACTCATTTACTGCATTGCTTTTTTAAAGTATGGTCGAATATATGTATATGTGTGTGTGTTTGTGTATACACGATAAAGAGCAATGTGGTGTTAAAAGGGTGGGGGACGTTTTAAAATATTAGTTGTCAAAAGGGGGCGTTGCTACTATCAGGGTTGAGAAACACTGATTTAGGGCATCCAAGTGTACTACTTCCTTCATGCAATTCCAACCCGCCGGGTATCTACTGGTATTCATGAAACTGTTCTGAGACGTTGTTAATTGATACCTAGCAAATTCTGAAAACGCTGGATGAGTCTTATCCAACCTAATCTTGGTCATGTAATTTAGTCTGAGCTTCATTCTCCGAAATTCCCAGGGGAGAACTCCTAAGGCCACCTCCAGAGCACCCTTCGATGTTGATTTGATTGCACCTGCAATTGTACATGTCATTGCATATAATAACATTGAGCGAAGTTATGACGTCATTGTCATAATTTTCGTAGAAATCTCGACTCACTTAGCGTAAAGACGGCTTGGTTTATAGGTAACGACGAAAAGCAAATAATACGTAGGCAGAACGGGCAGAAAACGTAAGGGATATGAAAATGGTCCTTGAAAAAGAAGATTTAACGTGGTTACCATCGAGAATAGAAGCAAGAGGTCACCCCGGTCAGAAGCAAATATTGAAGTTTTCCTAGATAAGATGGTGTTTTAAAAAGTAACTTCTACAGCTCAACAGATCCATAGAAAATACTATTGGATTTTAAGTCCAAGACTGCTTGAAAATTCAGGAATTGCCCTAACGGTATATGTGTTTATTGACAACAAAGAAAGTTACCATTAACCCTAGAAAGTTAATCCATGAATCGTAACTGGAAGCACTTCCCAGAGCAGGCAACTATAACGACATAATGACATACAGTATAACTTTTAAAATTTGAATAGTCTCAAATTGCTAATCTGATTATGAATTTGGCCACGTTTACTCCATTATCGACGGGTAACTCTGCAACAAGATGATTCGTTAGACTTACGAAGACTGACAATATTTCTTAAAAACAGCTCAGACTGGCCTGGGCGTTAACGGTCAATATTGAACTGAAATTTCTGCTAGATGACAATACTACGTAAACGTCAATTCACGTCTTCTGTAATGATGGCCATATAAAAAAAGAAAAAGAAGAACAGCGTAACATCTTAATATGACAATTGACCAAAGAAATCCTTCCTAATCATCCACCTTCGCATTATGGGAACAAATAAGGATTGAAACTTAATTTCGGCGTGTTGTTAGAAGTTTTTCCAGCGTTCACGTTGACTACGTTACAGTTTCAAAGCCTAGTTATGAAGTTTATAATGTTTGGAGATTGAATTTAGACTGTCGTTATTTTCCAAACATGGGCAATAAACCTTGTATTTTAAGAGAAGAAACTTCCTACTCCTTTTCTTCTTCCTCGTTTGTCCTGAAAAGGACGTTGGTTGCGTTGTGTCTGTTTACGCCGGAGCTGTGATATCTGCGCCTTTCGGCCGACACATCCGACTTCAGCACGGCATTTTTGGGACCGGGTTTGCCTTCCCTCTTCGATCCCTACTCTCTCGGCCAGACTGCAGTGATGCAGCTTGTTTCCAGGACCACCACGTGGAGCTCTGGTTCGCTGACCCTGACGCAAGCAGTCAAGCTATGGGTTGCTGACTGCATTCTCTATTGCTGCATCTTTGGGTCCCGTACTCCTTTTGAATAAATCACTAAAATAACCAACATGCTTCGCAAAGAGAAAGTACTCGCCTACAAAGGTAGAACACTATACAGATCACTGCCCTGAGCTCTGCGATTTGCGTGCTCAGAATTGAGGTAAAGAGATCTCGGCGTCATTGATAGCATCAGGTCTACTCAAGGACTGCCACATAAATAATGCTTGGTGCTGAATTGGAACACTAGGAAACTGCTCAGCTGAGCGCTGTCACTTCAGGGGCGCATTCCCAACCGTCAACGATGGCCATTTTTGGACCCAGCCATGTAACCGAACACGATGCAAGTATGTTATCCAAACACGTTCAGTTTCGTTCCCTAAGGCCACATTAACCATTTGCTGGGGCAGATAACCTCCCTCTACAATTAGTTTATCTAGGGTTTCGACAAAATCTTCTGCTGCCTTAGCATCAGCACTCGCTGACTCACCACTCATTTTCACATTATGCAGCGACGAACGCTCTTTGAAGCGCTTGAACCACCCAGAACACTAAACTCGATATTGTAGTCTAGTCCTGCTTTTTCTTGAAGCATTTCGAACAAGCGCCGTGCCTTAGCAGTGATCCTCAACGTGCTGAGAGGGATTCGCTTCTGTGTTTGGTCCTCAATCCGGGCCATTACCAATTTTCCCATACCTGATATAGGTCACTCTCGCATTTTCGTAAGCTTTGTAGTTTTCAGTGGAGCCGATCCTTTAACAGCTAGGAAAATTTTTTATTTCTTCTTAAGGATCGTCGTGACTGTCGAGTGCGACATGTCCAAATCACGAGCTATAGCATTCACTGGTTTTCCAGTAAATAAATATTAGACAAACATAAAGGTATGTTTTCAGGCACACGTAAGAAATAAAGAAGTAGAACACTAGACAACAGAAAAACGACAGACGTGAGTGGCTTACACAGGGCTCGAACCCCGGGCCTTCCGTGCGACAACCCCGTCTAGCTATGCAAGCGAATCACACTATCCTCCCTGCCATATAAGTAAAGGATCCCTTTACACGCCCATTGAGACTTATTGGGAATATGGTGTTAGGCCCATATTTTCTTGACTAGGAGTGATGTGGTCAGCATCACGCCGGCCGCCTTAACCTTCCCAGAGTTGCTCTGGTACCCAATTGGGGCTGGGTCGACCCAGGAGCCGTTTACGGCCTAAAAAAACCCACCTCATCTGGGGATCGAACCACAGACAACTGAGCTAGGAAGCCAGTGCACTAACCACTATGCTACCGCGGCTCTCTAAACAATTGCCATCTAGGCATCATCAAAAAATGATGCTTCGATGACTGGTCATTAGTGCGAACCGCAAGACATAACACCGGAAGTTTACATTGGGCAGTCCAGCCTATTAATGACGCAATCACTTCTGTTGTTCTCCTATTACACAGTATAGGCCAGTACACACAAGACAAAGAGACCTTAATATTGTGTCTAGTACATGATAGTAGACTTAGAACAGTAAGTACAGGACAGAGGGTAGGTTTTTTTGGTATTGTATAAACATTTATAACACATAAGGAAGGGAAACCCGAGGCCTGTAAACAGCAAATAATTTCCACCATCGTGATGTTTAATTACCTTTTGTTTCACTTCCAAAAAGATACTTTCCCTTTGTCTCTTGCTGCTGCTCAGTGTTGCCCCAGCTGGGTATTTTTTTTTACTAGATCTGGGGTTTTTTGGCTTCCGTCTTTGTATCTGGGTATTTTTATCCCAAATCTGCATTAATCTGGGTATATTTGACAATTGGCATTTACAATGTATGTAAAAGTATTCTTTTTAAATTTTAGACTTAAGCAGATATACAGCATATTGTTTTTTTTTTGTGTGGTTATTATAAGATTATAAAATGAGCGATGATGAAGGCACGCTAGGTAGTTGTAGCAGCATGACGACACACACGCCACCGCACAAAGAAGGGAAGCCATGGAATCAGCAGGCTTTTTGTGAGAAATGGCTAACAGACAGCGAACTGAAGGATTGGATAAAGCCGGACTCTGGCAATCGCTGTGCTGCGATTTGTACGGTCTGTTCCTGTACATTAACTAATGCCAACAAAACACCTTTATTGACACATAAAAGCACACAGAAGCACATGAAAAACTTCGAAGCCAATAGCAAAACTCTGAACATTAACAAGTTTTTCATCAAACCAAAATAGCCCTGTCTCCAAGACAAAATTGTTAAAGCGAAGATGCTGTTGTCGGCTTTCATGGCAGAACATAACACTCCGTTTTCGCAAGCCGATCATTTGATTGAATGTTGCAAGCAGATGTTTTGTGATAGTGTAACCCAAGTGCTGTGCGATTAATCGTGAGAGCGAATGCTGGGTGGAACAACGAGTTTTGATCGTGTGTCAAAGATGTTATGAAGATGGATGGTACGACAGCCAACTGGTGATTGATGTATTTCTATCTCTATCGTGAAGAAGACGAATACACTTCTACTGCAGTAAAACAGTGACTGACACGCTGTTGACGATCAATGACTTTATTAATGTCAAAAGAACGTATCTACAATTAGGCGAACACTGTTCCTCAATATAAAGTAGAATGGACTTCAAAATACAGTCTTAACGTTGACGTTCTAACTAGTCAGGAAGCTGTTCTTTAATAGACTTGTCTACTGTTATGTTTTGTAAGTCTGGTCGTTCTCAACCTTGCTGAGTTATTTCCTTAAACTAATTTTACTATGTTCTTCCGGCTTGGATGTAGTATGCTGGCCCACTACCAGAGTTGGAAACTTTATCCGTTAGCCCTTTAAATATTCGTTAATGACGTTAGTCTATGTCTGTACTGGTTAGCCCTGCTTGCACGTGGTTCTCGAACTATCTTCCTGATTGCGATCTAGTAAATGATCTACATATCATTTTCCTTGACGAGATGCTCGAACGAAATAACGTGACCATAACTCGATAACAACACACTGTTGTTGGAAGAATCTTGATCTGTCTTCCCTGCAGAACTGCAGTCAGTACTACACTTGATAAAAGTACTCGAGCTGGTTTCTTCCTTTTGCCTTTTTCATCTACAGATGACTACCCCTGTAAGCCTATGTTAACTTTCACATAGCTGGCTTACAGCAAAAGCGTTAAGCGAAGGGTAAAAAGCGAGAGCGCCTTTTCCGACTACCCACGGGTTTATATACTCCATGTCATGTGACCAAGTCCCTCTATTCACAAATTGTAACTCCTTATTCTATTCTCAGTTATCTCCCTTTTCCTATCACATTACCTTCCCTATCCTAAAAACAGATTTGCCCCAGGAATTATTTTTCTCTCCCCTTGATTACTACACCTACCTCTACCTTACTTACTTAGTCGTTCCACTTCTACCATGAGGTGTAGAGGTTTGGAAGAGAGAGCGCCAGACTATCCTATCGGCTGTCTTCCTCCTGGCCTGGTTCCATTCTAGTCCTCGGTCCTTCAGAGATTGTCTAATGTTGTCCTCCCAGCGGACTCTGGGTCGTTGATGCGTGCCAACCATAGGATGAGAGATGGTGCCCGTGGTCTGGTTTGTGTAGTGTGCAGATGATGTATAGTCAAACAATGATCATTCAAAACAGGGCAATCCACACAAGGACGTCAGTTAACTCACGACGTATAAAGTCAATGATGCTTGTAACAGCTGGTGACGTTTTCTGTATCATTTATTGTGGACGCCACAGTGACAAAAATGTATACGCGAATATGTAGGTACATCAGACAGTCATTATCACAGCAACATAGTCAGTACAGCAATGGACGGTAGACGGCATCATAATAAAGATGAATTATATGCATGTGATACATCATAGTACTGTAAATGTAGTCAGGTGGAAATCTCCATGCTTGCCAAACGGCAACAGCTTCATCTGAGGCTGCTAAGGCGAAAGCTAGAACTTTCCAAAACAGAACTAGACGATTACGTCAATTATTTCCAGGGGATCAAGCTTATGTGTTACTGCCACATAACGATAACAAACTACTCATATCATGGAATGGTCCTTACCAGGTCATTGATAAGATTTCTGATGTTGATTATGTCCTGGACATTAAGGGACATAACAAAATATATCATATAAATATGCTCAAACAGTTTCATACTCGTCCTGAACATTTACAAGCTATTTTTCATGAACTAGATGACACTTCAGTATCTACATGTCACTATTCTAATCTATCGGTTATCCAGGAAGAAGAATCATCTTTTCCTGAGGTACAGTTGGCTTTACCTGTACCGGTCGTCCAACCTACTGAATCTTGGCGGGACGTAACCATCTCTTCGTCGGTTACACCGCAACAGCATCAACAGATTGCTGATCTTTTACAATCTTATCCAGATGTGTTGACTGACATCCCAGGTCGCACATCGGTCATTAGTCATGACATCACTCTTAATGATGATACACCAATACGTGTACATCCTTACTCTGTTCCACTACACTTCCTTACTAAAACTACTAAGGAACTTGAACAAATGTTGTCATTAGGGATTATTGAGACTAGTAGTTCTCCATTTTCGTCTCTATTAGTCATTGTCCGGAAGAAGGACAATAACATTAGACTATGTGTCGACTATAGAAAATTAAATGCACAAACTGTAATTGATAGTGAACCACATCCACTTATCGACGACTTTATGCCACGTCTATCTAATGCAATTATATTCACTAAGATAGACTTGACTAAAGGTTATTGGCAGATTCCACTAACCGAGAAAGCTAAATACTATACAGCGTTTTCCACTCCACAAGGTCTATACCAGTGGAATGTGATGCCTTTTGGGCTTGTTAATGCGCCAGCTACATTTATTCGCATGATGCGACAAATTTTGTCAGGTAGACCAGATATCATTACATACATTGACGACATATCCTTATTCAGTTCGTCATTTGAGGAACATTTTTCGGGTCTTAAATATGTTTTAGACACATTGAGAAAGAATCATTTAACAGCGAAACCTTCAAAAGTACAGATTGCATTTCATAAAATAACTTTTTTGGGACATATCATTGGATCGGGATATATCCGAACACTTCCTAGTACGGTTTCCAAAATTTTAAACGTCTCCGTTCCTCAAACGAAGAAACAGGTTAGAAGCTTGTTAGGACTACTCCAATATTATAGTAGATTCATACCAAACTTGTCATCCATCACGGCTGTCTTGTCATCTTTGTTAAAAAAAGACATGCCGGTGAAGGTGACATGGACTGGTGAATGTAACAAAACATTTCGTAAAATAATTGAATTATTCTCGCATAAACCTATTTTGAGACTTCCTGATGCTTCCAAAAAGTTTATCCTACGTACAGATGCGAGTAATTACGGTATTGGCGCATGTTTGCTCCAAAATCATGACGACGTCCTCCATCCTACAATGTATGTCTCACGTAAACTCAAGCCACCGGAAATAAAATACTCCACAGTGGACAGAGAGTTGTTAGTTGTCATCTGGGCGATCACAAAGCTCGAGAAGTTCTTGCTAGGAGCACCCTTTGTGATTCAGACTGACCAAAAGGCAGTGGCATCACTACGTCGGGCCAATCACAAGAGCCCGAAACTGGCCAGATATGCCATACTTCTTCAGCCGTTCAATTTTACAATCCAATACATCTCAGGATCGGATAATATTATCGCTGACGTACTTTCCAGAAATCCTTCAGAGGTCGATTGTTGAACAACGATATTCTTCGAATAAACTTCCACAAGTACTTTGTACCTGAATCAGAATACGATCGTCGAACTCTCAGCATGGAAATAAACATTCGACTGCTATTCAAGTCAAAAACTAGTACAGACAGGCATTATACGAAATGGACAAAATCAAGAGACAGTGTGTTCGTATGTATGCCGGGACTTTGGTTAGTGTCCACTCAGAATAAAACTATTTGAAACAATTTCGGAAACAATACGTGATAACAAGTCAAACTAATTCTAGTATGTGACATGAATTTTGGACGTTAAGAAGGTCGATGTTTGTATCGAAACACTCGAACAGTTTTTTCGACAGGGAATTCGCATGGATCAGGACTACGTATGGATCGTCATATCCGATATTAATTAATTAATTTTAACTTAGCAGTTGAATTAATGGAAATAAAAATGATATGTGAGAAAAAGAAAAAAAAATTAAAAGAAAATGAAGAAAAATGAAATATGAAAAAAAAATGTAAAAAGAGAAAAGAAATCTCACACAATTCTTAGATGAATATTCTTAAATGTAATTATGAATTGCTTGTTTGATAATTATGTTGACAAATTACATATTAGTTTATTATTTAGTTAGTTAAGTTACATAGGTATTAACTACTTAACACATAGAATTAATTCTCAATACACACTTAATATAATTAATTAGTTTAATTTTAATTAGTTAGATAAGTCTTGACATGACATTTCATTACGACAGACTTTAACTTAATTGAGTAATTAATATTAACATTACACATTTTCTTTTAGTTAATATAATATGTATGTATAACATTTATGTATAACAGGATCGTTAGTATATTATATGACGGTTAGTTAGTCGACAGGACCACGACACTGTTCTAGTCAGAACATCGTAGGCCAGATGTCGCATTTTTGTTAAATTTTTTTGAGATTATTCATTCAGATAGGTTTTGAAGAAAAAAAATCGATCGATTCCCCCCCCCGGTGGACAGGGAATTGTTACGGTATTTTATTAACGCCGTCTGCTAGAGGTTAGCAGTGTGCAATCTTAGAGGTTACGGCATTTAATATAATGTAAATAATTGGTAGTTTATTGAACGCTATACACGCGATCGATTATGACGTGTTAGCGTTGGTAGGTCACGCACGGTGACCAAGAGACCGTACCCTTTTTCGTATGACCGTCGTACGGTGAAGACGTATACTTATGTTCTTCTAGTGTGGGGCATGGAGTGCCACACAGTTATATTGTATTCAATGTGGACATGGGTCAATCCACTGGTATTATGAAGGGAGATAAAGATTACAGGTTAGTAATTGACTAAGCCTAAGACGGAATGAATTAACAGTCCAGATTTGGTTATATTCGTCAGACGTTATAATCTCACTGTCGGCCGTTGGATATACCAACCGCGCGTGCATATAGTTATGACGTTCTGCCTATAACAATTCATGCTATTTGACAAGGACTGAGATGCAGCTATATTATATGTGATATAAGATTAATATGTACTTTTGCCATATTCAACTTGCGTGAACTGTCTATGTGTGTCTAACTGCGTATTAAATTATATGGACTCAAGGAACGACTTATCAAGTCTATGAACGTTGGAAGTTGAAATGTTATGATGTTCATGAATATTTTATCCCACCTTCGCGTAACTCACTAACAACAGCACGATACAATAATGGAACGAAAACAAGGAACAGATCGAAGCAATATAATGGCCAGATATGAACAACTGACTTTATTAGTAATATGAGAGATGACCCA
The DNA here is from genome assembly GCA_024509875.1 of Oreohelix idahoensis. Taxonomy (NCBI): domain Eukaryota; kingdom Metazoa; phylum Mollusca; class Gastropoda; order Stylommatophora; family Oreohelicidae; genus Oreohelix; species Oreohelix idahoensis. Next base: position 87,348 of record JAMPIV010012552.1, read on the forward strand.
GTGTTGATAGAAGAAAACACGACTTCAACAATTGCAGCAACAACCGGTAGCCTCTCACCGGTAACAACAGATGACCTTACTTGCTACCACATTTCAATCTCAATCAGACTTATTCTTTGATCAATATGACTGTTGGCTTCGTTAAGTGTCTACGGTAATGTAAAAGTGAGTGTGTGGAATTATCTCAATACAAAACATATACAAACAAATATTAACTTCTAAGATAAACTCAACTAACTCCAGCTGGTAAATTTTATAATGAAAAAATTTTCTTTTAAACTTTATTGGTCCTGAGTCTAAATATTCTTTTGGCCAGGACTTCAGTCACTGATAATCAATTTGATGTGATACTATATTCAATGATATATATATATATATATTCAAATATTTACAAGCAATAGACAATGTGTCAATAATACATGAATACAATGTTCAACTGGATATTGTTTAATCTAATTACTGGTTCATTGAAGCTGGTTGGGGATAGACATCATCCCATTGTTCTCTTTATTACTAATAGAGTCTTTTTTTTTTGGTTTTGGTTTGGAAGAATGTTTTATTCACTACAGGAGATTATTCCTTGAAAATTTGCAGTAATGAATTGCTCCAGGCCAGATATATCACTTATCTGTGCCCTGGAATCATCGTGAGTTCAGTCAATAAGGCCACACGCTTCAACTCCTCTGGTCTAAAGCCTCTCTTTCTTAACATCAGGTGTCAGAGACTCTTTGATCTAGTGCTGAATGTTTCTAACAGCATCAGCCAAGTGCCAGCAGGAACCCCTGTCAAAGCAAGTATAATCCTGTCTTAATATCAAACTAATTCCTCCAATTTTACCTGTAAACATGCATTTTATAAAAGAACATGGTCAGCTCTTTCTGACAACCCAGCTTCTCCACTTTCATGTGATGGAACCAATAGTACCAGTTTTTCTTTTATTTTTCCCCAAGGGAGGCTATGCCTCTGTCATTCCTGCAATACTTCACCATGCAATAAGATAGGTGTAATGTTTCTGCATGATCATCATATATATTCTTGTAGTTCTAACTTTCTTAAATGGTCCATAGTATAATGCATCAACAACCAGACCAGTCCTAAGTCTGCCATGGAACCATTTAATTACAACCTTTTGTCATGGCCTTTTCTTATACACAACCATTTTCAAATTTAAAAAGTCAATAAAATCAATCTTACCACATGTAAAGGAAATAACACAGGTTACGATGAATAAGGCATTTGAGAATGGCACATTTTTAGATTTGCCCATGTCCCAGACTGCTTTCTGTAGTTATAACTTATAAAACACAGCACGTCTGCCATCGCTCCTGCTCTTATGAAATCTTTGTAAAAATGGCAACGAGTAACGTACTTTTTCGTTCAATTCAAATGCTTCGACCAATCGGGCTAAGCCTATCTATATTTTGAATGAACTTTAAAAAAAAATTATCACACTTACTACGAGTTACTATCAACAACTAGATTAGTATATGTAGTTTAGACAATCACACCTCGGCTTTCTTCAAATTCGAGCCAGTCTTTTACTCCGTGTGGTAAAGTGGGATGTTATAAATATTTATAGGGGACTTAGTGTACTGACTGAGATCAGCTGTGAAGGTATCTGTATCTAATAGGTGTAGTGTTTTGCAGATAACCTTACTTGCTACCACATTATACCTCAGTCAGAATTATTCTGGAATATTGTGATGACTACGTTAAATGTCTAGGGTATGTATTTGATGAAGTGTAAGTCACAACAACAACAGACAGATAAACAATTTAATTTATTCCACCACACTTGACAACACTGTGACACTCACACACATTTAACACTCTATAAGAATATCTTAAATGAGTCACTAGTAAATTTTCAAATATCAACATGTATTAAGTACTTTCATTAATATATGTGTCCTGATTCAAATACAAAGTGAACCAGGAATCACAATCAATTGTAATTACAATTTATATGTACAGAATTTATCAATATGAACCTTGTAGTGACATATTTTATTAATATTATCCTATGTGTGTCAGTTGTGTAGTAGTACTATGAGGTAATACTGGTTTTGTTTTTTCAAGCTCTGTTGGTATTTGTCATCATGATTTCAAGTGTTTGTTTCTGTTGGAACTAGTATTGGAGATGTTCTCAGTTCTTGGCATTAAAACAATTAATTTCCCCTCTTAATTTTATACAAGGTCAGTTAAGATGGGGTTACATAATGTTGAGCTCCTCTGGCCACAGACTCTTATCTTTCGTGATGGCAGCAGGAAAAGACTCCTCTGCTCGATAGCCTCCCTGTGTTCTGGAGACACCTCACTGGTCACTATCTGGACCCAGGAGTATGCTGTCAGCCTCTAGGTTCAGCAAAGCTCAGACCAGGTGCTGCTCAATAACTTTAGGACCACGGTCCCTGAAACAAGAAGGTTGTACCTCCTACTTCAGAACTAATTTATAATAACCTTCCAGACTGACCACAATACATAACAAACAATGAGTTCAGAGCGGTAGGCCAACTGTCAGCTTCATCTGAAATAATTTACACCAGTATATTCCTCCCTAATGGTTACTACGCCTCTGCAATTCCATCATTATTTCTTTCTAGTCAATAAGATAGGTGTCAGTGTACTGTTTGGCAATTCCATGTAGTTTTACTTTCCTCCGACACCTTCTGTTCAGGTTGGAGCACTATATAGGCTTTACCTCATGTTCGCTACTGAGCCACACATATATACAGACATAAATTATCAATTTATATTCAATTTTCATTAAAAAGATATCAAATATTTCAAGCTTACCACAATTCATGGAAATAATACACAGTTACGTTGACTGGCAATGAATATAGCACATTTCCGATCTGACGATGTCCCAGGCTTTTATTTAGAAAAATATGCACTGGCGCTCAACGCACTGGTTCTTTAGTAAGTTTATTTGAAAATGGGGTCCTGACCTGACGCCTCTGATTGACTATATTCGCAGGTCTAACCAATCGAACCATGTTTACACAGCTTTTCAAAAAAGTACTCCTACTCACGTTTCCCCTAACAACAAAGAAGTAGTATTTATAGTCCGACTAATCGTGTTTAGCCTTACATTTACTTTCCGCCAATCAAATAGGAGGTAACATGTCAGCCTATTTCCCTTACAATGGTGGTGTGAAAATCTGCCACTGAGCGATTCTGATTTTGGTTTTGTCTGACAGCACCATTATTTTATTTTGGCTATAACTTGTTAATTCCTAGACTATTTGCATAACACTTAACATATTCTTTGTCAGCAAGTCCTAAGGAAGCCAAATATATAAGTTTTAAGGGAGCTAAGTGGCGGCGTTCAAAATATGTATTTTCTTCTAGGATAGTTGTGCTGTTACCATCTCCTCACTTCCAAACTTTTAGGGTGTCTGCTGTACTGTCATACTAATGTCAGGATTTCGGACATAAAACAGTAGAATGTCATGTTTCCCACAAAGCATTTTTCAGGTTTTTAAACATAACTCTCGTCTGAGTAGTGTTTTTTATCACTGTCGATTTGAAAAAAGCTAGTGCTTGTGGCCTTACACGCGTGATGGTAGTAATTGTGTATTGTGAGACTGTGGTAGTATTGCCTGCGTTCCAGCTTTCAGCCCCTCCCTTTCTTTCTATCCTTAGTCCATCTGTCTTTCGTTTTTGGTAACATAGTGTATAAAATGACATGAATAGAATTTTAAATCTAGGTCAACTTGCGTATCTCAAGGTTTTTCTTAGAAAGGCAGTACACTTTTTATCGTATAAAGCGTGTATGTTGCAGTAGGCTTTTACTATCAACGTGAAAGCGTTACAATTTTGCAGACGGAGCATAAAAAGGGGGATCTCGAGTACAGTCATTGTGACAGCACTGTTCTTTACCATTCTTCTTTCCTTTTATAGAATTTATTTGTTAGGCTTTACATTTACCTTTTAATTTATATATGTGGATTAGAATTTCTCACGACAAATCCTTCCTACTTAAAACAGACGTTATATGTCAGTCTATAATTCTATATACACATAGAGAAATTTATTATTATTCCTGGGGTTTATGGTGATTCTCATCACACGGATGGCGGCTTAAAAAATCCGCACCCAGATTATTTTTTCCACTTATATACTCTATGCTAAACTCAAATGGCTGCATCAATAAAGACCAACGGAGTAATCTAGAATTCTCATGTCTAGCCTGTGCTAGAAACGACAAAGGTTTGTGATCCGTTTGCAACTTAAATGCCTTCCCATACAGATAAATATTGAATTTCTTTATCGCCCATATTACTGCAAGACATTCTTTTTCGCTAGTTGAGTAATTGGTTTCAGCTTTATTCAACTTTCTGCTAGCATATGCCACTGGGCTTACTTCCCCATCCAATGCATCTGATTTCTGTAGCAGGGTTGCACCTAACCCAATATTACTGGCATCCGTCCTTACTATGAATTCTTGACTTAAGTCAGGTAATTTCAAAATAGGTTTACTTGTGAGCTTTTCCTTCAATTCTTGGTAAGCCATTTCACATTGTGGTGTCCATGTAATTCGATCTGGATTTCCCTTACGTGTCAAATCAGTTAACGGTGCACATATGGAATTAAAGTTTTTGATATATTTTTGGTAGAAACCACATAATGAGACAAAGGATCTCACGTCTTTCTTGGTTTGTGGTCTCGGGGCTTTCTTTAGTTTCTCTAAATTCTTTGGGTCAGGGGTCATGTTTCCCTGATAAACTGTGTGTCCCAAAAATTCCAATTCTTTACATCCAACGCAACATTTGGTTGGTCGGGCTGTTAAATTCGCTTCCCTAAGTCGATTAAACAGCATGTTCAGAGAGTCAATGTGTTCCTCAAATGTTTCTGTTGCTATAAGGATATCATCCATGAAATTTGTGATACATGGATTATTCAGAGGGTCCAATAATTTTCTCATCATTCTAGAGAAGACACTAGGCGCATCTTTAATCCAAATGGCAATCTATTAAACTCATAGTGTCCCTCTGAGGTACTAAAAGCTAGGTATGGTCTAACCTCAGGCTTTACTGGAATCTGATAGTATCCTTTACTCAGGTCCACTTTTGAGAAATATTTAGCTTTATTTAGCCTGGCAAACAACTGATTTGTATCCGGCAATGGATCCACCTGTCCTTCTGTAATAGCATTCAGTCTCCTGTAATCTATACAGAGTTTATGTTCTCCAGAGGGTTTCCTTAAAAGTACAACACCGGAACTATATGAAGATTCACTGTGTGAAATAATTCCTTCCTTCAACAAATAGTCTATCTCTTCCTTCAAAGCTTTCTCCTTAGCAAAAGGAATCGAATAGGGTTTCATACAGACAGGTGTGGGGTCTATCAGTTTCATATCATATTCCAATAGGTTTGTATGCCCTGGTCGGTCTGTTAACACCTCTGCATGATTGTCTAGAACCTGTTGCACTCTCTCTTTCTGAGTTTTCGTTAAATGTGTACTGATTTTCACCTGTGCCGCTGTCTCACAGGGGTGTAATGGATATTCAAATGATGAAAGTGGTTCCTTTTTCATCTCCATGGCAATGGACAAGGTCAACAAGTGTGTCTCTTCCTGATGTTCTCTTTCCAAATATTTCTTCAGGAGATTCACATGATAGATATTTCTTTCCCCTTCTTATCTATCTTATAATTTGTTCTAGACACCTTCTCTAGAACTGTATATGGACCTTGCCATCCAATTTGTAACTTATTCTGACTACCGGGGAGAAGAAGCAGTACCTTCTCTCCCACAGCCAAATCTCTGTCTTTAGCTTTCCTGTTATAGTAAGCAGCATGTTTTTTCCTGGCTTGTCTCAAATTTTCGTTGGCAAGTTTCCAGCCAGTTTTTAAACGAGTGGTCAGCTCATTCACATATTGGTATGAGGATATAATATTTTCCTCTGCCTTTTCGTCAGTCCACGTTCTTAACAGCGCTTCATATGGACCTTTAATTTTGTGGACCTATTTGTCCATGGACCGATATGGTCTCTTCCACTGGAAGCGCTATAGTGATGATTTTTCTTCCCAGAATTATCAGTCACAAAACGACCGCTACCAATTCTTTTCTTGGGGCTGTCTCCCCACTTAAAATTCTTGATGAGAGATTTCCTCTCTACATCTTCTTCCTCCAGTTTACATAAGTCCGATTGAGGGATTTTCGGCTTATCCTGGGGTAAGACATCTTTTTGCACTCTCTGCATAGTGGCCATTGTAAAACAGTTAAGTGAAGCTTGTCCGTGAAAAGGGGCTTCCCATTTCATTTGGTCCACTTTATCAAATTTATATTTCTTTTTATTATAAGGCCTAATTTTGCCCCTTGGCGTGTCCAGGTCCTGATCAATGTTCCTACTTGTGGGTGTTCCCTCATGTGCTATGCTACACCTTTCTACAAAATTCTCAATGTCCCATCTTGCCTTGGGCCAATAATAATTGTGAGCCACCTTTTGGATGATGGTACCTATTTTCTCATGGTCCCCATCTGGTTTCACATGTAGGCTCCTTATTAATTCTGCCCTATATCTTTTAGGAAGTACCAGCTGTCCCTGACCTTTGGATCTATCTCCAGTCTTCCTATACATCAACTTGTTTTTCATGTAAAAATCTCCCTTGCCTGGAGTTGTATGACAAGTTGACAATTTCCTGAAACAAGGCTTGAGGGTCTTATCCCCAGCCTGTGCCTTCCTCAACTCTTCTGGAGTGGTATCTAACAGAATATCCTCCTCCTTTCTTGAGGTCGACCTGACCTGAAGGGTTGCCATATACACAGGTTTCCTTCTACAATGGTCAGTGTCATCATATTTCTTTCATCATATTTCCTTTCATCGAATTGTGGGGTTTTATTTTTATTGTCATACCGTGGCCTATCAAATTGGTGCTTACCTTTGTTTTGATCTCTAGGATCAAATTTATTAAAGTTCTGTGGTGCCCTAAAATTATCCATCTGTTTCTTTTTATTACCTGATACCTCTGCCTGAGCTGCTTGATACCTTTCTGCAACATTTAGCAACTCACCCAGCCTCTCTGCACCTTGTTCCATGAGAAACTTTCTCAGGTCTGGAGCCATGGACTCTCTTAATTGTTCTATAAGGACCATTTCCTTAAGATCTTGGGTTTTCCCCAGAGAAGTCCATTTCTCCAAGTATGTCTCTAACCGTGCAGAGAACTGGTGATAAGTTTCACCTGACAGTAGTTTAGCATTCCTAAATTTTTTCCTATAAAATTCTGCGTTCTTTTCATATCTTAACAAAAGAGCCTGCTTTAACATGTCATAATTTTCCTGATCACCTCTGCTCATTTTGGCAAAAACTTCATAAGCTGCCCCACGAAGACCTTGAGATAACTTTAAGCTCCACCTTTCTCTCTCTAACCCATATGTGGTAGCTAATAGTTCATACCTATTTAGATAGCTCTCAATATTATCGTCTTTCTCAACAAAATGATCTAAATGAAAGTTCATAGCTGAGGTTGAGGCTCCCTGACTAGCAGTGGCATCAGAGGCAAAGGGACTGGCACCATTTTCAGGAGCATGGCCTTGAAACTCAAACTCCCTTAATCGTAACTCATGTTCCCTTTGTAATCTCCTCTCCTCCTTTTCTGCTTCCCTCTCTGCAGCTAATCGCTTGTCTTCTCTTTCTGCAGCTAATTTCTTCTCTTTCTGCAGCTAATTTCTTCTCTTCTCTTTCTGCAGCTAATTTCTTCTCTTCTCTTTCTGCAGCTAATTTCTTCTCTTCTCTTTCTGCAGCCTGTCTTCTTTCCTCGGCTTCCAATGCTTTAGCCTGTTTGTCAGCCTCAATCTGCAACCTCTTAGTCTCAGCCTCTATTCTCTTATCTTCGGCCAACCTTTCAGATTCTAATTTTCTTTCGGCCTCTTTTTCTAATCTTCTTTCTTCCCGTTCAATATATTTGTCACATTCAGCAGTGACATAAGCAATCATAATTTGCCCGTCCATTCCTAACTCTTTCGCAGTCTGTACAGCAGCAGATCGAAATTTTGCCAAGTCGGCCATTGTCTAACATGCAATTGTAAACAATTCAATCTTTCAATAATTATCTATGGACACTACAGGCACTGAGAGCTCAACCTTATTTATTTTCACCCAAGGATACCTTTTATATTGTATTATTCCCTGAAGTGAATTACCCCCAATATTTATAATAGGGAAATATTCAAAATCCCGGACGAGCCCCCAATATATGTTGTAAAGTGGGATGTTATAAATATTTATAGGGGACTTAGTGTACTGACTGAGATCAGCTGTGAAGGTATCTGTATCTAATAGGTGTAGTGTTTTGCAGATAACCTTACTTGCTACCACATTATACCTCAGTCAGAATTATTCTGGAATATTGTGATGACTACGTTAAATGTCTAGGGTATGTATTTGATGAAGTGTAAGTCACAACAACAACAGACAGATAAACAATTTAATTTATTCCACCACACTTGACAACACTGTGACACTCACACACATTTAACACTCTATAAGAATATCTTAAATGAGTCACTAGTAAACTTTCAAATATCAATATGTATTAAGTACTTTCATTAATATATGTGTCCTGATTCAAATACAAAGTGAACCAGGAATCACAATCAATTGTAATTACAATTTATATGTACAGAATTTATCAGTATGAACCTTGTAGTGACATATTTTATTAATATTATCCTATGTGTGTCAGTTGTGTAGTAGTACTATGAGGTAATACTGGTTTTGTTTTTTCAAGCTCTGTTGGTATTTGTCATCATGATTTCAAGTGTTTGTTTCTGTTGGAACTAGTATTGGAGATGTTCTCAGTTCTTGGCATTAAAACAATTAATTTCCCCTCTTAATTTTATACAAGGTCAGTTAAGATGGGGTTACATAATGTTGAGCTCCTCTGGCCACAGACTCTTATCTTTCGTGATGGCAGCAGGAAAAGACTCATCTGCTCGATAGCCTCCCTGTGTTCTGGAGACACCTCACTGGTCACTATCTGGACCCAGGAGTATGCTGTCAGCCTCTAGGTTCAGCAAAGCTCAGACCAGGTGCTGCTCAATAACTTTAGGACCACGGTCCCTGAAACAAGAAGGTTGTACCTCCTACTTCAGAACTAATTTATAATAACCTTCCAGACTGACCACAATACATAACAAACAATGAGTTCAGAGCGGTAGGCCAACTGTCAGCTTCATCTGAAATAATTTACACCAGTATATTCCTCCCTAATGGTTACTACGCCTCTGCAATTCCAGCATTATTTCTTTCTAGCCAATAAGATAGGTGTCAGTGTACTGTTTGGCAATTCCATGTAGTTTTACTTTCCTCCGACACCTTCTGTTCAGGTTGGAGCACTATATAGGCTTTACCTCATGTTCGCTACTGAGCCACACATATATACAGACATAAATTATCAATTTATATTCAATTTTCATTAAAAAGATATCAAATATTTCAAGCTTACCACAATTCATGGAAATAATACACAGTTACGTTGACTGGCAATGAATATAGCACAATTCCGATCTGCCGATGTCCCAGGCTTTTATTTAGAAAAATATGCACTGGCGCTCAACGCACTGGTTCTTTAGTAAGTTTATTTGAAAATGGGGTCCTGACCTGACGCCTCTGATTGACTATATTCGCAGGTCTAACCAATCGAACCATGTTTACACAGCTTTTCAAAAAAGTACTCCTACTCACGTTTCCCCTAACAACAAAGAAGTAGTATTTATAGTCCGACTAATCGTGTTTAGCCTTACATTTACTTTCCGCCAATCAAATAGAAGGTAACATGTCAGCCTATTTCCCTTACAATGGTGGTGTGAAAATCTGCCACTGAGCGATTCTGATTTTGGTGTTGTCTGACAGCACCATTATTTTATTTTGGCTATAACTTGTTAATTCCTAGACTATTTGCATAACACTTAACATATTCTTTGTCAGCAAGTCCTAAGGAACCCAAATATATAAGTTTTAAGGGAGCTAAGTGGCGGCGTTCAAAATATGTATTTTCTTCTAGGATAGTTGTGCTGTTGCCACCTCCTCACTTCCAAACTTTTAGGGTGTCTGCTGTACTGTCATACTAATGTCAGGATTTCGGACATAAAACAGTAGAATGTCATGTTTCCCACAAAGCATTTTTCAGGTTTTTAAACATAACTCTCGTCTGAGTAGTGTTTTTTATCACTGTCGATTTGAAAAAAGCTAGTGCTTGTGGCCTTACACGCGTGATGGTAGTAATTGTGTATTGTGAGACTGTGGTAGTATTGCCTGCGTTCCGGCTTTCAGCCCCTCCCTTTCTTTCTATCCTTAGTCCATCTGTCTTTCGTTTTTGGTAACATAGTGTGTAAAATGACATGAATAGAATTTTAAATCTAGGTCAACTTGCGTATCTCAAGGTTTTTCTTAGAAAGGCAGTACACTTTTTATCGTATAAAGCGTGTATGTTGCAGTAGGCTTTTACTATCAACGTGAAAGCGTTACAATTTTGCAGACGGAGCATAAAAAGGGGGATCTCGAGTACAGTCATTGTGACAGCACTGTTCTTTACCATTCTTCTTTCCTTTTATAGAATTTATTTGTTAGGCTTTACATTTACCTTTTAATTTATATATGTGGATTAAAATTTCTCACGACACTCCGTACTATTTTAGTCTGTCTCACTTACTTTTGTTCCAGAAAAATTCTACTATCCCCTTCAAGCATAGATGACCCGACCCGACAGTATCTCTGTTCTCTATATTGTTTTATTACCAATATTTGATTATCTAATGGACTATTTAGATAATTTATCACATATTCCTAGTCCACTAGTCTTCCGGTACCCAATTACATGATTTTTAAGGGACCAAGTGGCGTAGTTAAAATTATTATGTTTTGTTCGATGTTAATTGTTTATTTTACAAACCGCCACCTGTCCTGCCTTTTCGACTGTTCTATCAGCATAAAGTCAGGATTTCAGACGTAAAACAGTATTGTGTCATGTTTTCTAATAAGCATTAAACATGTTTTTTAAAACCTTTCATTGAAGCCTTAGTTAATTTTTATCACTGTTACTTGAAATCGCTCTCATGCGTTCTGCATGTGTTTATGCGTTCACTTTTGAATCGCGAGACGACGTAGTACTATTGCTTCGCTCCGTCTATCCTTTCTCGTCTCTGCTTCTAAGTTCGTCCGTCATTCCATACAATTATTTTGTGCTAATTTGGTCATTATACCGTTTCATTATGCAGTGTGCCTATTAAGGTCGTCTAAGAATACAGTATTAGTTTTATTGTTAGAACCGACCGTGAGATGTGTATAGGTTTGTACTAACGTACGGGGAAGTGTTACCGTTATGCAGACAAAGTAGAAAAAGGGGATCTCTTGTTCAAACATTATGAAGGCGTACTCTAGTGGGAAAGCACTGGTCTTTCACCATTCTTCTTTCTTTCTTATATTATTTCGTTCTACTTTACAGTTATGTTCTAAATTATATATGGGTATTAGAATTTTCACCACACTTCCTCATGTTCTTTAGGGTCTTATAGAACAATTTCTGGTTTTCTTGTGCATCTTTTTCTAGCTTTTCTCCAAATTCTTCCCAGGACTTCTGTTTTGCTGCTAGCACTTTGTTCTTTGCTTCTGTTTTGAGTGTCACATATTCTCTATATTTTTCCATTTGTCCTGTTGTGTTTTTAGCTCCTAAGTACTGTTTCCATGCCATTTTCTTATCTCTTTGACTTCCTCTGTCCACCAAGGTGTCCTCTTTCTCTGGTTCCCAAGTCGGACTTCACCGCATGCTTCTGCGGCAGCTGTCTTTATGATATCCTTGAATTTAATCCAGAGGGTTTCCAAGTCATCAGGTCGTTCTTCTGTGTTGCTCACCGCTGCAGCAATAAGCCCCTGATATCTGGTCTTAATTTCTGGCTCTCTCAGCTTGTAGGTCCTAATGCTCATTTCTCCTGCTCGTTTACTTGGTTTCTTGCGTGGTGTTGGGCAGTTTCTAGGCTGAGCAACTCTTTCAGTTGTTCGTTTGATTGTTAGCAGGTAGTGATCACTTCCAATCTCTGGCCCCCTCCAGACTCTTGCATCGCGGACATATTTGAATGAGCTTCTCCGAACAATGGCATAGTCGATCATTGACTTCCCATTCTTTGTTGGTTCACATCTAGTGTATGCATGTTCGCGCTTATGGGGGAACTTTGTGTTTGTAATGATCAGATTCTGCTCACTGCAGAATCTAAGGAGTCGCTTTCCATTGTCATTGAGAGTATCTTCTCCATATCTTCCGATAACTCCACCCCATCTAGCATGGTCATTTCCAACTCTGGCATTAAAATCTCCGAGCATGATAACTTCATCTAGGCAGTCATCCACTGTCCTTTGAAGCAGCTCGAAGAATTCCTCCTTGACCTCTGCTCTCTCATCCTCATTTGGCCCATACACTATGACCAGTTTGACTATGGTTTCTCCTTCTTTTAGTTTTACAACCATAATGCGCTCCGAGACAAAGTTCCATCCCTTGATACTATCTTTTTGATTTTGGGCCACAATGCAACCCACGCCCCCTTTAGCTCTTTCAGATATGGGTATACCACTGTAGAGCAGCGTGTTGCCATCGAGATCCATGACTCCTTGTCCTTTTTTCTTTGTTTCCGTTATAGCCAGGATTTCTAGTTTTGCTTTCCTCATCTCTTCCACCAGCTCCTCTTCCTTCCCATTTATACTTCTTGTGTTCCACGTTCCATAAGTCGTAGTCCGTAGTTCGTTCCTTTTCGTCGCCTTTAGAATCAGTCCGGTTTTCTCTCTTGTATTTCGTGTAATTATGTTTTAAAGCAAACAGGTGATTGGCCTGTTGTGTCTTTGCATGGTGGAGGGGCTGCCTCCTTACGGCCTCCATGCAGGCCGCCCTCCTCCTTTTTCATCCGGGCTTGGGACCGGCATAGGCGGAGTTCCTACCTCTACCCCAAAACTTAATTTGCACTTCCTTGACCAGTGCTATCATACATAAACACATAAATAAAAATATAGATTATCATTTTACCCACTACCACATCATATTGTAATTAAATCATACTGACTACAAAACGTGCTCAGTAATCACTACTAACTGTGATTTCTGTATACCTCTTACGCTTCTTTCATCCACAATTTATTATATCTTTCACACTCCATTTTCACTTTCAACCTCTCCATTTCCTATTTTGTTTCTGAGCTCAACCTTTTAAATATTCTGCCATATCCAGCTCTATTTGTCTACCATGGTAAGTCATTCCATCATGATCTACTGAACATCATCATACCCGTACTTACTTTCTTATTTACTTCTACTGTAGCTAACACTTTTTCCGTAATGCACTGTAACTAACTGCCTGTTAATTTTAATTTACAATATGTACAGCCGTTTGTGACCCATTTAAAACATCATGGTATCACTGATTCTTTATTACTACTATCTTCCTGGCTCACCCTTTCACTTATCTTTGGACCTAAAAAAATCGGTGGTCCCTTAATACAAACTACTTGCGTTTCTGTATCGTCTATCCATTCCTAACATTTTTAATCTTCTTTCTATTTCTCTTATTTCTCGTGCCTCTGCACTAATCTATCCTGCTATCATTTTAGCCATATTTTCCATTGTCCCTGTTCTCTCTTCCTCCTATTTTTTTTTCCTTCTCAGTTATATGTTTCTCTTGTCTTCGCCTCTTTTATTTCACTCTCTCTATTCTCTGCCTTCTGTAATTGTGTATCGCAATCTCTTTCTGTCCTATTCTTCTGTTCCTCACAACACTCTGTCCTTTTCGTAAAGCTTCTCTTACTATATCTGTTCACTCCAGAACTCACTTTCGCCTCTTGTTGTCTCACTTATAATTCCTCCCTTAATTCGTCCGTTATATGTTGGCTTCTTCTAGAACCTTTCTCGATATCTCTGCCATTTATACATGGCTTCTCCCAACATACCTATGTGTACCCACCATGTATCTCTCTGTTATTTCTCTATGGTTACGCAAACTTCATTATCTCTGCCATCTTTTCCTCCCTTATCCACTGTATTCGTTCCATCTGGAACAATCTCCCTCAATAGTCTTGTATGTCGTCACCTTATGAGTTCTCCAATCTCCTACATTTTGCCACCTTCACCATGGCTTCTTAATTACTCCTGTTCTCTAATCTTCTCAATTCTCCTATACTCGCCATTTTCCTCATGGCTTATGTTCACCATTTTTCTTCTCCTCATCTCTTCTGATATTACCCATGTCTTTTCTTTCTCTACTATTATCGCCAATCTCACATGGCCTCTATTCTGACTTCTGACATTTGCCTACTGATTATCTTGAATATCTCTCCATGTTTTAACTCCCCCTTCTTTGCCTATGGCTTCTCCTTATACTTCCAATATTATCTTTTTGTTTCCATTTTCCCTACGGCTTCTCCAATCACTAGTCTTCTCTCTCTACTGCAGTAGTCTATCGTTCAGACCTTCGTAGTAGTATGTTCAGTGTACACCGATTGCATCTAGTTTTCCCACAACTAGACTCCCGCTCCAATTTTCTACTTCTCTCCTTCTCACCCTCCTTTTCTCTACTCTCATTCCCTCTCTGGAATTGTGCTCTCTAATTTCTCAATTATAATTCCCCGTTTATCTCCAACTATTTCTCACTGTCACTGCTGGCTTCCTCTACGGCTTCTCAATATCCCCATGAGTTTCTCTAACTCCTGAATTTCTTTCTACTTCTCTTTCTCTACTTCTCCCTCTCTCTATACTTCTTTCCGTATTCCTGGGATTCTCATGTCTGCTCCTACTGACAGACCTATCCCTCTTATTGGATCTCACTCGACCCTTGCTCTCATTTCTCGTCTTCTGACTCCTAGTCTCTTCCTCGCAGCTAGTAGATCCTTCTCTCCGTCGATCCTTGCTTACTCTTTCTCGACTGTTATTTCTCTTAATTGTCTCTCTATGTCTTTGACGACTCTTGGGTCGATACTGTCCTCGATCTCTACTTCCTCTTATGTTGTCCTTCTTTTTATCTTCCAATTTTCTATCAACCTCTTCACAAAGTGCATTTATATCCCCCCCCCCCCCCATCTCTTCTTTAGTGCTGTTTCATGTATTATTCTTTTTCCTAGCTCTCACCTCTACCTGTTCTACCTGTCTCAACTTTTCGAGGCACCTTCTATAATCTGATGACTTGTCTTAAGACGACCAACATGTCTTCGTCTTACGTGTACTCCCTTCCTTTCTCTCTCTTCTATGGAATCTCCGTTTGCTACGTCTGTGACCCTTGTCACTCTCCTCACACGACATACTGTCCGAGTCACTTGACATTGATAACTCTTCTAGAGTCGTTCTCCGTCTGCTCATATTTTCCACCTCATTAATTGTTTTCCGATCCTTTCCTCTTGTCGGTCTATCATCTTCTTGTGTTTCCCTGTTTCTGCCTCTCCACTTCGGGCGTACCTGCATCTGTGCTGTATTTCTTAACTTCGCGAGTGGCATATCATATTCTGACGAATCGTCGGATGACGTATAATATCTCTTCTTCCCCCGTCTAATGTCTCTTGCCCTTTCCTCCTGCTCGTCTGTTTGTGCATTTTCCTCCATTTCCTCTTCTTCATGCTGATTTTCTTGTTGCCTCTCCGCTTCCTGCAACAGTCGCAATTGTTTTTCTTGCTCTTCTAATCTATCTTCTCTCTCTTGCAGCCTTTGTACATATTCCATGAGCGGAATGCCCTCTTCGCTTTCCGAATTGTCTCTTACATTTCTTAACCTCAATTCTTCTGGTAATGTTCTGTCAACTGTTTCTCTTTCCGACGTTCTCGTCTGATCATGCTGTACATCTTCCTCTTCTTCCTCTATTTCTACCTCTGTCTGCATTCTCCGTCTATTTCTCTCTGTATCCTGTTTTTTTTTTATCTTCCTCGCTTCCTCTCTCCTGTTTGTTTTGTTTGTTTTGTGACTCGTTAAAAACTCCAGATCTCTGGTTTGGGTTTTTCGGTTGTGCATGAATTTCTGCTCTCGTGACTATCTGACTTCCACCTGCTCTTATCTTGATGTTAACTCTATGCTGTGGTACTGCTACTTCCATTTTCTCGTCTGATGTAGGGTTGTCGCTGTGCTCCGATAATTCTGTCTGTATACCTATTTCCTTCTTTCTTTCTGTCTGGGTAGCAAAGCTGACTATATCTCTCCGTGTGTTGTCATGTTTCCTAACCCGACTCTTCCCTGATCTTTGCCTATGACTGTCACATTCTATTGTGACCCTTGGTTGGTAGGATATGTTCTTGCTGTTCCCACCTGATCTTACTTTGTTCACTTCCATCCTTCACCCATTGTCAGTTGTTATTCGACACCTCTGTTGATCACCTACATTTATGTTGTTTATTTCCAATATCCTTCCTTTCTTCATTTCTGCCACAAAATTCCTCACATCTATTCTAGTTCCTCTTCTTTTCAAGCTATCCCAGTGTCCTGGTCCATAGTTGCTGTTGAGACTTGTCAGTGTCCTCTCACTGTTATTACATGTCCTATGGTATTTCTATTTATGTTTTTTTATCCTTGGTTTTCTTTCCACAGATACATGCCTATTATTCTGAGACCTATTTGTCTCCCTCATGTGAGTAGGTCTGCCTTTTCCCTGACTACTGTATCTACAGTACCGAAGCGTCTCGAAAGCCCTCGTGTGGTGCGTGCATGATTGTGCCCCTTGTGTGCGGGTGTAATTATGAGGTTGACACCAGGTGTCTTTTCCCTACACATAGTCTGTCGCGGACTATTATAACTAGCTAAATGTGCAGACCTACTGTTTTGATACATGCGTGGTGGTCTCCATGTACACATGCTAGCTCTGTGTCCCCGCTGATAGCAATTGTAGCATTCAATATCTTGCACCAGTTGTCTACCTGTTTGTTGTCTTCTTCCACCATTGTTTCTTCGACCTATGTTATCTATTTCCATTGGTTCCTCTTCATCAACCCTTGCCTGTTCTACTCTCAACTCAAACCGTCTTCTTATGTTTTCTTCTGAAATGGCAGAAGCCATTGTGTCTGTTAACACCTTATGATCCTTCCTTATTAGGTGGAGTTTGATGGCATCACTATACAGTCCATCTACGAAGATACCGATCAGTTGGCTATCTATTCCCTGTCTTTCTATAGTTTCAGATGGAAATACATCTTCGATGGTGTTAAACATTCTATCAGTATACATTTGTATCGTTTCCTCTTTGCTTTGCTTTATCTTCTTAAGTTGTTGTCATCCTAGGTGTACATCCTGTAATTCTCCGTATCTCTTCACCAATTCCCGTTTGAACTCTTGCCATGATTCCTCTGGCACCGTGTCCAACCTTCTTCTAATGAAATCGACCACCAGATGTGTGCTAGTAAGAAAAGCTAACAATCTCTTTTCACTGTCTGAGGCCTGAACCGATAAAGAATATCTTTCTAATTGTAGAAGCCAGGCCTTACATTCAGTAGCTTTACCTGAAAAAATGTTAACATTGCCTTTGACATTGATAAGTTTACTGTTTTTATCCAGCTTACTCAATGTATCAGATACCTGGCGTAATACGCCTACTACTATCTCTGTACCGTGTTCCATCTTGGCCCTGAAATCTAAAAAAGTTCTATTATTGGGAACTTCTTGGGGCTCTGAAAAAAAATTGCTTTGGTTAATTATCCTGTCGCTGTAAAATAACAATTGAAATTCACAGCAAATCACTACAACAAATTTGCGAGGAAACTACGATACATGCATAAGTTCAATGTTGTACACAATCACTAATTATGCTTAACCTCTAACTAATTAACTAACTCTGTACCTAGACGTTGGTTGCTGATGGTGTCTTTTCCGGACCGTTGAACTGAGTGTGCACACTGTTTTGTTCCGTTCTTTCTCTCCAGTTCTCTTATGTGTTGTGAGCGACGGTTATATCTACTTGAGCAAAAGCATGAAGCGAAGGATAAAAAGCGAGAGCACCTTTTCTGACTACCCACGGGTTTATATACCCCCATGTCATGTGACCAAGTCCCTCTATTTACAAATTATAACTCCTTATTCTATTCTCAGTTATCTCCCTTTTCCTATCACAGTTTCCAGATAGCACAATTGCTCAAAAAATGTCACTGAAGCGCACCAAAGCTGCCTATGTGATGCAGTACGGCCTTGCTCACTTGGACAAAAGTGTTCTCGCGCAAATGCAGCTGTTGGATCCAAAGCAAGCTCTCGAGATCAACAAACCTTCTGTCATTCCATTAGCAGCGCAGTTCCCAACAGTTGTTTCAGAAGAGAGCCTTGATCGTCTGTCTGATCAATGGCGAGATCTTGGACATTTAGTGGATGAGGATCCGCCCACATTCTGGCTGGGACTGCAACAAGTAACTGATGCTAATAGCCAGAAGAAATTTGATGTTTTGGCTGACCTCATGTGCACGCTTATGGCACTACTCACTCCTCAGCATGCGTCGAAAGAGTATTTTCGAAGGTTAACTTAGTTGAAACTAAACAAACCAACAAGCTTTTGTGTGAAACAGTTTCCAATTGAGTACTAGTCAAGCAAGCAGTTGCCAAAGATGGAGTTTGTCATAGGTTTAATCCTAGTAAAAGCATGGTTGAAGATGTGCGTGAAGGACGTTGTCGGCAGAGATATTCAAAGATTTTGGAACTCCACAATCAAGATTCCACGCTGTCAATTCATGCATATGATCTTGACATGGATGCCGAGTCGCTGACAGGTGACAATTTTCAACAGTAACAAGTTACAACTAACATTTGATATTTGATTTGAGGAACATTTTGTTAATGCAACTACTGTAAGTATGTTACTGTTAAAATATCTCATCTTCAAGAGTTCATATATCGGGGTGTTAATAAAATCATTTTTATATAATTGTGAATTTTTGGTAATAAAATATAAAATAAAAATGAAGAAATAATTGGTAGCACACAACTTATTTGTGCTAAAAGGGAAAAGGAAAAGGATCCCGTTACACGCCAATTGAGGCATATTGGGAATATGGTGTTAGGCCCATATTTTCTTGACCATCGGCAGACTAGGGGTGACGTGGTCAACATCACGCCGGCCGCCTTAACCTTTCCAGAGTTGCTCTGGTACACAGTTGGGGCTGGGTCGACCCAGGAGCAGTTTGCGGCCTAAAAATATCCCACCTCATCTGGGGATCGAACCATAGACTACTGAGCTGGGAAGCCAGTGCACTAACCACTATGCTACCTTGGCTCCCTTATTTGTGCTAAAGTTGCCCTAAAAGATTGTGTTAGCATCGTATATCCCGTGTATTTGAGGCATAAAATAATCTGGGTATTTCTGGGTTTTTTAAAGAAGAAAATCTGGGTTTATCTCTAGAACTTGAGTGGCAACCCTGCTGTTGCTATCACTAGAACGGGTTTTGCTGCGTTTGGGAGCCATGATGCACTTCACGTGAATGTATTTTCGAAAGTTCACATTAAAATAACGATAGTAAATACAGTACAGTACATACATAGGCATGTAACATAGGCGTTTATTATGACTATAAAGGCATATGTACTGTATTATAGATTATATATGTACTGTACCATTATACGCCTGGCATCGCAATCGCTTTGAACTGTATATATATATATATATATATATATATATATATATATATATATATATATACATATATATATATATATATATATATATATATATATATATAAACAGTCCCAATTAAGATGGTTTGGCCATGTCTGCAGAATGGGAGAAGATCGGATACCACGACAAGCATGGGAAACAAAGAGCCAAGGATCCAGACCCCGAGGACGACCCAGAGTCCGCTGGGAGGACAACATTAGACAATCTTTGAAGGACCGAGGACTAGAATGGAACCAGGCCAGGAGGAAGACAGCCGATGGGATAGTCTGGCGCTCTCTCTTCCAAACCTCTACACCTCACGGAAGAAGGGGAACGACTAAGTAAGTATATATATATATATATATATATATATATATATATATATATATATATATATATATATATATATATATATATATATATATATATATATAATCACGCATATATTTAAAATAATGGGGGGTGAGGGTGGGTGTGGTTTGTGTCGACATGGAACTTTGAAGCGCATGCGCGCAATAATATCAAATTATGTACTCGATTCCACCATTTATTATTTTAAAGACACATTCTGCCAGGGTTGCCATATTGGCTTTTTAAAAGCCAGATTTCAGAAAATTCATTTGGCTTTTTGGCTTTTTCCTGGCTTATTTACATGCTAAAATTATCTGCACGAAAATTATAAACCATCCTTTTTCGAAATCATTTCCCTTTAAGAGAAATGTTTTTTTGGTCAGTTACATTTGGCAGTATTTCTGCTGCCAAGAATCTGGGCAAAAAGGCGTCAACCGGGGCTCTGATATAACCAAATAGGTTGAAAGGAACGCGCCTCGCCAGAAGAAGGCAACAAATAAATAAAATAGCCAACCGTCGCTCCAGTTTCTCTGGTGTCTCGGACCTCCGAAGTTTTTTTTTTTTTAAATTAATGAAGAAAGATATCCCGTTCAACCGCTGAAGAGTTATAATTAGGATATATATTGTTTTCAATTTCAAACAATATGAAAAACTGCCGATATGAGAAAGTGGCATAAAATTTGTCAAATCATTGTAAATAGGGACACTCACAATTGTGCTTATATGTTAATTTAAAAAAAAAAAAAACTGGATCTGGAGCTTTTCATGTGATGCGAGTATGAAAAATATATTAAAATGTGTTTGGCTTTTTTTTTGGCTTTTTTCTAGTATTGTTTGGCTTTAAATTAAAATTTCCATCTGGCAACCCTGCATTCTGCGTGCGAAATGCCGTATTCACTTCCTGTGCATCTGTTCCGAACTACGAATACGGTAATCAAAAGTCTGCTCCTGATTTATTCAAACGGCGACTAGCAACACCACATGTTCAGAACGTCCAGCCTCATTTAAGAATTCGTGTAGGTGTCGTAAGTGTAAAGGTAAGCATTAGGTTAGACAGCAGTTATCCAGAATTAATTGTGTCGAAAGCCCTTGAAAAATGTGCAGATTAGTTTGTTTTCTGCAATGTCATCTGCAATCAAATTTAAATTCCGTAGGCCTAGCCTAGATATAATTTCATTGTCACCGCCATTTTGAGGATCTCCCTTATTCTGAAGTCAGTTGAAAAAAAAAAAAAAAAACACACACACACACACACACACAAATAGTAATACGTCTTACAAGGAGAAGGACAAGAAAAACCTACGTTACGGCCACAAGGCCTTCGTCAGGGACAGACAAACAAGAGACAAGAGGGAAAGAAAATGACATGAAACTATAAATAGTCAGCTGATGGCTTGGGACAGGACTTGATATGAGCTTGGTAAAGGCTTATGCTTGTAAGGAAGCTAAGAATCATGAATGTATTCTGAAGTCAGAACACCGCAGTGGCGTAAAGTTTTTTTTTTTTTTCATCGTCAGATTCGACCGATGCATAGTGCACTGGAGACTGCCATTTTGTGACTCCGCACGGTGTGTTTGCACACAGCAAATTTCCTGAGCATGAGTTATTAGCGTATGGAAATAGAAATTTGAGGCGTTGTGTAGCCTATCTTAACTGTAACCTAGTCTATAAGATGTTGAAAGGGATATTTTCCGTTCATTTTAGTTCAAATTTGTTTAGTTTAATAGTGGGTGTTTTACATTGTGTCGAAGTGATACGCTCACGTGTCCGCGTGAATAACGTTCGGGCACGATGGCTGACCTTGGTCTACTATCCTTCCCATTTAGGCTAGGCCCCTATAGCCTAGGCCCCTACATATAGGCCTATAAAATGCAAAATGTGTTTCTATGTGTTACCTCATAAATCGAGAAAGGCTGAACGGATTTTAATGTTTTCTCTAGTGCCCCTTTATAGGCCTATAGAGAGTTACATCTCATCTCATAATCGGAACCTCTTCTACCCCGTGAAACGAGGTGTAGAGGCGGCCCAAGGAGCACAAGGCCCCTGGGCAAAACGTGTAATCAAAGTGCCTGGCAAACAGGTGATTAGCCCATTGTGCCCGAACTTCCCCTCATGTGTACTCTCAATCGCTATAAAACCACTAAACCTTCGAGACGTCATTCCAGCCAAAATGGTCAGAGCCTCATATACCCGAAGGTGTCGAGGGATGTCCCTTCCTAATCTGCCCGAAGGCATTTATAGAGGAACACTCAGGACCCGAAGGTCTGAGGAAAAGAGCAGAATCTGAAACGGACACAGCAGGCTGTCTGTTTTATTAATACTGGGAGGTCCCCAAAATGGTGCACCACACACAGTCGGTCAAGACAGAAGGTCGCCTGCACTCGAACTTAGACATGCATGGCTTAATCTTTGAGACAAGCATATGACTACTGGCTATAGGCCTATAGAGAGTTACGCGAACTAAAATTTGGCCGCCATTTTCGGCTGTCCCCGTATTGCAGGAAAATGAACCCAATCGCGAGTTTCAGACCCAATTTGCATTTTCGTTTAGGTTAGCCTACTAATAATTTGAAATAAAAAATTAGATGCAAATACAGTAGGAACACATATTTGTACTATTCTTTGTAATTCAACTAACAAAACAAAAAGAAGAAAACTAGTTTACTTAGTAACGGTTTGTTGAATAGAATCAGTAGCGTGAATTTTTTACACATACTCCGTTAAATTTTATATTCCGTTAGAATTCCACTATTTAGCAACACTTAGTAAAACATACTCCCTTCAAACTGAACTATTTAACTAGTTTGAAATGTGTAACCTGGTGAATGGCTGTTGTAGACACTGACAGTTTTACTAGATCCAGATGATCACACCAGTTTTTGTTTACAGTAAAAATGCGACAATGTATAGATAGTTTTAACAAAATCTAATTACATATTTTTTTCTTCTTTGATCCTTAGCCGCCGACCGTCAAAGCAGTCAGGGGCCATCACGCCTAGTGGCGTCTTGTAGGGCAACAACAAATTGATTCCACTTTGCTCGGTCGGTGGCCATCCTACATACAGTGCCCCAACTCTGGTTCATTCTTTGCATCTCAACCTCCACAGTCCTCCACCAGGTTGTTTTTGGTCTGCCTCTCTTTCGTTTTCCTTCAAGGGTCCAAAGCTTAGCTGTCTTGTGATGGCATGGGGGTCTCTTCTGAGGACATGACCAACCCAGCTCCAGCGTCTGCCAGCTATGATGGTGTGCATGTCCTCTTGCTTGCTACGAGTAAGCAGATCTTGGTTAGTGATGGTATTCGGCCAAAAGATTCGGTGAATTTTTTTCTTAGGCATGTTGTGTGAAAAGAGGACAATTTCGACATTTCCTTCTCTGTAACTCTCCAGCATTCCGCACCATAGAGAAGCACAGAAAGCACACAGCTCTGATATAATCTTAATTTTGTGCTTGTGCTGTATTGGGAGGACTTCCAGATGTTGTTTAGGCTAAAAAAGGCTGTTCTTGCCTTATTCATTCTGATGTTGATGTCTTTGCCTGCCCCGCCGTCTTGTGTTACTATGCTTCCTAGGTATGTGAAGGTATGTCTGTACCAGTTGCTGATTCCTTACTGATATGGGCTCAGGGTTGCTCACATTGAGCATCATGACCTCAGACTTCTTTAACCTTTAGCACGCTGCATAAAAATTCAGAAAACTTGCCCAACCACTGCATTCTTTTTCACAACGCCCCATTTTTATAGTGGGTGACTTGTAAATTCTAGTTTTTTTGTTTTTTGGTCAATTGCTCTAATTTTTAGATTGTATAGAAATGAATGAACGATGAATCTGATGATATAAAATTTGTTTGTGTAGGCCTACATGTTAGATGTGATAGGAAGAGAGGAAAGGAAAGATGAAAAAAATTTAAAAAAAATTAAAAAATTTTTTTTTTTAAATTTTAAAATTAAAAAAAAAAATTAAAAAAATGACCAACGAATGAAGAGTCCATATCCCTTGCATCTCAATGAAAGTCATTTGACCAATAGAGCAATACAAATCAAATGACGATCTTTTCGTTACACCCATCATCAGTAGCAAAGCAACAAACTCCCTAGCCAGCCGTGACATTCGGCCGTAATCCTATTTTTTTCCCGATATTCCTAATCCTAACCCCGAAAATTATACATACTTGAAAGGCCATTTTACTTTCGTTTCCATCTCAGCCATCAAACATATTCTGAGAACCGATTTCAGCGCTTATAAAGACAAAAATTTCATCCCCACCGCATGGCGTCAGAATCCAATAAAATTAGAGCGAAATGGCCGCGTGTCTGATGCCGATTCATTTCGATTTAAACAAATTTACAAAAAATAAACGCGGATACACCCATCACTTTTTTAAGATCGGAAACGGAAGCTAACTCTCTTGCAAATAAAATTACAACTTAACATCCAGGGCTGAAAATCACGTGTACACAAGTCCTCATGCTAGAAACGGTGACAGCCGCAAGGCGACTAATATCGCCTCCAGCTGGCAGAACATAGGTTGCGTTCGGCGAGATGTCTCGCCGGCAGTGTGCTAAAGGTTAAATTGATGTTCAAGCCCACCTGCTGGCTAAACTTATTAAGTCTATCCGTTTTTCCTGGATGTGTTGATGTGAATGTGCTAGTAGTGCAATGTCATCTGCATATTCCAGATCTTCCAATGTAGAAAATGTTATCCGTCTTATTCCTCTTGCACTGCCCTCTGTTGTCTGGCGCATCACCCAGTCTATGACTGTTAAAAATAGAGTGGTTGATAAGGGGCA
The DNA here is from genome assembly GCA_024509875.1 of Oreohelix idahoensis. Classification (NCBI taxonomy): domain Eukaryota; kingdom Metazoa; phylum Mollusca; class Gastropoda; order Stylommatophora; family Oreohelicidae; genus Oreohelix; species Oreohelix idahoensis. The sequence goes on from JAMPIV010012552.1 coordinate 112,070, forward strand.
TCCCTGTCGTACTCCTGTCTTCACCTCAAAGGTTAGGTTGCTCTGCCCAACACTACACGTAAAGTTGGCATAGAGGCTTTTTATGATTGACACTATGCAGCTTGGAATTCCATAAGCCCTCAGTGAGAGAAGTGATTCCTCTCCAGTTATTGCAGTCTGCAAGGTCTCCCTTCTTGGGCAATTTGACAATTATTCCTTTGTTCCACTCTGATGGTGTTGTCCCCGTTTTCCAGACTTGTGCAAATAGTGGTTCTAATATACTACTCGTCAAAAGTCAAGGGCCACTTAGAAAAACCTTGGTTGAAACCATAAAACAAATCTGATATAAACGTAATTGGTATCAGTCAAAACGGCATTTATTAACATGTCACGTAAAAAAATGGAAACACACATTCAAACGCAATGAAGCTGTGAAGTTTGTCACCCACCTTTTCAAAAGTCACACAATAGATATTGGACAAATAGACATTTCAAAATCAGGTATGACTACCGTTTGCAGCAAGGCATTCAAGACAGCGTATACGCATCGAGTCCACAAGGGTCCGAAGAGTATCCTGAGGAACAGCTTGCCATTCCTGAAGCAGAAATGCAGTCAGTTGTGCAACATCCATTGGCAGGGGGTGATTTGTTGACAATCTTCGACCAAGGACATCCCAGAGGTGCTCAATCGGAGAAAGGTCAGGTGAATAAGCTGGCCACGCCATCCTGATGATCCCATGTTGCTGAATAAACTCATTCACCACACGAGCTCGATGGGGTCGAGCGTTATCATCTTGGAGGATGGCATTACCACCTATGGCCTCCAGAGCAGGCTGAACAATTGGTCTCAAGATTTCGTTCTGGTATCTTGGGCCGGTCAAGTTGCCTTGGATGATGTAGAGTGGGGTCCTACCGTGTCTGTAGAAACCTCCCCAGACCATGACAGAACCCCTACCATAACGATCCACCTCTCGAATTGTGTCATCAGTAAATCGCTCTCCTGGTCGTCTCCAAACTCGAATCCTGCCATCATTGAATGACACAGTGAAGCGAGATTCATCAGTGAAGAGAACTTGACTCCATTGTTGCCTTGTCCATCAGATGTGCTCGCGACATCAAGCAACACGGGCTCTGCGATGAGCAGGAGTAAGAGGGATTCTGACTGCAGGACGTCGAGCTTCTTCTTCTTCTTCCGTCCTTAGCCAAAGACCGACCAAGCAGTCAGAGGCCATCACGCCTTGTGGCGTCTTAAGGGCAACAGCAGATTGATTTTCTCCGTTGTAGTTTCTCATCACGCCTAGCGGCGTCTTTAGGGCAACAACAAATAGATCCATCTGCCGTTGTTTCCGTAATCGGTGTGACAAGCCAACGGGTGATCAGCCCATTGGGCAAGGACGTCGAGCAGCCAGTCCAAATTCATGTAAACGTCTGCGAATGGTGCTGTGACTGACATTAACGTTTACAGTTTGTCTCAGCTGACATCTTAGAGTGGAACAAGTCACTTTTCGATGGCGCAGGGCTGACAACAAGAGGTACAGGTCATCATGTTTATTGGTGCATCTAGGGCGACCTGGCCGGTGGCGATCCTCCACACTTCCTGTGGCCTGAAATCTCTCCAAAATTCTTTGGATAGTAGAGTGTGACACTGCAAGCCGTCTAGCAACCTCACGGACAGATAAACCACTTTCAACCCACGCTATAGCCCTCATTCTTTGTAAGGTGTCAAGACTTCTTCTCGGTGGCATGGTTTTTGCAAGTGATGAAACTACCCTAAGTCTGCTGATTGTAAAACAAATTAAGAGTGAACTCTGTTCACGAAGTCACCATTGCATGTGGAATGTCAATCAGCACGATTACTTCACCTGTTTGGTTCTACGGAAGTTTGAAAAAACAGATTTAAAATGTGAATTTATGGTCAGCAAACCAAATTGCATGTGATCACCATGGTTGTCGGTGAGCTGTTTTTATGCTTAACGTGCATAGAGGACTGTCAGAGGAAGATATTGCACCCATTTTTACTAAAAACATCCTTCATTTAATCATTCTATGCGCTTTTATATAAAAGTGTATTGAAAATAATAGGTTGGCCCTTGACTTTTGACGAGTAGTTTAGTTCTGCTGCTAGCTCAGGGTCTGTCTTAAATAGCTCTGCATTTAAGTTATCATGGCCCGGAAATTACACATTTTGGACCGGAGATTTCCTGCAATGGCTTTTACTGCTCATTGATCCTCGAGCATGCTGTTTAAGAACATTGTTTTTATTTCTGCAGTAAATGTAAACTCTTGACACTTATATACTTTGTTAATAGCTTTTGTTTAATAACATGGCCGTTGCTCAGTGTTTCCTGTAATGCCATATCCAAAAGTAAAGTTGTAATGTTTTTCATGGTCTCAAATCTATGCTCATGCTGACGGATCAGTTCTTAACATCAGATTTACTACTGTGTCACTGGCATAAACAATTGAGCCTGGAATATACTCTTTATGTTCTGTTAGTCGTGAAATGTCAGTAACTGTTGCACACTGAGGGGCAGTGACAGCTGCAATGCAGATATGACAGGCAGTATGTTGCTTTAATACACTGTTCACACAGTAGCCACTTAAATAATGAATTGCATGGACCTCAGCTGTGCTTTCTAGTTCTATTTCTACATCTTACAAATCAACATGCTGCTCGGTATGAGTAATTATGGTTGTGCTCACTTTGCATTCCCAGATCGATCTAAGTTTCTTGTCTGCTGGAAACGAGAACAATCTGTATCCTCTGCTAGAGCTTTTGCTACAGCCAAAAGCTGAACAATTAGACATCTTACTCGATTAATATAAATATTTATAAGTATTCTTCTTCTTTGATCCTTAGCCGCAGACCGTCAAAGCAGTCAGTGGCCATCACGCCTAGTGGCATCTAGTAGGGCAACAACAAATTGATTCCACTTTGCTCGGTCGGTGGCCATCCTTCGTACAGTGCCCCAACTCTGGTTCATTCTTTGCATCTCAGCCTCCACAGTCCTCCGCCAGGTTGTTTTTGGTCGGCCTCTCTTTCGTTTTCCTTCAGGGGTCCAAAGCATAGCTATTCTTGTGATGGCATCGGGGTCTCTTCTGAGGACATGGCCAACCCAGCTCCAGCGTCTGCCAGCCCTCTTGCTTACTCTGAGTAAGCAGATCTTGGTTCATGATGGTATTTGGCCAAAAGATTCGGTGAATTTTTCTTAGGCATGTGTGAAAAGAGGACAATTTCGACATTTCCTTCTCTGTAACTCTCCAGCATTCCGCACTATAGAGAAGCACAGAAAGTACACAGTTGTGATATAATCTTAATTTTGTGCTGTATTGAGAGGACTTCCAGATGTTGTTTAGGCTAAAAAAGGCTGTTCTTGCCTTATTCATTCTGATGTTGATGTCTTTGCCTGCCCAGCCGTCTGGTGTTACTATGCATCCTAGGTATGTGAAGGTGTCTGTCTGTACCAGTTGCTGATTCCTTACTGATATGGGCTCAGGTTTGCTCACATTGAGCGTCATGACCTCCGACTTCTTTAAATTGATGTTCAAGCCCACCTGCTGGCTAAACTTATTAAGTCTATCCGTTTTTCCTGGATGTGTTGATGTGAATGTGCTAGTAGTGCAATGTCATCTGCATATTCCAGATCTTCCAGTGTAAAAAATGTAGTCCATCTTATTCCTCTTGGACTGTTGTCTGGCACATCACCCAGTCTATGACTGTTAAAAATAGAGTGGTTGATAAGGGGCATCCCTGTCATACTCCTGTCTTCACCTCAAAGGTTAGGTTGCTCTGCCCAACACTACACGTAAAGTTGGCATAGAGGCTTTTTATGATTAACACTATGCAGCTTGGAATTCTATAAGCCCTCAGTATTTTCCATAAACTGTCCCTATGTATGCTGTCAAAAGCCTTTTCAAAATCAACGAAATTAATGTACAGCTGTCTTTACCATTCTGAGCACTGCTCTATAATGTTCCTGAGAGTGAATATATGATCTACACATCTTCTGTTCTTTCTAAATCCTGCTTGTTCTTTCCTCAGTTTGTGGTCTACTGCTTTTGAAATTCTCTGTATAATTATCCTGCCTAGTATTTTGCTGGGAACTGAGAGAAGAGTGATTCCTCTCCAATTATTGCAGTCTGCAAGATCTCCCTTCTTGGGTGACAATCATTCCTTTGTTCCACTCTGGTTGTCCCCGTTTTCCAGACTTGTGCATATAGTGGTTCTAATAGTTCTGCTGCTAGCTCAGGGTCTGTCTTAAATAGCTCTGCATTTAAGTTATCATGGTGAAAAGTACAACCCGAAGGAGTGGACACGTATACACAGATGGATCTGCTGAGGGGGCAGTAAAGAACGGTGGAGGAGGCATTTTTATAAGATTCCTAAATGGAAAGATCATTCGAAAGGCCTTCCCAACTGGAAAGATCTCCAATTTTAGGGCAGAATCTATGGCACTACTGCAAGCCCTGAAGATCCTCACCAGACCTGAACAGCAGCCACAAGCTAAGATAGTAATCTTCACTGACTGCAGGTCATTACTTGAATCAATACAAAACACCAGAAATGATAACATGATGAATGAGATCAGATCTGAGCTTAACATCATCCAAAGGTCATCAACCATTGCCCTTCAGTGGTTACCTGCCCATTGTGGAATCGCTGGTAATGAGAAAGCAGATGCTCTATCAAGAAGTGGCAGTAAAATGGAACAATACAGCCACCCATTGCCCTATCGGGAAGCAAAAACCATCATCCACAACAAGTACAAAAATCAGTGGAAGGAGGAAGGGGATATATACAGCAGAGATGACCCAATCCACCACCTAAACAGACACCAACAGACGACAATTTTCCGCCTGAGAACTGGTCACTGCAGATTACTTGGACATCTCTATCGCCTCAAGATATCCCACACGAATGAATGCCCATGTGGAACTGATATCCAGACTCCAGAACACATTCTCCAGAACTGTCCAACCCATGATAAATTGCGACGTGCGACCTGGCCAAAAGGTGATGAGCTCCAGCAGAAGCTATGGGGCTGCCGCGCCGACCTGGAAAAGACTATGGACTTCGTCCTGGCGACAGGCCTGCAGATTTAGCATGACTACAAACCGAACGCAGAAGAAGAAGAAGTTATCATGGTCAGGTCCGTTCTTTAACATTTTGATTGCTGTGATGATTTCTTCTTTTCGTGGAATGTCTGTATTTACATCTAGATCGTTTTCAGCCTCAGGAACATTCAATTGTGTCTCTGGTGGTTCCTTGTTCAGAGTTTTTCTGAAGTGCTCTGCCCATCTTGTTTCCTGTCCCTCTGCTGTCATGATGAGATTTCCTTGCTTATCTCTTACTAATGTAATATTGTTTGCACCCCGTTTTCCACTGATGAATTTAATTATTTTGTATACTGTGCTTTGTTCATTTCTCAGTGCTGCCTCTTCTGCCTGTCTTGCAAGATCGTCTAAGAAATTCCTTTAGTTGGCTCGGGTTTGGCGTTTAACTTCCTTGCCCAGCTGACTGTACTGTTCGCTATATAGTTGCTTTAACCTGGGGGACTTCGCTTCTGTTTTCTTTTTGTTTCCTTTCTCAGTGTTATGGTGTTTAATGTTTATGGTGTTATCCAGTCTTGCTTCTTCCTTTCCTGGAATCCCAAGCATGATTTGCTGCTTTCCTTATATATTGTTGAAATGGTGTTGAATTTCAGGTCAATATCTTTTTAGCATGCTGCAGGCGACACATGTAACCTATGTTCTCCCAGCTGCAGGCGACTTGAGTCACCTTGCGGATATCATCGGTTAACTGGTTTATAATCTGTGTGAACGTGATCTTAACCCCGGATGTTAAAATTGAATCTTATGTGAAAGATTTCACTTCCTTTTCTGACTTTCAGTTGTAACGGGTGTGTTAGCGTAAATTATCTGTGCAATTTTCAAAATCGAAATCAATCGGCATGGATCACGCTGCCATTTTACCTGAATTTTTCATGGATTCTGATTCCGATGAGGAGTGGTTTGATGGGTTTACTAGTGCTGATCTGGTACCTGCTCAGAATATAGGTGATGGTGGTGAAGGGGAAGATAGTGATGTGTCAAGTGTTGATGATGATTTTGAAGAAGTGAATATTGTTAGGGCACCTTCTGGCTACAACCACGACTGGCTCCGCAACTTCGACCAAGTTGTGGGCATTGACGATGACATCTCTGAGGTAGATGTATTCCGTTTGTTCATCACAGATGATGTGAACACATTAGTTACGGAAACTAATCGTTATGCCAGTCAGGTTAGTGAAAAGAAAGGGCAAGATGTAGGTGCCACATCCTGTATGACGTTGTGGACCAATGTCAGTGATGACGAGATGAGGGCGTTTCTTGCTTTGCTTCTGTTGATGGGTGTAACGAAAAGATCGTCATTTGATTTGTATTGGTCAAATGACTGTTTCCTTGACATGCCAGGGTTCAAGAAAGTGATGAGTAGGGACAGGTTTCTGTCTATCTTATCTTTTCTACACCTCGTGGACAATACAACTGCAGTACCACGAGGGCACCCTGACCACAGCAAAGCCTTCAAAATCAAATCGTTTATTGACACTCTTCTCCCTCTATGGCAAAGCCATTATATACCATCCAAAGAGCTTAGTGTTGATGAAAGTATGATAGCTTTCAAAGGTAGGACCAGCCTTATGCAGTACATGCCCAACAAACCCTCTAAGTGGGGTATGAAAGCCTGGGGCCTAGCTGACTCCAAGACAGGCTACCTCTGGAATTGGCAGCTCTACCTTGGGAAGGAAGACAATGTGGACCCTTCTAGAGGGGTTGCTCACCGCGATGTCACCTCCCTTGTTGCTCTCCTGTATCGGCATGGCCATGTTGTGTACATGGACAACTTTTTCTCTTCGCCTGCCCTGTTCAAGGAGCTTGGGGATAATCAGACAGGAGCTTGCGGCACACTGCGGACCAACCGCCAAGGGGTCCCCCCCACAACTCAAGTTGGTGAAACCCAAAGCTGGTGACCCTCCCATCACTGTTAGAGATGGCAACATCCTCTATATGTCATGGTTTGACAAGAGGCCAGTGAATGTAATGACAACTGCACACGATGCGCAGACCTTCAGGAAGGAGGTCAGATCCAAACATCATGTTGACAATGTGTGGATCGTGGACAAACCATGCTCTGTCCAAGCCTATTCTTGTCACATGGGAGGTATTGATCGTGTGGACAAACAGTTGACAAACTACATGGTTCTGCACAGGAGCAGCAAATGGTGGAAGAAAATTTTCTATCTATTGGAAGCTTGCTTTGTCAATTCGCTTGTCCTGTGGAGGGCCAAGCATCCGTGTCGTATCAAGGCGGAAACATTCCGTTTGCGGATTGCTCATGGGCTGCTTGAAGGGTACCAGTCTAGGGTCACACACCGCAGAGGAAGGGTCTCTGACAATGCACAAGCGAGATTGGTTATGGGGAAACACTACATCACTCCTAACCCTAAACGTCTGGCTAGCGGCAGGCCTTCCAAGCCAGACTGCATCGTGTGTTCCAACAGGGACAAGGACAAGAAGCGCCACCAGACCCAGTTCGTGTGTCGTAGGTGTGTGGTACCTCTCTGTCCATATCCCTGCTTTGAGCGTTATCACACCCTGCTCAATTTTAAGGCAGATTGCACTCCACAGTTGCACCAGGAGTGACGTAAGTCTCTTTGTTTGTTGATTTTTTTTTTCACCAGTCTTTTTCTCCTATCACATCAACAAAATTACATCATCAGATTCATCATTCATTTATCTCTTTACAGTCCAAAAATTGGAGCAGTTGGCCAAAAAAAAAAAAAAATATAGAATTTACAAGTCCTCCTCTATAAAAAAGGGGGTTTTGTGAAAAAGAATGCAGCTGCAGGACAAATTTTTGGGAAAAGAATGCAGCATGCTAAAGGATATCAGTCAATGTCTTTTCCTGACTTTTGGCAAATTGATATCGTTTCTTTATGTCAGCCGCAAAAGCTTTTCTGGTAAGGGGGTCCTTCAATTTGCTGATGCAAACCTTTTCTGTGTAGTTACAGTTGGTCCAGCCCTTCTTAGTTTCACTTTAAATTTTGCTACTATTAAATGGTGATCACTTCCCACATCTGCACCTCTTCTTACCTTCACATCTTGTAATGCATGTCTCCATCTACCATTGATCATGATGTGGTCTATCTGATTTCTGTCCCGACCATTTGGTGATTCCCATGTTAATTTGTGAATTTCTTTATGTGGGAAAAGTGTTCCTCCAATGACCAGGTTGTTAATACTACAGAAACTTATTAATTTATCCCCATTTTCGTTTGCTGTTCCGCTGCCGCATTTCCCCATTACTCTTTCATTATATGTATTATGTGTACCAACTTTCGCATTGAGGTCTCCCATTACTATAATAAGATCATATCTAGGTGTGTCTTCCATTTCTTTCTGCAGTTGTTGATAGAATTCATCCTTGACCTCTTCATCGCTGTCATTCGTTGGTGCGTAGCATTGTATTATTGTAGTATTGGTGAATCTACCTCTCAATCTTAATCTTATCAGTCTGTTGTTGATGGGTTTCCATTCCAGTAATGTCCTTTCTATTCCTTTCTGTAGAATAATGGCTACACCTTCATTGTGCTGTTCATCCTCTCTTCCAGAGTAAAGTACTGTTTCTCCTATTGCTGTCTTAACTTTTCCTGCCCCGGTCCATCTGCTCTCGCTTATCCCTAGAATGTGTAACATATAGTTTCTCATTTCTGCCGTGACCTGTCTTAGTTTACCTATTCTTGTATCATGTTTTGCGGTCAGGTCGTCTGTTCTCATGTCAGTGGCTTCCTTTCGGCTTTCACCACTGACAGTCATACGAGCCTCAGACTCCGGATGTCCTACACGCAGCAAAGTTTGTTTATTTGTTGTTGTTTCTGTAACTTAAATTTTTTATTTTTTTACATAGACAGGGGTGTCAGCCATATGCTAAAACCCCCAACCTGGAGGACCAGGGTACCAGCTTTTGTCTGACCCCTACCCACGCAGACCAGTCCAGCTTGGTTGAACCTACCAGAGGAGTAAAACTCCCACTGGCATAGCTCTGGGGATTGTCAGGGTACACAAGCTGCCATACCGCTACAAGGTATAGGTACCATTGATGGCAGATTGATAAATATAATGAAGCTCTTTCACTCGATATTTCTATCTTGCTAGAAGTTTTTACACCTACTTCTAACATAAAATTCCCGTTGTTGAAATATATAATCCTCCCTTGTGATACTTCTTTATTCTTTATGAAATTAAATATCTTGGTCCCATCGGTTACACAGAAAAGGCCTCTATGTTTAAGCATAGTACGTTTCCTAACACTCAATAATAAGGGTGCGTTTTCATTGGCTATTGTATCAGGAGTTCTCTACATATGGCATGCGGAATGGTCAGATTAGAAAACAGTGTTGTGAGACAGACTAAATTCATGACACAAGGCAGTATTTAACCTGAAATATAATAAACATATATCCTACGTAGTATTGTTCACCATCTCCCTGTCCAGTCAGGAGGTAGGATAAGACAGCTCAGCTAATCATAGTAAGTCAAAACTAACCTGATTCATTCAATTAATAACACTATTACAGTAACTCTCTGGTTACAGTTTGTCCATGATTTGATTCCTTAAAATCGGATAGGCCTTGTGGAAAATGTTAAGATACAACTCAATTTATTCAGTTAAACAATTTCTTTAATTCTTTCCAATAGGTTATTCCATTCCAGCAAGCTTAACATCTTCAAATACTTTCTTAAACTATCATCACAATCTACTCGCCCATCTGCTTTCATTTTAAAATTTAATTTGGTTAACACATGCTTGAATTCCTTCTAAGAACTGCACAGTGATTCTACATACATTTATCCACTTCTATAAGGCACATATCAATAGTATAATTATATATATATATATATATATATTTAATATATAATACTTTATAATAATATAATACATTCTCTCTTACCCTCAATAACATGGAGACCAGCTTTTAATGGTTCTACAGACTGTTTTAACCTGCAGATGGCAATGGAGTCTGGTATTAGATGTTTTCGCTTGTGTCTGTGGTATGAATTTTGCTGCAAGCACATGACTGGCAATCAGTCAGTACCCTTTAGCCCCCTAAGGAGCATAGGCCTTCAACAAACACATGCCAAGTCTTCCTGTCCTGTGACCATCCGCTCAAGTTCTTTCCATGTTTTCATCATTTTCACCTCTGTTTCCAGTTCTCCATGTGTTTTTTTTTTGGTCTCCCTCTGCCTCTCTTTCCCTGTGGATTCCAGAACAAGGACTGTCTTGTAACGCTATCAACGGGTTTCCTCAGTGTGTGTCTTATCCATCGCCAGCGTCTTCTTCAACTCTTGTTCCACTGGCACTTGTCATCAGTTCCACATTTGTAACTTCATCGTACCATTTCAGTCCTTCCATTCTACGCAAGCACACATTTATAAAAGTCTGTAGCTTTGTGGTTGTTGTTTTTGTTGTTCTCCATGTCTCAGAGCCATACAATAGGACTGACTTCACATTTGAGTTGAAGATTCTACCAAATATTAGAATTGTGTGTACCGAGCTGCCGTTTTGATTGGTTGCTTGGCTTCTCAGAATTTCTTTACAGTGTAATGTTTTGAATTATGGCCAAGATAGGATTCAGACTTCATTAAACCAGTGTTCCTCTCTTACACTGGGACCTCATACTTTCTAGAGAGAAGACTTCTACTCTAATAATATCACTACACACAATAAAAAAAATGTCAAATACAAGATGAACTAAAATAACAAATTAATGAAAAAAATGCTGCTGCTCAAGCTTGGATGTAACCTTATGTCAAGAATCAAATACACTTTTCTACAAGAAATAAGATCAGCATTGGCAAAACAATACAGACATGCTCCAATTACCTCACAATAGAAATAAATGTTGAAAATCTTTAAGGCATTAAAACCCCTCTAGAAATAAAAAACTTAACTCTTTGACACCACAATTATTTTCCACCCTGTGCCATAATTTAAATTCGTGATAGAGTAAAAAGAATTCTCAGAGAGTTTTGTTTTGGCACAGGTATCAAATTTGACCAACACTCTGAGAGTTGTTCCGCAGTCAGAGTTAGTAAAACACTGTTACAAAAACAAAAGCTAACATAAAACAAAAATAAAATATAGATGCCATCAAAACTTTGCATGCACATCCACCTGCCTAGTATGCAGTAGTTTACTGTGGTAGAGAGCCCCCCCCCCCCCCCCCCCCCCCACATACACACACACAAATTTGAATTGACTTTTAATAAACCAACTAAAATTAATTGCGTACCACTATAGACACGTCCATTTGTTTGGGACAATACAATATTCTGGTTTGGTTTGCTTTTAATGGGGGCACATCCAGCCAAAAATGGGTTATCTTTTTAAAAAATTAACAGAAAAATAACTAACGAACTTGTTGACATAAAATTTGGCCAAGTTACAAGAGATATTATATTTTATGATGAACAACAAAGTTTACTTTATAAATTTTAATGTTTTATGTGAAAATAATTAATAACATGAAGTGATGAAAAAATATGAAAGGAAAACCCCCAGTGCACCTGGGAATGAATTTCACTCACATAAAAAGTGCAAAGAATGCCAAACCAGCAGATGATGTGCATAATATTCTTACCAATGGCATGAACCACCCAAAAATGTCTACCCCAATGAACTTTGTAGATATGGCTCTTGCAATATGACCCTTTTAAATAGCACAAATTTAGAACTTTGTATAGCAATATCTCTGTTTCTATACCATGTAAGAAAAAAGTGGAGGTTTATGCCATAAAGGATAACATGGGCTATAAGTGTGCAAAATTTGAAGGCTATAGCTTTAAAATTGTAGAAAATATCACCGGAACTGTGAATCGCAGGCCCTGTTTTCGTTGATGTTTAGTTTTAAAAATGTTAAAACACTTATCTGATACCTTTGAACATTGATAACTCATAAACTATTACAGATAAACATTTAATTCAAAAAGAATATCAAAGTAAAAAGGCTTATAACTATTTAAAACACAATTATTATATGCAAATCAAAAATAGCCTTTTTTGTCTATTTCTGGGTGTATATGCCCTTAAGGACTATCTTCATTGCACATGGACAACTCCATCAGTGCTCCAATCTCCTCCCTTAGATCACACAAAGAGGATCTTAGCACAGTTCACAAAATTCTTTGCACCAGTGAGAATCCCAATGTGTGTATATAGGAATCACACATTCTGTAAATATTTTTGTGGTGGTTAGGTTTCTAATTTTGTCACTTTCTGAACGAAAACTAAAATGTAAAACACCTTCAAAAGAAATGTTGTTGTTCGTCCATCACGGGTGATGAAGACCACTCTGTTCATCCAATTATTAGGATTGTTAGGATAGTCTATGCGTACGAAGGTGACTGATGAGCCCGATGCGGGCCTGGAAGGATCTCAGACAGTGTGGGCAGGGAATGTTTGCATCACAAGAAAGTTTTATTACACAGTCTTTTCTAGCTTGTCTCCGCTGTTCCGCTGCTGCTCTTCTGGAAGATTCGCATGCCGCTGCACCATTACGAAGAGATGTGCGCCAGGCAGTTCGGTCTTGCGCAGCAGCTTCCCATGTGTCAGAGTTTATGTCAAAGGTTTTTTAATGAAGCCTTATGCGTGTCCTTGAAGCGCTTTTTTTGGCCACCATGGGAGCGTCTACCCTTCTGCATCTCACCATAAAAGAGTATCTTTGGCAGTCGATGGTCTAACATGCGGACTACATGACCTGCCCAGCGAATCTGTGACTGCATCAGAATAGTATCGATGCTAGGGATACCAGCTTTGTCAAGAACGGCGGTATCCGGGATCTTGTCTTGCCATTTGATGTTCATTACCTTTCTGAGACAGACTGTATGGAAGTGGTTGAGCTTCTTTACGTGGCGCCTGTATACAGTCCATGTTTCACATGCATAAAGCAGCACTGGAAGCACCGCAGCTCTTTACACCTTCAGCTTTGTCTGTAGACTAATGCCACTTCGATGCTAAACGTTGGTGTATAGTCTGCCAAATGTGCTGCTGGCTTTGGAGATCCTGGTGTTCACCTCATCATCAATGACGATGTTCTGGGATAGTGTGCTACCAAGGTATGTGAATGTTCACAACATTCAGTTTCTCACCATTTACCTTGATGATTGGCTCAGTATAAATTGTGCCAGGAGCTGGTTGGTACATGATTTCTGTTTTCCCCATGTTGATGGTAAGCCCAAAGTTGGAACAGGCTTCGGAGAATCTATCCAAGCTACGCTGCAGATCAGCCTCTGAGCCAGCACTGAGGGCACAGTCGTCAGCAAACAGAGGATCCCTGATGGTGTGTGATTTGACCTTGGTTTTTGCTTGAAGCCTCCTAAGGTTAAACAATTTTCCATCAATACGATATCTGATGTCGATTCCTGTGTCTCCATCTCTGAAAGCATCAGTCAGCATAGCAGAAAACATGATACTGAAAAGAGTCGGTGCAAGTACGCACCCTTGTTTAACTCCATTTGAGACTGGGAAAGGCTCCGATAGCTCACTGTTTTCCTGAACTCTAGCCTGCATTCCATCATGCAGTTGCTGCACTATTGAGATAAATTTCTTTGGGCAGCCGTATTTTGCCATGATCTTCCATAGACCCTCTCTACTGACCGTGTCGAACGCCTTTGTCAAGTTGATGAAAGCTGTGTACAGGTCACAGTGCTGTTCTTGGCATTTTTCTTGAAGCTGTCTTGCAGCGAACACCATATCGGTGGTTCCACGTTCTTTCCGGAATCCACACTGACTTTCAGGAAGAAGACCTTTGTCAAGATGAGCCGTAAGGCGATTAAGAAGGATTCTGGCGAATATCTTCCCAGCGATTGATAGTAGGGAGATGCCTCGATGATTGTTAGTCTTGGCGATTACCTTTACGTTTATAAAGATGTATAATTGACGCATCCTTGAGATTGTGTGGGATGGTTTCACTCTGCCACATTTGCTGGAAGATCATGTGAAGTTTCTCTATCAGAACTGTACCGCCATCTTTATAGACCTCAACAGGAATTGAATCGGAGCCAGGGGCCTTTCCACTAGAAAGTTGACGAATTGCTTTTTGAGTCTCCTCCAGAGTCGGTATATCATCTAGTGCTTCATTTATAGGAATTTGGGGCAGTCGGTTGATGGCTTCGTCGTTAATAGATGATGGCCGGTTCAGAATATTATTAAAGTGTTCGACCCAGCGTTGGAGAATTTTTTCCTTGTCTGTAATTAGTGTTTTTCCATCTGCATTAAGGAGGGGAAATGATCCTGATGATGTTGGACCATAGACCGCTTTGAGTGCATGGTAAAAATTTTTCATGTCATGGCTGTCAGCAAAGCCTTGGAGCTCATCTGCTTTATTACTCAGCCATGAATCCCGCATCTGGCGTAGTTTATGTTGGACGATTCTACGCATGTTGTTGAAAGCGTCTTTCTTGGATGTAGATTTTGGATCATTTAAATATGCTTTATGGAGATGGTGTTTCTCAGCCAACATCTTCTTTATATCATCTGAGTTCTCATCAAACCAGTCATTTTGTTTCTTGATGGCGGGACCCAGGACCTCTGTAGCAGTGTTGTAGATCTGCTCGCTTAGGGCTGTCCAATTTGTTTCCGCACTTTGGCCGTCTAACGAGATAGATTTGAGACAGTCTTCTAGGGTGTCAGTGAATGACTGTTTAATTTTTGTCTTCTTTAGTTTGGTGACATCCAGCCTTTTTTGAGTTTTCTTTCCCTGAGGGCGCCTGGCAGGTTGGATACAAATTTTAAGTTTAGACACAATGAGGCGATGATCAGTCCAGCATTCGGCACCACACATAGACTTGGTCACCCGGACATCTTGCCTGTCCTTCTTCCTAACAATTACATAGTCAATTAGGTGCCAATGCTTTGAGCGAGGGTGCATCCAGGAGGTCCTGTTGCGGATAGAAAGTCGAAAAATGGTGTTGGTGACAAGGAGGTCATGTTCTGTGCAAGTCTGGAGGAGAAGAAGTCCATTGCTGTTACAGCGACCCACGCCATACTTTCCGATAGTGCCATTCCAGGAGATGTTATCTGAGCCTACTCTTGCATTAAAGTCACCAAGAATAATAAGCTTATCTGCTTTAGGAACTGATGCAATGACTGCATGTAGTTCTTCGTAAAACTTATCCTTGACGTCATCCTGGTTTGTCATAGTTGGTGCATATGCGCTAATGATGGTGGCATGTTTTCTTCCATAAAGCAGGGGGATCTTGACTGTCATGAGTCGGTCATTTATTCCCTTTGGGGGCCCCGCTAACTTGCCAACAAGTGCTGTTTTGATTGCAAATCCAACCCCTGCTTCTCGTCTTTCTTCAGTTCCTCTTCCACTCCAATAGAATGTATAACCTGCACCCTTTTCGCAAAGTTGGCCCTCGCCTGCAAGTCGAGTTTCACTCAGTGCTGCTATGTCAATGTTGTATCTGGCCAGTTCTCTCCCAATCAGGGCAGTTCGCCTCTCGGGTCTGTTTGTGTTAAAGTCTTTGTCGAGTAGAGTGTGCACATTCCATGCGCCTAGAATCTTTTTCTTATGTATCGCCCGCTGAAGTAGGGTACCCACCAACCGCGGTAAGCTGGTTAGGTAATGGTGGAGCAGGCAATGTTTAGGGCACCTTTTCTAGCCCCTTCCTCCATGCCATGGAGGTGAGCAGTGCTTTCCTAAAGAGGGCTGCTCAGACACTCGGGGCTGCCGAATCCCACTGCTGCTCCGATCAGTGGAAGACGACCATATGGCCTGAGCCGCCTGTGTGTAGGTCTGCGACTACGACTGCCAGCACACCCACGCCTGCCGCTTCGCCGCTCGCCCATCGCCACAGTTGCGCAATTCGTCGACCTCACTCTCTCGCCTGGGTCCATCTTAATCCAGTGGCAAGACAAGTCAAGACGACTGGAGATGAAGTCAGGTGCAGTGGATGACCACGGTTTTCTACGTGCCTCACCATGCTCCTTACGCTCCACAGTGCGTTGCTGGTAATCGCCGTCATGCCCGTTGAACCAACAGGTGGTTTCTTCCGCGCAGTCTACTGAATCCAGTCTTCGCATGCATGGGTAGGCAGACCCTAACTCACCGAAGGTTTATAACCAGTCGGCTACACTCACCTAGTTTAGCCGGCCTGTCAAAGCCGTTTCCCGGGGGGTGGCCGCTGTCGCATGCTGACAGTTACGAGGAGCCACAGGTGAGAGCTGAATGCCAGGTTTGGACCAAAGGTGGCTGAGCTGCCCTGAAAAGGGCATGACAGCTCCTTAACCAGAGGTATCAAAAGAAATAGTACAACAAAGAACATAAAATAAATATAATCAAGAAAAATATCACAATAAACAAAACATTCTTGATATAACCATGTCCATGCATATGGTAGATGATTGAAAGGTTCATGTTGCAACAAAATGTAGCAAACATCAAAAAAAAAAAAAAAAAGAAGGATGTCTGCCTACTAAGCAAAGTGGAAGGAGTTAGATGCTGCCGTACAAGGCACCACGATGGGCACTTATTGTTTTGTCAATCAGTGATCAAGACATGGAAAGAACATGAGCTGATGGTGCACGGCATGAGGACTTGGCATGTGTTTGTTAAAGACCTATGCTCCCTTGTGAGCTAAAGGGTATTGCTTGCATGTTATCATTATGTCACCACTGTGTGTACACATGCATTGCTTTGATGTACTATCAGGGAGGCCCACTGCAGCAGTGGTCCCTTGTCCCATAAGAAATTAGAAACAAGGAAATGATTACACATGATTGTTCATAAATTGAATGGTATCCTCATGTCACTATTCAGACTAATATTTTCCATGTTACTTTCTTCTTTTTAGGGTTTCCAATGTCAGGAAAAGGGCTGCAGCAATCGAGAAGTGGTTTGGACAACTATCTGAGGCAGGTAGCTCCAATACTGCAGACATGCAGGAATGCTGTTTATGAAATCACGGAAAGGAAATTGCTTTTTCACAATACACCGCTTGAGTTAGAATATGTTACATCCGTATTTGATATGATTCCATTTGTAGTTGAGGAACATGAAAAAAGTCTCGCCTGCGATCCCTCTCGTAATGTCATTAAGACAGACAAGGAAGCATTGTATCTGATAGAGTTCTTAAAAGTGTACTGTGGAAAGCTTGCACGTGTGGCGGTAAAAGTGCTTGATGTGGAAAAAAATCTTCAAAATAAAGATAGCACCCTGTCAAGGAAAGTCAACAAACTCACTGCATTTAAAAATGGCCTTGATGAATTCACCAGAGTTTTGGACAAAATGTATGCTTTCTATTCAGCAAAATTATCAGATTTCTTACCTGCAGTTCACCTTCCTTCACTTGAAGATGTTAAAAAAATGAAAGAGAAGTTTAACAATATCAAAAGAAAACTGAAAAAGGATGAACTATCTGCTTTGTTTGCTGAATATGATAGTGATTTCTACACAAGTACGGAAATTATATTTTGCACAATCCTTGGTCTCACTGAATGGTTTGGTGACCGGCTTTTCAGATTAGACACAGATGCCCGTAATCATCAGTCTGTAATGTACTACCTTGAGAAGTGGATAGAAAGTAAAGAGAGTAAAATTGAGGAAGATGAGATCCAGTGTCAGTCTGGTAAACAGGGCTTAGTGGAAAACATGCAGAAGCTGGGGTTTAATCAACATACATCAATCGTCATCTCTAATAGCATCCCTGCTGATTTTATTGATTTACATAACCCTTCATTCTGGGCTCTGCGTTATCTGGACTATGCCTATAATCATCACCCTCTTTTGTCTAAGAGATCAAGATATCCGCATAATAAGAACGTTTTAGATGAATGGTTTGAAGTGAATCTACCTTTGGACAACCCACCAGAGGTTAGTGTGCCTCAGGATGCACTGCTGTCTTCTGTGAGAATGATTAATATATCTTCTGGTAAAGGTCAGGGTGATACTCTTGTTGAACATTTTTTGATAGAACAGAGTATGGATACAGACTACAAACTACTCTACCATGGAACAACACATGAACGTGCCATATCGGTTGTTACTGAAGGAATCTTTAGTGACGCTTGTACTAAGCAAGATTTTTCACGTGGATTAGGCGTCTATTTATCATTTGAATTTGAACAAGCCAAGGCTTGGGGCAAAGCTGGCAGGGGAGATCATCATGCAGTTATCGTGTACAAGGTGAATTGCAGCTTGCTAGATACAGTAGAGAAGCATGGCTTGGACCTAACTCAAGACAATTCTTTGTGGGAGAAAGTAGTGAGATCTTTTCGATATGGTACGGGTAGGTGTAAAAATATTTTTGAAGATTATGCTTTTATTCAAGGGCCAATGTGTAAGAATTCAAAATATGTTCGAAAGAATGAACCATTGCAGTGCTTTGAGGAGACTGCTGTTCAATTTTGTATCCGAAGCCGTAGATATGCGAAAGAATTTGAGAGCCAAAATAACATTGCTTGTATTATTTTTTATTAAATTTCCTGAATCTGTATCTGCCATACTTTTTACTGCTTTATGAAGTCTTCTTTATCTTTCCACTGCTGCTGTGTGACCTGGAAAGTAGTCCTATTCTTATACTATTGATGTTTAGCATGTATTATTATGCACCAGAGTTTATTTATGTCACAAGCTAGTGTTGCCTCAGTGGAGCAGTTTTTGCATGTGATGTTAGGAAACTTCAGTGTAGTTTCTAAGTCTTCTTGAAAATTTGTTGTCTGGAAGTGTGGATTATAATGACAAAGAGATTGTATTCATTAATTTGACAGGAATTTAACCATTCCCGTTTAAGGTAGTTTTTAGGTTTTGTCCACGCACTGATGTGTCTGATTTTTTTTCCTGTGTGGTATTTTAAAACATTCAGTAAACATGTCTGTGTATGAGAAAAGAAAAAAACTTTTTTCATGCTTTAGTGTGGTCAAAGCTAAGTTTCACATAAAAGCTGGTTTTTTTTTTTTTTTTAAATAAAATCTAAAACAAATGCTGTTATGTTGTATGCTAAGAATATCGTGCCCTACATTCATGTAATGCAGCCCTTGAGAATCCCGCAGCATTTTAGTTATTAATAAAATCAGGTTTATGCAAGATATGCTTTCCTGTAGTACCTTTGTTTAGAAAACCAAACAATTTTATGACAAGAAAGCTTTGATTTTAGCAGACAATGGGCCATTTTTATGCTTTAAAAAATGTTATCAGGATCAAATGTATGTTTCTTGATATCTCTACAGAAGGCTTATTGAACTGGAATAATATTGAATGTCCATCTTGTACCAGTATTAAACTTGCTGAAGCCCTTCTTTCAAGCATTTGTATAACATTAATTACTGCATCACTTGAATACTGTTCTCTGCAATGATACTTTCGAAACACTGTAAATCTTCACTTACTGGTAATTTAATAATATTCTTTTTGTCTTGATTTAATATGCATGCTAATGTAGATCTTTTTTTGTCATTACCAATCTCTCTTTAGGGAAAACTAATGTATTTGCAAGAGGTTGAGGTATTAAATCGACTTGAATAAGACAGGATAAAGAGTTTGAAAAAAAAGTTCACACTGCTTTTGCTGTGAAAGATCACAAATACTTGAAATAGAATTGCATATTGGTTTTTTAATTTCTTCAACCTTATTTTCAGTTAAGTGTTGGGTACACATTTTCTGTTTTATTTGCATCAGAGCATTTTTTCTCTCTCTTTTTGAATCTTTTCTTTCAGTATACAATTTTTGTTATTTGTTTAATAAATATTATAATTGTTGGTAAATGTATGTTTAATAAATATTAATTTGTTCCTATACTTGTTTTTTATGTGTTTTGTTTACTATTATTAATGGTCTTATTATTATTACTTGTTTTTGGGCTGGGTCTTTGGGTATCTAGCAACCAGTGTAGATGGAGAAGTGTGTCACCAGGATAGGAAGATTTTAAGGTGCCTCAAATATAGTGTATCGGAGGTACATACACTTATTAGTACACATAATGTTCAGTTGCTGTGTCACATGACCTAAGATATTAGCCTTTATAAGGTTGCACAAAAATCCTAATGTTACAGTATACTCAGACATAAAGAATCAACCTGTTTAGTCACACAATTATTAAGATGTTGCTCAAAATCATACTTGAGAGAATAGGAAGTGAAAGTAGGCAAAGTTCAGAAAGACAGTTGTTTTTGACGAAATAGTGGAACAAGAAGCAAAATTTTCAAGCATTGTGTTCATCTGTTACCAAAATAAGCGATGGTTGTGCCACATTTCATCGAAGCTTTGACCACTTACAAATCCTCTCACTTATCTACATAGCCATTACAAATAGTATCTGAGAAATGGTTTTTGCCACAAAAACCACCCCCCCCCCCCCCCCCCCAGTTCCGACCTACAGTTCTGTCCACTTTGTCATGTACTCTCTGGTTGAATATCTACGAGAACCATGAAAAATACTGCTTCAGCATTGCTGCAATTTCTTATGGCATATGGTACATTTCTCAGTCTTGGCACAGCATCTGATGAGAGGTTGATCCATGTGCATTAGCTATGTCTAACCAGTTTGTCAGATTTGGCCTTTTGAATTGCTTCCCATATCATTGTGCTGTGCTCTAGACACCATGGGATATCTTATTCTTGAATGTGGCTGAGTCTTTTAGCCATTACTGAGAAGAATATCTTCCTTCTGATGTGCCTTTTGGGTAGTATACTTCATTCCCCTTATTCCATTCTTTTCTTGTGAGGCAGTTTTTTTTCCATGCATATTTCTGTAATCTGAGCAGCTGTGTGAGAACTTTCAGAACAACTTTTTATATGCAACAGATGGGGCATTATTAGGACCTGGGATAATTTGCAACACACTTTTTGAACAGTGCTTGATATTTCTTGTATTGTAAGGGGCTTGATATTGAATCAATCTCCTGGTTTACTGGGCCATTTAAGACTGCCACACTGCTGAGAGTCTCATACCTGTGACTAAAAGTCTTTCCTGATGATTAGTGTTCCTGACTTTGGTTGTTTAAACCGTTTTTTTAGGATTCCCTGAAGAAACGTCCCTGTCCTTCTATGCTTTATTTCTTTTTCTGTACAACCCATCTGTCTACAAAGGACATAAATATTGGCAGTTCAGTTGCTCGAAAACCTGCTGTAATCCCTCCTTTTCTGTGTCTGTTGCTTACTTGTACTGTTTTCAGGCATTGTTTCATTCCCAGAGGTTACATCAAAAAATTGTCTGCTCTGTTCTTTACAGTGGTAGGCCTTCGGGATCCATATACCAGTGTGTTGAGGTACCCTGAACTTCAATCTATGCTTTCATGTTATCAGAATTATGTTGTATTTTTTTCCCGTTGTCTATCATTAGGTACCACAAACTGATTTTTCATATTTGTTAAATTGACAGTTCAACTAGATATTTAGAAAGTATCGGTATGGTACATTAAAAAAAAAAAAACATCGTCAAAATCGGTCTATAAATAAAATAGTTATGAAATTTTATTTTTCGACTTGGAAATGTTATCGGCTCCGTCTGAAAGTGAAAATGGGTCATCTTTGACATGACCAAAGGATCACAAATAACATGTATAAGCACATAAGGTCATGTTAGTGATAAAAGCTACTTGTACGAGGGACGGTCAAAAAGTAATGCCTCGTAATTTTTAATTTCATTCAATAGGAAGAAAACAGATAAAATTCACATTGAAATGTAGCCCCAAGTCTGAACTTCAAAAATTTATTTCTCACTGTAGTCTCCATTATTTGTTACATTTTTTTTTGTCCATCTTCTCACAGGGGCATGTATCCCTGCACGGTAAAAATTTGTATCCTTTTTTGTAAACCACTGGTGTACAGCGCATTTAAGGGTCTTTGTGTCCTCAAAGTGATGTCCGCGAAGATCTTTCAGTGGTCCAAACAGATGGAAGTCAGAAGGTGCAAGATCAGGACTGTAAGGGGGATGTGGTGGTAATGTCCAGCCAAATTCTGCAATCGCATAAATGGTGTGTTTAGCGGTGTGTGGCTTGGCATTATCGTGCAACATTAGTGCAGTTCTCTGATCTTTTAATGGGTAAAGTCGCCGAAGACGACCTCTAAGCATCTTCAAAGTTTCAATGTAATGGTCTGCATTCCCAGTGTTTCCCTGTTCCAAGAAGTCGAGAAGAATCACACCCTTTTCATCCCAAAACACGGAGGCCATAACTTTCCCTACAGATGGTGAACTTTTGAACTTCTTTCTTGTCGGTGATGTAGTGTGATGCATTCCATTGACTGCCTCTTGGATTCTGGTTTTAAAAAAATGAACCGAAGTCTCATCTCCTGTCACAATATTTGATAAAAACTCTTCTCCTTCAGTTACGTAATGGTGCAGCAGGTTGATGGCTATGGTTTTCCTTGTTTCTTTATGCCTGTGTGTCAACATTCTGGGTACCCACCGTGCACAAACTTTTGAATAACCCAGGTCTTTAATCATGTTCTGGACACTGCCTTTACTAATGGATAACATGGAAGAAAGTTCATCCAGTGTTACCCGACGGTCACCACGAATGATGCCATCAACTCGATGAATGTTGTGTGGAGTCACTGCGGTAGACGGACGGCCAGTCCGCTTTGCATCAGCCATTGAGGATTGACCTACTTCAGCTTCGTCACAATGATGTACACAACGTCGGACAGTGCTAACATCCACTGTTGAATCTCCATAAACATTCTTCAAACGTTGATGGATGCGAATTGGGGTCTCGCCTTCAGCATTAAGGAATTCTATGACATAACGTTTTAACCGAATGTCTTTGGCAGCCATTTTTAAATTGTTACAGTGGTGCCACCTGTTAACGAAACAGGTTGGTAATGCTATACAGTGCAGAAGAGTGTTTGAGGAATCCTGCTAAATTTACAAAATGCACACCGATGCAGTATTTACATACATAACAAATAGGAGGCATTACTTTTTGACCTTCCCTCGTAATTGTAAAAAATGGAGGACATAAAAAGGCCAATATGCTCTTTTCAAATTTAAAGAAAATCAGGTTAGTCGTGTTTTTTTGTTTATAAAATCAGCTCGACGCACAATTTTAAAGTGTCAGTGCTCAAAATTTATGCACTGTAGTCACTCAGTATCTAAGGTACCCAATGTCGCAGTCATACTAAGTAAGCTCAATTTTTTTCTAAACATGTCACATTATTCTGAACAAGGTTATTATGAGTTGAAAATGACACGAAAGCCAGAAAATCGATTTCCGCAGAAACCGCTCAATTCGTCAAGATTTCTACATGTTTACAAAGAACAGACAAAAATTACTAATGAAGTTACTGTTAATGATCCATTTATCAGTTTAAAGCTTTTTTTTCAAGGACTTTCCAACAGTACAGAAATTAGCACATTTACTTTCAGTTGTTAAACAAAGTATAGGCTCAAAGATGCCTTGTTTGAAGAAAATGCACAATTTTTCATATTTTTTGTCACCCACAAAAATTGAAAAAGAAATGAACCTTTTAAGGTATATTTACATATCATACATCATTTTAAAGCCCTTTTGCAGCTCTGCAATGGAATTCAAATAAACTATGTTTATATGACATATTCTTTATATGACATATTCTTTATGTGGCACCTTTTAGAAATGTCTCATTATTCCCAATCTTGTTAAAGAAAGAATCCTACAGTCCGGTCTCGCAGACAACCGATGTGTGCAACTGCATGATTGTTTACATCAAATTAGATCACTAAACTGAGTGAGTTTTTGAGCGATTGGGGCATTAATCATGATTTAAAAGTATCTAAATACCACATTCAATGTGCACGATGTTTTTGAAACTCTGCCAACGATATAAAAATCGCCCTCAAGTAATTAAATTGCCAAAACTAAAGCTAAATCGAACGAATGAAATTTTGCTGTTCCAACCTTGAATCTTCTACTTCCACTCTCCTTTCTTTTAATTTAGTTATCACTTCTTCTTCATTGATCCTCGACCGCCAGAGCAGTCGGTGGTGATCACGCCTATTGGCGTCATGTAGAGCAACAACAAATTGATTCCACTTTACTCAGTCGGTGGCTATCCTTTGTACAGTGCCCCAACTCTTTGCATCTCAGCCACCACAGTCCTCCGCCAAGTTGTTTTTGGTCAGCCTCTCTTTCGTTTTCCTTCATGTATCCATGGCATAGCTGTTCTTGTGATGGCATCGGGGTCTCTTCTGAGGACATGACCAACCCAGCTCAAGCATCTGCCAGCTATGATGGTGTGCATGTCCTCTTGCTTGCTGCGAGTAAGCAGATCAAGGTTGGTGATGGTATGCGGCCAAAAGATTTAGAGAATTTTTCTTAGGCATGTTATAGGAGGAAGCATGTTTCCACATAAGAGAATACACAAGGCAACATGGATATCACCAGACCATAGAACAGAAAATCAGATTTATCATATATGCATAAACAAGAAGTTTAGATCATCATTGCAGGATGTAAAGGTATATAGAGGAGCAGATGTGGCATCAGATCACCACCTTCTGATAGCCAAAGTTCTTCTTCTTCTTCTTTCGTTCGCTTGAAATATATTGTCTATATCTGCAGTGTTGTTTCTTGTATAAACTTCACTGTCTTTTGTAGTTCATACAGAGGTCCATATAGTTTTGCTTCCAGTGTTGTTTCTCTGGGCCAGTGGGTTTGCCTCAATATATCATATTCGGGGCAAACTTGAAGTACGTGCTCCGCTGTCTGGGGTGCCTGTACACATGGCTGAATTGCCAATCTTGAATTTTGTATACATGTGGCTGCGGAGGCGGTTGTGTCCTGTTCTGAGGCGCAGAATGACTATTTGTTCTGATCTGTTCATAGCTTGGTAGTCATCCTGCGTTGATGTTGGTGGCTTTCTGATAAATTTGATCATCTTTTTCTTCTATAGCCAAAGTAAAAATGAAACTCAAGAGATGCAACATTATAGACAACAATTTAATGTAGGACATCTAAAAAATCAAAAGACATTTGCGGTGACAATATCCAACAAATACCAAGTGCTCCAACAGCTGGAAGATGTAGAGAACACAGAAGACTATTGGCAGCAAATCAAAACTGAATGGAATGAGACACGTGAAGATGAGACACGTGAAGAAATACTGGGGAAAAGGGAACGACAACAAAAAGCATGGATAACAACAGAAACGATCAATAAGATAAAAGACAGAAAAAACAAGAAAGCAGATTTAAACACAAGCAAAACCAGAAGTGCCAAAGCTCAAGAAGTGTACAAAGAAGTATCAAAAGAGACAAGAGGAAGTATATTGAGGAGTTGGCAAGAGAGGCAGAAGATGCTGCAGCCAAAGGAAATATGAGAGAACTGTATAGCAGCACAAAGAAGCTAACACTACAGGGAAATACAAGCAAACAAGTTGCCTCATAAAAGACAAGAATGGAAAACTGCTCAGCAATATACAAGAGCAAATGAAGAGGTGGACAGAATATTTTGAAGACCTTAATAGACCAGCTCCACGAAACCCCCTGGACATCCAGCCAGCAGAAGAAGAGCTACAAATTAACGGCGAAAGACCAACGAAGGAAGAAATAGAGAAAGCCATAAAGCTTCTAAGAGGTGTAAAAGCGTCTGGACATGATGGCATTCCAGCAGAGGCCATCAAAGCAGATATCGACACTGCTACAGAGATGTTATATAAATTACTTGGTAAAGTCTGGGAAAAGGAAGAGATACCAGCAGAATGGATGGAAGGATATCTGGTTAAGTTGCCTAAGAAGGGAAATTTACAAGAGTGCACACATTATAGAGGAATAATGTTACCGGTACTATCATCAGTGCCAGGAAAAGTATTAAACAGGATTATCCTCGAGAGATTAAAAGAGTCCATAGACAAGATACAGAGATGAACAAGCAGGTTTTCGACAAAACAGATCTTGTACAGACCAGATAGCCACTTTGAGAATAATAGTTGAACAAAGTCTGGAATGGAATTCACCACTATACATTGGATTTGTGGAATGCGAAAAGGCATTTGACAGTGTAGACAGAGAATCACTTTGGAAGTTGATGAGGCATTATGGAGTTCCTCTAAAGATCATTAATTTAATAAAGAAAACATATGAAGACATGACATGCAGAGTTCTTCACGAAGGACAGCTTAGTAAGCTGCTTACAGAACCGTTTGGATAAGAACAGGAGTGTGAAAGGGATGCCTCTTGTCTCCATTTCTTTTCTTACTAGCAATAGACTGGGTTATGAAATCA
The DNA here is from genome assembly GCA_024509875.1 of Oreohelix idahoensis. NCBI lineage: Eukaryota > Metazoa > Mollusca > Gastropoda > Stylommatophora > Oreohelicidae > Oreohelix > Oreohelix idahoensis. Next base: position 138,291 of record JAMPIV010012552.1, read on the forward strand.
TCGACAACCTACAGCATAAATGGAATCCAGTGGACTCTGGCCAAGCAGTTGGATGATCTGGATTTTGCTGAATGTGAAGTCAGTCCTATTGTATGGCTCTGAGACATGAAGAACAACAAAGACAACCAAAAAGCTACAGACTTTCATAAATGAGTTCTTGCGTAGAATAGAGGGATTAAAATGGTATTACATGGTTACCAACGTGGAACTGATGACAATAACTAGACAAGTGCCAGTGGAACAAGAGATGAGAAGAAGACGATGGCGATGGATAGGACACACACTGAGAAAACCCGTTGATAGCATTATAAGGCAGTCCTTGTTCTGGAACCCCCAGGGCAAGAGAGGCAGAGGTAGACCTGGAAGCACATGGAGAAGAGAGCTGGAAACAGAAGTGAAAATGGTGAGAAGAACTTGAGATGATGGCATGGGACAGGAAGACTTGGCATGTGTTTGTTGAAGGCCTATGCTCCTTTGGGAGTGGAGGGTTATGAATGTGTTGATATTTACTGTTGTGTGTAGTCTTCTTCTTCTTTGATCCTTAGCCGCCGACCGTCAAAGCAGTCAGTGGCCATCACGCCTTGTGGCGTCTTGTAGGGCAACAACAAATTGATTCCACTTTGCTCGGTCGGTGGCCATCCTTCGTACAGTGCCCCAACTCTGGTTCATTCTTTGCATCTCAACCTCCACAGTCCTCCGCCAGGTTGTTTTTGGTCGGCCTCTCTTTCGTTTTCCTTCAGGGGTCCAAAGCATAGCTGTTCTTGTGATGGCATCGGGGTCTCCTCCGAGGACATGGCCAACCCAGCTCCAGCGTCTGCCAGCTATGATGGTGTGCATGTCCTCTTGCTTGCTACGAGTAAGCAGATCTTGGTTAGTGATGGTATTCGGCCAAAAGATTCGGTGAATTTTTCTTAGGCATGTTGTGTGAAAAGAGGACAATTTCGACATTTCCTTCTCTGTAACTCTCCAGCATTCCGCACCATAGAGAAGCACAGAAAGCACAGCTCTGATATAATCTTAATGTTGTGCTGTACTTTGAGGACTTCCAGATGTTTTTTAGACTAAAAAAGGCTGTTCTTGCTTGTTCATTCTGTTGATGTCTTTGCTTGCTCCGCTGTCTTGTTACTAAAAAAGTTGGCATATAGGCTTTTTATGATTGACACTATGCAGCTTGGAATTCCATAAGCCCTCAGTATTTTCCATAAACTGTCGCTATGTATACTGTCAAAAGCCTTTTAAAAATCAACGAAATTAATGTACAGCTGTCTTTGCCTTTCTGAGCACTGCTCTATAATGTTCCTGAGGGTAAATATATGATCTAAACATCTTCTGTTCTGTCTAAAGCCTGCTTGTTCTTTCCTCAGTTTGTGGTCTACAGCTTTTGAAATTCTCTGTATAATTATCCTGCGTAGGGAACTGAGAGAAGAGTTATTTCTCTCCAATTATTGCAGTCTGCAAGATCTCCCTTCTTTGGCACTTTGACAATTAGGCTATTCCTTTGTTCCACACCGTTGGTGTTGTCCCTGTTTTCCAGACTTGTGCAAATAGTGGTTCTAATAGTTCTGCTGCTAGCCCAGGATCTGCCTTAAATATCTCTGCATTTAAGTTATCATGGCCATGACCTTTTCCATTATTTAACCCTTTGATTGCTGTGATGATTTCTTCTTTTCGTGGAATGTCTGTATTAACAAGTAGATCATTTTCAGCCTCAGGAACATTCAGTTGTGTCTCTGGTGGTTCCTTGTTCAGAGTTTCTCTGAAATGCTCTGCCTATCTTGGAAAGTAACTGTCTACCCACCTCATCTTGATGGGGAAAAAAAAAAGTCCCTGAGTCATTCAGTTGAACACCGTATGAACATTTTACAAGTTCTCATAACATACCTCTGAATATGTCTCAAATCACTAATTTACAGTACGAAGAATTCAATTTTTTTTTTTTTTAAAACACTTTAATTATGATGATTATTGCAAATGTAATACTGTATTACTTTTGTCATGAAATATTCTAATCCACATATATAAATTATTAGGTAAATATAAAGCCTAACAAATAAAATTAATAAAGAGAAGAGCAATGGTAAAATAACAGTGCTGTCACAAAGAATGTACTCGAAATCCCCCTTGTTTTCTGCTTCGTCTGCAAATTGTAACGCTTTCACGTTGATAGTAAAAGCTTACTGTATTATACCCGCTTTCTTCAATGAAACGTGTGCTGTATTTCTTGGAAAAACATTAAGAGGCAGACTGCGTAATGACCTAAATTTTAAATTCCATTCATGTCTTTTTCTACATTACGTTACCAAAACGAACGAACAGATGGACAAAAGGATAGCGAGAAGGGAGAGGCAGAAAGCCGAACACTAAACACGCTTCGCGCGATACGCAAATGCTGCCATCACGCGTGTAAGTCTACATGCACTAAAATTTTTTTCAGACGGACAGTGATAAAATACACTACCCTTTCCCAGAGTTAGGTTTATAAATCATAACAGACTCTTATTAGAAAAGATAACATTAGATGGGTTTACGGTTGAAAACATAACAGTACCCAGACAGCACATCTTCGAAACAGGAGGTAGAAGAAATTGCATATTTTGAACGCAGCCACGTAGCTCCTTTAAATTAGTATTTTTGGGTTCCTTAGGGCTTGCTGACAAATAATATGTAAAACGTTACGCAAATAGTCCAGGAATTAATAAATTATACCCAAAATAAAATATTGGGGGTGCCTGACAGCATAAAATCATTTCTGCTCATAAGATTTTTTTTTTTAACGTGTTTGAAAAAAATTTACGTTACAGAAATAGCCTACCATGTAAACTCCAAATTGATTGGAGCGCAACAAATGAAAGCCTAACCACGATTGGTCGGGCTATAAATACTATCTTGGTTGTTAGGGGAAACGGGGAAAGGTAACATTTTTTCAAACACTTGTCGAAACGGGGCTCATTGGTCAGACTCGCTGATATACACACTTGGGAGCGTTAGTTCGAAACCACTTGTTTAAAATAGCTTGATAAAGCATCAGTGCGTTGAAGCCAGCATATATTTTGCTCAATAAAAGCCTGGAACATAGGCAGATGGAAATTTGTGCCAGTTTGTGCCAGAATTCATTGCTAATCAACGTATCTGTGTTATTCGTATGAATTGTGGTAAGCTTGAACCATTTAATATCTTTTAATGAAAATTGAATGTGAATTGTTGATTTATGCCTGTATATATATGTGTAGTTCAGTGGCAAACGTGAGGTAAAGCCTAAAATGCTCCAGCCTGAACAGAGGGTGTCGGAGAGAAGTAAAACGGCATGGAATGGCCAAATAGTACACTGACACCTGGATGATTGATTAGACAGAAATAATGCTGGAAGTGCAGAGGCGTAGTGACCATTAAGGATGGTAATGCTGGTATAAAGTATTTCAGATGAAGCTGACTGTTGGCCTAACGCTCTGAACGCAATGTTTGTGATGTATTGTGATCAGTGTAAAAAGAAAATATAAATTAGTTATGAAGTAGAAGGTACATCCTTCTTGATTTCAGGGACAGTGGTCTTGATGGTACTGAGCAGCACCTAGTCAGAGCTTTGCTGAATCCTGAGTCGGACAGCATACTCCTTGGTCTTTTTAGCTATCAGTGAGGTGTCTCCTGAACCCAGAGGAGAATTCGAGCAGAGGAGTCCTTTCCTGCCGCCATCACGCCAGATAAGCGAATTGGCCAGCTGAGCTCAACATTATGTCCCCTCATCTTGAACTGACTTTTTAAAATTAACATTAAGAGGGGAATTTACTTGTCTTAAAATCAGGAACTGTGAACATCTCCAATACTGGTCCCTAAAGACAAACTATTGAAGTCATGATGACAAATACCAACAGAGCTTGAACAAAACAAAACCAGTATTACCTCATTTTACTACTACACAACTGACACACATAGAACATTTGTAATAATATATGTCACTACAATATTCATATTAAATACATTCTGTACATAACTTGTAATTTAAATTGATTGTGCTTCCTGGTTCCCTTGTAGTTGAATCAGGACACATATTCATTCATGCCAGTAATGAATACATATTGTTATTCGAAAGTTTATCAGTGACTCTTTTAAGATATCTTTGTAGAGTGTTATATGTATGTGAGTGTCACAGTGTTGTCAAGAGTAGTGGATTAAATTAAATTGTTTATCTGTCTGTTGTTGTGACTTACACTTCATCATACACATACCCTAGACACATAACGTAGCATCACACTATTCCAGAATAATTCTGACTGAGATATAGAGATATGTGGTAGCAAGTAAGGTTATCTATAATACACTACTCTTAATAGATATAGATACCTTCACAGCTGATCTCAGTCAGTACACTAAGTTCCCTATAAGTATTTATAACATCCCACTTCACCACATATATTGGGGTCTCGCTCTTGGGATTTTGAATCTTTAACTATTAAAAATATTGGGGGTAATTCACTTCAGGGAATATAAGAATTAAAAGGTATCCTTGGGTGGAATTAAATAAGGTTGAGCTCACGGTGCCTGTGTTGTCCATTAGATATATAGTTAGAAATTGAATTGTTGGGTAGACATTATAAAAATTTACCTGATAGACAATGGCGGACCTGGCCAAATTTCGATCTGCTGCGGTTCAGACTGCAAAAGAGTTAGGATTAGATGGGCAAGTTATGGTTGCCTATGTCACAACGGAATGTGACAAATTTATTGAACGCGAAGAAAGAAGATTAGAAAAAGAAGCCGAAAGAAGGTTAGAGGCTGACAGGGAAATTAAGAAGTTACAGTTTGAAGCTGAGGCTGAGACTAAGAGGTTGCAGATTGAGGCTGAGGCTAAGAAATTGGAGGCAGAAAGAGAAGACAAACGATTAGCTGCAGAAAGGGAAGAGAGGAGATTAGCTGCAGAAAGGGAAGCAGAAGATAAAAGATTACAAAGGGAACATGAGTTACGACTAAGGGAGTTTGAGTTTCAAGGCCATGCTCCTGAAAATGGTGCCAGTCCCTTTGCCTCTGATGCTACGGTTACTCAGGGAGCCTCGACCTCAGCTATGAACTTTCATTTAGATCATTTTGTTGAGAAAGACGATGATATTGAGAGCTATATAAATAGGTACGAACTATTAGCTACCACGTATGGGTTAGAGAGAGAAAGGTGGAGCTTAAAGTTATCTCAGGGACTTCGTGGGGCAGCTTATGAAGTTTTTGCAAAAATGAGCAGAGGTGATCAGGAAAATTATGACATGCTAAAGCAGGCTCTTTTGTTAAGGTATGAAAAGAATGCAGAGTTTTACAGGAAAAAATTTAGGAATGCTAAACTACTGTCAGGTGAAACCTATCACCAGTTCTCTGCACGCATAGAGACATACTTGGAGAAATGGACTTCTCTGGGGAAAACCCAAGATCTTAAGGAAATGGTCCTTATAGAGCAACTAAGAGAGTCCATGGCTCCAGACCTGAGAAAGTTTCTCATGGAACAAGGTGCAGAGAGGCTGGGTGAGTTGCTAAATGTTGCTGAAAGGTATCAAGCAGCTCAAGCAGAGGTAACAGGTAATAAAAAGAAACAGGTGGATAACTTTAGGGCACCACAGAACTTTAATAAATTTGATCCTAGGGATCAAAATAAAGGTAAGCACCAATTTGATAGGCCACGGTATGACAATAAAAATAAATTCCCACAATTCGATGAAAGGAAATATGATGAAAGAAAATCTTTCAACCAAGGAAAAAGGTGGTGTAAAAATTGTAAGATGAACAATCATGACACTGACCATTGTAGAAGGAAACCTCCTCATTTTGCTGCTATGACATCGGGGAAAAAGGAAAAGAAGGGCAAACCTGAAGAATTACAGGAACCATACCACCCCCCAGTGTGTGAAGATGTCATTTGTAATGGTGTCACTATAAGATGTTTATATGATACCGGTTTAGATTACGATTCCGTTGTGAGTTCTCACCTGGTGCAGGCCGATCAATACACCACAGAAACAGTGGAGATTCAAACTGCAACCAAGGATGTAGCTACCATGACACTTCCCGTCGCCCGAATAAAAGTGAAAACGCGATATGTGGAAGGAATCATAAAAGCAGCAGTGATAAATGAGCCAATCTACCCTCTAATATTGGGGTGTAGATATGTCTTCTTGGGGAATCCCAAGAGACCTGTGATATTGGCAACAGTGCAGACCAGATCACAGACAAAGAAGGAGGAGGATAATCCAATAAATACTCACCCAGATGAGATGAGGAAGGCACAGGCTGAGGACAAAACACTCAAGCCATGTTTCAAGAAGTTGCCCAAATCTCATACACCTCCAGGCAAGGGAGAGTTTTATATGAAGAACAAATTGATATATAGGAAGGCTGGATCTGAATCCAATGGTCACGGACAGCTGGTCCTTCCCACTTCATATAGGACTAAAGTGTTGGAACTAGGGCATGCGATTCCCTTCAGTGGTCATATGGGAATCAGCGCAACAGGACAGCGAATAGCTTGTCACTATTTCTGGCCAGGAATAACTGAAGATATCAAACGATATGTAAAATCCTGTCCAGAGTGCCAACGAGTAGCACCTAAACATTGGACTGCACCAGCAACTCTGGGGGAAATGCCCATAGTGGGAACACCCTTTGAGAGAGTTGCCGTGGATCTTGTGGGACCTCTCACCCGAACCAAGAGAAGGAACAGCTACATTCTGACTCTGGTGGACACTTGTTCTATGTGGGGAGAGGCAGTAGCCCTGTCATCGATTGATTCAAAACATGTGGCAGAGGCATTGCTCACAATTTTCACAAGGTTAGGCTTTCCCAATCAAATCTTGACTGATAATGGCTCTCAGTTCAAGGGGAAACTAACTGAAGAAGTTTTCAGGATCTTCCAGGCCAAACACTTCCATTGTAGTGTGTATCATCCCCAAGGGAACGGCCAAGTGGAAAGATTTAACGGCACATTAATGTCGATCCTGAGAAAGTTGGCACACGAAAAACCAGATACATGGGACCAGTACCTGCACGCCGCCCTCTTTGCTTATCGGGAGGTACCCCATATCTCAACCGGTATGGCCCCGGCAACATTATTGTTTGGAAGGCCAATAAAAGGTCCACTTGAAGCTTTGTTAAGAACGTGGACTGATGAAAAGGCAGAGGAAAACATTACATCTTCATACCAATATGTGAATGAGCTGACCACTCGGTTGAAAACTGGCTGGAAACTTGCCAATGAAAATTTGAAACAAGCCAGGAAGAAACATGCTGCCTATTATAACAGGAAGGCGAAAGACAGAAATTTGGCTGTGGGAGAGAAGGTACTGCTTCTTTTGCCCGGGAGTCAGAATAAGTTACAAATTGGATGGCAGGGTCCATATACAGTTCTAGAGAAGGTGTCTAGAACAAATTATAAGATAGATAAGAAGGGGAAAGAAAAAATCTATCATGTGAATCTCCTGAAGAAATATTTGGAAAGAGAACATCAGGAAGAGACACACTTGTTGACCTTGTCCATCGCCATGGAGATGAAAAAGGAACCACTTTCATCATTTGAATATCCATTACACCCCTGTGAGACAGCAGCACAGGTGAAAATCAGTACACATTTAACGAAAACTCAGAAAGAGAGAGTGCAACAGGTTCTAAAGAATCATGCAGAGGTGTTAACAGACCGACCAGGGCATACAAACCTATTGGAATATGATATGAAACTCATAGACTCCACACCTGTCTGTATGAAACCATATTCGATTCCGTTTGCTAAGGAAAAAGCTTTGAAGGAAGAGATAGACTATCTATTGAAGGAAGGAATTATTTCGCACAGTGAGTCTTCGTATAGTTCCGGGGTGGTACTCTTAAGGAAGCCCTCTGGAGAACATAGACTCTGTATAGATTACAGGAGACTGAATGCTATTACAGAAGGACAGGTGGATCCATTGCCGGATACAAATCAGCTGTTTGCCAGACTAAATAAAGCTAAATATTTCTCAAAAGTGGATCTGAGTAAAGGATACTATCAGATTCCAGTAAAGCCTGAGGTTAGACCATACCTAGCTTTTAGTACCTCAGAAGGACACTATGAGTTTAATAGATTGCCATTTGGATTGAAGAATGCGCCTAGTGTCTTCTCTAGAATGATGAGAAAATTATTGGATCCTCTGAATAATCCCTGTATAACAAATTTTATGGATGATATCCTTATAGCAACAGAAACATTTGAGGAACACATTGACTCTCTGAACATGCTGTTTGATCGACTTAGGGAGGCAAAGTTAACAGCCCGACCAACCAAATGTTGCGTTGGATGTAAAGAATTGGAATTTTTGGGACACACAGTTTATCAGGGAAACATGACCCCTGACCCAAAGAACTTAGAGAAACTACAGAAAGCCCCGAGACCACAAACCAAGAAGGACGTGAGATCCTTTGTCTCATTATGTGGTTTCTACCAGAAGTATATCAAAAACTTTAATTCCATATGTGCACCGTTAACTGAATTGACACGTAAAGGACATCCAGATCGCATTACATGGACTCCACAATGTGAAATGACTTACCAAGAATTGAAGGAAAAGCTCACAAGTAAACCCATTTTGAAATTACCTGACTTAAGTCAAGAATTCATAGTAAGGACGGATGCAAGTAATATTGGGTTAGGTGCAACTTTACTACAGAAATCAGATGCATTGGATGGGGAATTAAGCCCAGTGGCATATGCTAGCAGAAAGTTGAATAAAGCTGAAATCAACTACTCAACTAGCGAAAAAGAATGTCTTGCAGTAATATGGGCAATAAAGAAATTCAATATTTATCTATATGGGAAGGCATTTAAGTTGCAAACTGACCACAAACCTTTATCGTTTTTAGCACAGGCTAAGCATGAGAACTCTAGGTTACTCCGATGGTCTTTGCTTCTGGCTCCATATAATTTTAGCATTGAGTATATATCTGGAAAAACAAATCTGGGAGCGGATTTTTTAAGCCGCCATCCGTGTGATGAGAATCACCGTAAACCCCAGAAATAATAATAATAAATTTCTCTATGTGTATATAGAATAAAGGACTGACATATAATGTCTGTTTTAAGAGGGGAGGTGTCATGAAATATTCTAATCCACATATATAAATTATTAGGTAAATATAAAGCCTAACAAATAAAATTAATAAAGAGAAGAGCAATGGTAAAATAACAGTGCTGTCACAAAGAATGTACTCGAAATCCCCCTTGTTTTCTGCTTCGTCTGCAAATTGTAACGCTTTCACGTTGATAGTAAAAGCTTACTGTATTATACCCGCTTTCTTCAATGAAACGTGTGCTGTATTTCTTGGAAAAACATTAAGAGGCAGACTGCGTAATGACCTAAATTTTAAATTCCATTCATGTCTTTTTCTACATTACGTTACCAAAACGAACGAACAGATGGACAAAAGGATAGCGAGAAGGGAGAGGCAGAAAGCCGAACACTAAACACGCTTCGCGCGATACGCAAATGCTGCCATCACGCGTGTAAGTCTACATGCACTAAAATTTTTTTCAGACGGACAGTGATAAAATACACTACCCTTTCCCAGAGTTAGGTTTATAAATCATAACAGACTCTTATTAGAAAAGATAACATTAGATGGGTTTACGGTTGAAAACATAACAGTACCCAGACAGCACATCTTCGAAACAGGAGGTAGAAGAAATTGCATATTTTGAACGCAGCCACGTAGCTCCTTTAAATTAGTATTTTTGGGTTCCTTAGGGCTTGCTGACAAATAATATGTAAAACGTTACGCAAATAGTCCAGGAATTAATAAATTATACCCAAAATAAAATATTGGGGGTGCCTGACAGCATAAAATCATTTCTGCTCATAAGATTTTTTTTTTAACGTGTTTGAAAAAAATTTACGTTACAGAAATAGCCTACCATGTAAACTCCAAATTGATTGGAGCGCAACAAATGAAAGCCTAACCACGATTGGTCGGGCTATAAATACTATCTTGGTTGTTAGGGGAAACGGGGAAAGGTAACATTTTTTCAAACACTTGTCGAAACGGGGCTCATTGGTCAGACTCGCTGATATACACACTGGGAGCGTTAGTTCGAAACCACTTGTTTAAAATAGCTTGATAAAGCATCAGTGCGTTGAAGCCAGCATATATTTTGCTCAATAAAAGCCTGGAACATAGGCAGATGGAAATTTGTGCCAGTTTGTGCCAGAATTCATTGCTAATCAACGTATCTGTGTTATTCGTATGAATTGTGGTAAGCTTGAACCATTTAATATCTTTTAATGAAAATTGAATGTGAATTGTTGATTTATGCCTGTATATATATGTGTAGTTCAGTGGCAAACGTGAGGTAAAGCCTAAAATGCTCCAGCCTGAACAGAGGGTGTCGGAGAGAAGTAAAACGGCATGGAATGGCCAAATAGTACACTGACACCTGGATGATTGATTAGACAGAAATAATGCTGGAAGTGCAGAGGCGTAGTGACCATTAAGGATGGTAATGCTGGTATAAAGTATTTCAGATGAAGCTGACTGTTGGCCTAACGCTCTGAACGCAATGTTTGTGATGTATTGTGATCAGTGTAAAAAGAAAATATAAATTAGTTATGAAGTAGAAGGTACATCCTTCTTGATTTCAGGGACAGTGGTCTTGATGGTACTGAGCAGCACCTAGTCAGAGCTTTGCTGAATCCTGAGTCGGACAGCATACTCCTTGGTCTTTTTAGCTATCAGTGAGGTGTCTCCTGAACCCAGAGGAGAATTCGAGCAGAGGAGTCCTTTCCTGCCGCCATCACGCCAGATAAGCGAATTGGCCAGCTGAGCTCAACATTATGTCCCCTCATCTTGAACTGACTTTTTAAAATTAACATTAAGAGGGGAATTTACTTGTCTTAAAATCAGGAACTGTGAACATCTCCAATACTGGTCCCTAAAGACAAACTATTGAAGTCATGATGACAAATACCAACAGAGCTTGAACAAAACAAAACCAGTATTACCTCATTTTACTACTACACAACTGACACACATAGAACATTTGTAATAATATATGTCACTACAATATTCATATTAAATACATTCTGTACATAACTTGTAATTTAAATTGATTGTGCTTCCTGGTTCCCTTGTAGTTGAATCAGGACACATATTCATTCATGCCAGTAATGAATACATATTGTTATTCGAAAGTTTATCAGTGACTCTTTTAAGATATCTTTGTAGAGTGTTATATGTATGTGAGTGTCACAGTGTTGTCAAGAGTAGTGGATTAAATTAAATTGTTTATCTGTCTGTTGTTGTGACTTACACTTCATCATACACATACCCTAGACACATAACGTAGCATCACACTATTCCAGAATAATTCTGACTGAGATATATAGATATGTGGTAGCAAGTAAGGTTATCTATAATACACTACTCTTAATAGATATAGATACCTTCACAGCTGATCTCAGTCAGTACACTAAGTTCCCTATAAGTATTTATAACATCCCACTTCACCACAACTTTTATAATGATAAATGCCTTAATAATGCTTAAAGTAAATGTGAGGATGAAAGGATATTAGTATACATGATGAGAGAGAGAGGAAGGGCAGAATGTCAGACGGGCCTGCGTGCCCAATTCTTAACCCTTTGAAAATAAAGTTCGTTCGTTCGTTTCCTGTCCCTCTGCTGTCGTGATGAGATTTCCTTGCTTATCTCTTGCTAATGTAATATTGTTTGCACCTCGTTTTCCGCTGATGATGTTAGTTATTTTGTATACTGTGCTTTGTTCATTTCTCAGTGCTGCCTCTTCTGCCTGTCTTGCAAGATCGTCTCGGAAATTCATTTTGTTGGCTCGGGTTTGGCGTTTAACTTCCTTTTCCAGCTGACTGTACTGTTCGCTATATAGTTGCTTTAACTTGTGGGACTTCGCTTCTGTTTTCTTTCTTTTCATTTCCTTTCTCAACGTTATGGTGTTTAATAGTTCTGGTGTTTTAGTTATCACACTCGTACATTATGTCAGTATAAATTAAACGTTATCAGTTTTCAAAAATATATATTAACTTAAGCAGATAATTTCTCTCATTCGTGTGCTTAGTAGAATCACCCGATACTTTCTCTTTCGCATCACGCGTGGGTGGGGGGGGGACGGGGGGGGGGGGGGGGGTTGATCTTTCCGAGTAGAACAGCCTTCATGACAAGACAGTAGCGAAAATTTTTGTTGGGTTACTCGTCGTTCGTGAAAGCTTGCTCTTTCAACAAATCTCAGAAAATGATAAAAATTTGCACACTGATAGTCGAATAGATGGCGAATCTATGGATGTAAGGCAAGCAGGGATCCGGCTCTTGGAAGCACACTTAAAAAGACTACTTTGTAATTACTTCGAAATTTGTGCAACTAATCGCATCAATCTGGGCTTGCCTGATACAGAAATGAGGCCCAATCACTTTTCTTTCCACTGATCATAAATTTGCAGAGAACAGCTGTTTGTTGATATACCGTAGCGAAGTGTGTTTGAATGACGAGCAGGTTACTCCGGAGTTCGCCGGCGCATCGAAAACCCAGTATACTGATGTTTTTCGTTGCAATTTTTCTATCATTTACAATATACATTCCGTTTTCAAGTTTACATATTTTGAGTGAGAAAAGAACACAGAATTATCTCATGTAAATTTTATTACAAATACAATGCATACAAAGATGCAAGAACAGCAAAGCAACAAAGAAGACCTAGTTTCCCCTTTCTGCGTCGCGAAGGACATTTTTTCCAGTGAAATATCCTGGCAGTTTGTGGTACTGGTACCTACGAATAGTAATCCTATCATGAAAAACGGTTTCTGATGACTTATTTGTCAACCGCTGTTGGACTGCACTAAATGTTAATCTAGGTTGTTGTTTTTTTAAAAATTATTATTAAGACAGAGTATCCTGTTCAACCCGTGATGGGTTATCTCTTCTTCTTCTTCTGTCCTTAGCCAAAGACCGACCAAGCAGTCAGAGGCCATCACGCCTTGTGGCGTCTTAAGGGCAACCGCAGATTGATTTTCTCTGTTGTAGTTTCCCATCACGCCTAGCGGCGTCTTTAGGGCAACAACAAATAGATCCATCTGCCGTTGTTTCCGTAATCGGTATGACAAGCCAACGGGTGATCAGCCCATTGGGCATGATGGGTTATAATAAGGATATATTGTAGTAAATTCAAGATAATGACATTCAACGCCCCAATTATCTGCTATCATCCATATGAGAACCCCATTTGACTACCCCTCATACTCACCACGTCATTGATCCTTATATATTCATTTTAGTTCTACTAATCTATATTGTACAGTTCTCTAGGTCTATATAGTCTCAACATCTGCTCCACAGTTATAGATGAATTGCATGCCTATAAATAATCTAATATTGGCTTTCTCTGTTGTTCATACATGTACTTCCAAAATTTGTGTAGGAAATGCTCTATATTATTTTGTTTCAAGACACTGCGCAGTATTTATTCCAGTCTAACAAGTTTCTTATTGCTAGGAATTTTTAGTTCTCTAGATAGCCTACCTGGCACGTTCTTAATGAAGTCTTGAACAATTTATATGCCTGTCTTTCCTTCAGGTTTCAACCCCACTCTGCTGTCCATTCGTTAGTTATTTATTATTCTTTTAATTTAATCTACGTTGAAAAGTACGCATGGAAAAGCACTGTGTCCGCAGAACGCTAGCAAAATTATGTGACAGTGCGAAGGACGATGTGTGTTTAGGAAGAAGAAGAATTCTCGAATATGTGTTATGTTGTCGTCACTCTCTCTGGCCTACTTTCACACACACGTTCCGCAGTCACAGAAAAACTATCTTGATGACAGGGGTCCCACTTTTATTAATGAAACCCTATCAGGTAGTATATAGATCATACGTCGTACATCGAACAATGCTGTCAACAAGGTTACAAGCTTAGGTAATCTCAATGTAATACCCGGTATAACCCCATCTGTTTACCCAGCACATATTGCTGGACCCTGAAATAAAATGAAACAAAAATAAAGTAGCGTAGTACCAATGGGCAAGCATCATCTACGTACTATAACATACACCTGTATTCAAATCTGCTAGTGTGTGTGCTTATTTGTCCTTGTGTGTGGTATTCGTATTCGTGCGAGTCTGTATCATACATTTATATTTATTGAAATATTTTTTCAGAACTAGTGGTCCTAATTACGTCATAACCACCCCCCCCCCCCCGGTCCCCTGGTCTCGTGGGTAATGAGATCGGATGCCTAGCCTTCTCGGATTAGGGCGATATAAAAAAAAATTAAAAAAATATTTTAAACACATGCTTTTAATGCACTAAAAAGCCACAAATAATTTTTCAAGGAGTTTATAGCTTGCAGTCAAAAAATGTAACATCAAATTGACAAAAAGCGTGGGGCGCTTATTGTGGCGTTATATTTCATTCCATTCCGTTGAACAATTATACTCGTTTTCTCATGTGTCTAGGATTATTAGACAAAGTGTCCTCAGGGTTCATCATCGCCACAATCAATCTCTCTAACTGTAATTCAAACGACTAAAATCAACGGGCAACAGATTGACTTGAAACTCTGTTAACATTTCCACATTTAATCAACGGATACTGTACGTCTTTACAAGGCATTACAAGTTAGGTAAATTCAGCAAGTTCCATATTCAGAGTTTCACATACAAGCTTTAACTAATCCTTTTCCATTTGTGAATTTGCAATCAGACACATTGTTGTCTTTCGATATATTTTTCATTTAACATTTCCCGACTATCTACCATCTGATAGAAACACTAACCACTTTTCAGGGTAAACACAAGCCTCTGTGTTTTTTTCTCAAATCTGTTCACGTCATGTGCGCAATACACATAGCGACAAATCATTATCGTGCCGCGCTCATCAGCACCCAAAATCTTGTTTATTTTATGGCGTGCAATAGCCAGCGCCACATTCCCTCCCCCCTCGAACGACTGAAAACATAGTTTTCAGACAGGCAATTATTAATGCAGCGAGATCAAATTCTTAAGATCACCGCTAATCCACTTATGATTACCAACAAATTAAATGATATATACATAGACTGTAATCAAGATATTAGGAAAATAGTAATGTCAGTAATAAAAAATATGAATAAATAAGTAATTATTTGCATATAAGTGTGATCATCACAGTTAAACACCGTGGTCTATGTTCGCATAGTGATCCAACTGTCAATAGTGACCATTTTTACAAAACACTATCAACCTTGTTATACGTTAAATATGGAAAGCATGAAACACGTCTGTATTCGAGTTATTCCATAGCTCTTGAGAGAGTGTCCGCAAGGACATTGTCCTTTCCCGCTATTGGGAGAACGTCAGAATCATAGCCTTGAATTTGTAAAGACCATCGGGTGAGACGTGCATTGGACGATTTAAAAGTCTGTAGATATGTAAGTGATCTTTGATCAGTGTATAATCTAAAATGAGTACCTACCAGGAATTTCTGTAACCACACCATGTCCACCACTCTCACTCTTAACTAAATAGTACCTGGACTCAGCATCAGATAACGTTCTGTTCAAGTAAAAAATAGTATGGTACTCGCCAACAAAGTTCCAGACCTCCACTTATGCCAATAATTGCTGCAATCTGTTACAACGAGAAAAGGTCGTCGTAAGTCTGTGATTTTATGTTACGTAAAGCATGGTCACACTATTCGTTCCATACTATTTTGTCAGGCATATCTTCCTTAGAGCAGATTGGACATAAGTCAAAGAAGAAAACTTCGATATACACCCATGATCAAAGACAACAAGACCTAACAAGCTCCATACCTGCTTCTTCGGAATGGACAGATACACCTCTGGAAAAACCACGAAGTGTAAAAGAATAACAAAAGTTCAGAAGACTATACCAATAGGAAAGTTGTACTGAAAAGAATGAATAAGAAAGTCAAAACCAGATAAAAAAAAGTAATAAAATGACTTACCAGAATAACTATCCGAACAAATGAAGTTAGCTTCCGGCAGAATGTACCCAGACGCGTGGTGCTAAATCGTGCACCAATCTAACATCGAGACAGTAATACAAGCAAGAAGACCCATTCGGAAGACTAATAGCTTCGTGCGCATCGAGACAAAAGAAAACAAATGCGCATAGAATTATGCACAAGAAAAATATGCGTATAAAGAACATCAGTCTTGTGCAGAAAATAAACACGTGCGCACCAGATTGTGCGCTGAGGTAAATGTCACACCTGCTCAGTGCGGGTTTGTGTAGTCTTTCACCACGAGAAGAAAGTTGACAAGAGTGAAGTGGGACACAAAAATTGTTCCTAGTTATAAAGGACCGAATGGAATTTTCCACAGTCATTTCATTACGTATCGTGTCGGACTGACGTGCATGTGGATCTTCAATATTATTACCAGAGCATGCAGTTTTTGGGCATGTTGTACCCAATCTAATAATAGGTTCAGCATGCACCTCATTAAAAGAATTAACATTATTATTGTCAGTCAAATGTATGTCATCCTTATCTTATCTCTCTACCCTTTTACGACATACGTTATAATGATCAGGTCGATCAAATAACTCTTTCTTCTTAATAGACATACCACGATCCGCCATATCGATAGTACTGTCCATGGCATGTCGCCTCCATGTATCATCATAACAACCATGCTTCCGATATGAAGCACTGGGTGGAGGGAAATTGTACCTCCCTCGAAAAGAGACTTTCTTTTTATTATCTTGTGTATATTTATTGACATACTTTCTAGCATTAGCTTACTTACTTACTTACTTAGTCGTTCCCCTTCTACCGTGAGGTGTAGAGATTTGGAAGAGAGAGCGCCAGACGATTCTATCAGCTGTCTTCCTTCTGGCCTGGTTCCGTTCTAGTCCTCGGTCCTTCAAAGATTGTCTAATGTTGTTCTCCCAGCGGACTCTGGGTCGTCCTGGGGGTCTGGATCCCTGGCTCTTTGTTTCCCATGCTTGTCGTGGTAGCCGATCTTCTCCCATTCTGCAGACATGGCCAAACCATCTTAGTTGGGACTGTTCTATTTGGGTCTGCGGCGGGTGGGATTTTAGGCCTTGACGTATCGTCTGGTTGCGGACCATGTCTCTTCTTGTTACTTCAACCACCTTCCTCAGATACCTCATTTCTGAATCTAGCATTAGCTAATGGGAATAAATGTCCCAAATAAAAATCTTGTTGTTGGTGAGAAATTAATATATTTTTGTCAATGTAATGACAAGTTGCATTGTGTTGAGTGTGTAAAGAAGAATTTAATTCATTTGTTTCTGCAGCTTGTTGTGCTCCGGTTGTAATAGCGTTAGCCAAGGAAGGATGATTTCTCTCCCAATTAAGAATATTCTGTTCAGAACATTCTTTAACCCCCTTTATGTTACCTACAATCAAATCACAACAAAGTCGATCGAGACCACACACTCTAACTTTCCCAGAAAAGAAAAGAGTGTCTATTTCCACATCTGCCAGTGGATAACATTCGACAGTTCCACCGAAAGTTACAAACTTCACTGAAGTCCCCGTAAAACAATAAGGAGGAATTAGTGCATTCCTTAGTCCAATGGTGGAGCATCCACTGTCACGTAAAATAGAAACTGGTCTGTCAAATACAAAACCCCTATGGATGACAAGGGAGCCAACCCCATCATTTAAAGCCAAAACTGGATGAGCATGTCCACATCTCAGGTGTGTAGTAGACCCAGGTTGAAACAGCGTCATACATTCTGAGCAATTACTACTATTTTCCAGATCAACATTACATGCATTGGCGTGAGTGTTATTCTCATTATTGTCATTACCCTTATCGACTTTTAATCTGACAAGCATGAGCTTGTGATCTTGCTCTACATTGACTTCTAGAAAAATTTGGTTCTCTCCGATTCACTGGATGGTCAGACCGATAGCACTCCTTATTGTCCGTGCGAGAAGAATCATTACGCGAGGGTGACGAGAAATGATGTTTGTTAGTGTAATTATTATTTGAATATTGATTATTTCTTTGCCATGCATTTTTATTATTATGGTTAAAGTTTTGCCTCTCTGCACCCCGTTAGGGCGAGCGATTACGATTGAAATTATATCTACCTCTGTAGGAGTTTTGATAGTCGTCCCTATACCGCCGGTCCATGCTGCGCGTGCGTAATCTATCATGAGTGACAGCACACGCAGGTAAAGTTTCCAGTACCCTCGTCTTGCTTAAAGGCAAGTTTGGGTGTGCGACCGAAAATTGTTGAGCTAATTTTTCCATTTCTCCTATGTTTGTAGGCTTCCTTTCTTGGAGGAATGAGAAAATTTCAGTATTTACAGAAGATATAATTTTGTCTCTTAAGACGAGATCACATAAACCTTCGAAAGATTTAGTAATATTTGATTGTTCGATCCATCTGTTAAGACACATCTTCACCGAAGACACAAAGTCTTCGACATCCTTACCTTCCACAGGAACCTTAAATTAAAATTTTAGACGATATCCTTCTTCGTCCAAACAATATTTGCGAAGGAATAATGCTTTTATGGATTCATAGTCATTTCTTTTGTCATCGGCAATGCTAAAAAATGTTGTAAAGCTTCACCACTGAGTAACCCGTCAAAATGTTCAGGCCATGAAGCCTTAGGTAAATTTAAAGCAGTAACCCTTGATTCAAATCTCAAAAGATAGAATCCTATGTCGTCATGTAATGAAGAAAAAGTTGGTAATTTTAAATTAATGATCTTAGACGATCCTGTATCAGAAGATTCCCTAGAACCCGAAGATTGTAAACGCAATTTTTCCAACTCAAAAGTTTTTTCTTTTTTTCAAATTTCACCTGTTCTGCAGCAATTTCTGCTAAGCGAATTCTCTCCATTCTTTCATGTTTATTCTCCTCTCTCTCTTTCTTCTCTCTTTTCTTCTCTCTCTCTTTTTCTTCTCTCTCTCTCTCTCTCTCTCTCTCTCTCTTCTCTCTTTTCTTCTCTTTCTTCTCTCTTTTCTTCTCTCTCTTTCTTCTCTCTCTCTTTCTTTGTATTCAGCTATTTCTTTATTTAAATAGGATATAAGATCATTGCCTGATGTAGCGGAAGGTTTTATATGGGTTAGATGATAGTGCTAGAGTAGAAATAGTATTCTCTCCAGAATGTGTGCGGTCCCAGTGACAGAGAAGTACACTGGTATCACTCGATAGTCACGGCTGTGAGAGTATCTGGACTGAAAATATTCAGAGAACAGTCAGACCTTACTGCGCCACCTCCGCTATGTGACCACCTGTGATATTAATAAAAATTCAACCAAACTTAGTATCAACTATATTGAATGAATAAAGCTGGTGAATACAATTTATATCCTCTTTATTTACATCTATCTAATTTTGGTGATTGTATGTGACTTGATACAAAATTTATATTTATACAAAAAACAAAATTGGCGAAAACAATTATAGTTTATACAAGTTACACTAAAATGTCATTTCTTTAGACTCTTCCAATTAGTTGGGTAATAGACTTCTTCACTGTCTTATTCACTTTATAACTTTCACTAGTTTATCACGCAAATTGTCATCATAAAACTCTGCTTGACAGTTATCACTTCTTGGGTGCACGATTGTCACAAATATCACTCATCTGTTAGGTTAATCAGTGTTCATATGAGATGTACAGCTTCAGTAGGTCGTGCTTCTACCAATCCAGACACTGCCGGGGCGATTAGCATTGATCATCGAGCAATTCTTGATCATTGACCTCTGACTTTTGGTTGACAAGTATGAACCTGCAGATAATTGTAGGATATGTGGCTATTTGTGGATAACAATTACCACATTCCTATTGTAGGTGAGATGAATTTGTTTTCAGATGTATGCGTGAAAATGCATGATTATGGATCAGTGACAAGACAGGTGTCTACTGTGGAACATTTTATAAAATCAAATAATACAAAATAATATGTACACACATATATGGTATGAGGTTATAGTATCCCCCTGCCTGATACGTTAGCTCTGTAAAGTGCAGTAACTTGAAGACAGATTGAATAAGCCCTGATAATGATTGTTGGTAGTCCTGAAAAAAAAATGTTGTTAGTCCTGAAAAGGACTGTGCTAGCCCTGATACGGACTCAGTCATGGTGGTTATATTTCGGGTTCCAATCTTCAACAATCATAACAAGTAATCAATTAATATACATGATACTTTCATAACATATACATTAAACAAATCCTGAAATAAAGTTGTAATTACTGTATTATTTTACATAGTAACTTTACATACCCTCGCAGGATCTAATTAAGATCAGTAAAGACTGGCTTTTGTGGAGTAACAGAACTGCCTGGCTGCAAATAACAAGATATTGGCCGTGACACGTTTCTATCTCTCCAGCCGTTGTCCTTCTGTCTTGCTTCGCTGTACAAGTGAATTTGAATTTTTTTTTAATTTTTTTTTTTAAATTAATGTGTTTGCTACTTTTCTTTGTAGCACACCCCTTTCAACCATCTACCATGTACATGGCGTTGTTGGTTATATCAGGACGTGTTTCCTTTATTGTATTATGTTTTCGTTTGTATTTATTTTATACTATATTATCTCTAGTCGGTATTTTACCTTTTGTGGTTATAGTTCAACATGGTTTTTAAAAGAAATTCCAAAATATGCTATTTTCTAAGTTAGTATGTTTTTAATTTTCACTGGATGGTTTCTTTGGTTAGTCTGTATGTATCTGGGGCGAGTCTTTCACGAGTTTGGACTACTGACTCAAATCCTTATTTGTTTTTTATATGTTAGCTTTAGTTTTTGTAATATAGTGTTTTATTAACTTTTGCATTTCTGAAGGGGTCTTTGTGCCTATGAGATTTTCTACCCTCATTTCTACATTGTGGTTACTACAGTATGTCTTAATGTTTTGCCTCTGTTGGTCATATTTCTTGCAGTCCACCAGAAAGTGTCTAATTGTGTTTGGTTCTTGACACTCTTCACATGTGGGTTCCTCAATCATGAAATATCCAGTTCCAAGCTTGAGCCTCAGCAATTTTTTTATTAATTGGTATTTTTAGTTCATCTTTTATTTGACATTTTTGCTTGGTTTTTTAAGGATTTTATATGAGTGTCTTGCTTTTTTACTTTGGTCCCATGCTGTTATCTCCACTCTTTAGTTATTGCTTGAGCAATTAAGCTCTTAATTTCAAACTTCCCTAAGCCTACTTCAATTTTGTTATGGCTAGCTCTCCCCCCTTTGGCTTCTTTGTCTGCAAGCTCATTTCCTGCTATCCCCACATGTGATGGTATCCATTTTAGTGTTGCACTGCATCCTATAGTTTGTAGATATGTATTAACCTGTAGTATTTCCTCTATAATATCTGGCCTGCTACATTCATTTCTGTTTCTGATAGCTAATACTGATGATAGGGAATCTGTGAGAATGGTTACTTTTTTTGATGGATTTTCTGCAGCTATTTCTAAAGCTTTTAGGATTGCCACTAATTCTGCTGTAAAGATGGATGTATTACCTGTTACTTTGTATCTTTTATAAATTTTTAATTTTGGTATTGCTATTCCTCCTCCTAATTGTCCTTCTTCATCTTTTGACCCATCTGTATATATAGTTAGGCTATTATTTATATACCGTTCTATGTACTCTAGTGTTTTACTTTTTGCTGAGATTATGTCGTTAGATTTATTTATGATCTTTGTTAAATGGGAGTCAGTTTCTGGCACTTTTAATTCCCATGGTGGGTGATAAGAGCTTTTTTTCTGGACATCAGTTGATAAAGGGCTCTATAGGGTCTACACTTCGGTCACCAGTGTTGGTTGTATGTTTGGGTAAAGTGCCGCCACATAGATGAAGCTTTTCCAGTCACAATGTTCGGTACATAGGTCAGGTTACCGACTGTTGGGGCCCTGACAAGGTGTACTGTTAAGTGCGTGTATACTGGTGCAATGGGTGAGTGTGAACATCGAATATGACAAACGCGAATGGGTGATAGTTCGACAGGTGCACAGGTCACTCACTCCAATCACAGGTGGAAGTCAAGGATGGCTGGACTACTGTGGTCGTTTCATATTATTTATTAGGACGTACACATGGACAGTACGAGCATCGTTACAGGAACACATGTTGACATAAGTAGCATAGTGTGATCAATAGTCTACCATCATAAATCAGCATTCATGTTGAATAACATTGTAATGGAACATCTGTATACAAGCACTTAGATTTCCATAGTTTATAAATACAATCCTCAGGCCTTACTGACCGAGCATGTCAATTAAGCAATACTGTTCAAACTTGACTCCTAAACAGGACCTCTTTCTAGCGAAGATTCCTTTAGGTAAATTACAGCAAATCTCTGTGAAGATAATGTCAACCCACTAGTATTGGGTTTTCTTTATACCTGTGATCTCTTAATCATCACCTGATAATAAGGAGGCCTTCCCGTTCTCTGATAGATGATCGACAATAAGTAGGATTCCAAAAAATACATAGAATTCCAAAATGGCTTCTGGTTCCCTGTTGAGCATCGCTCACTATACGGGTGTATAGCTAATCTTCAATCAAAGCTTTGTTCATCAACAATAAATGATTCTACAAGTATCAGCATATTCTGTCCTCATAATTGCTGTATATAAATATATTTAGTGCTGCTAGATAATATGTCGTCCCGACATATACATAGGTAAATTCATATCGACGTCTGCCCATCTGAGCCTAGGAATGAAAGAGTCAGTGAACAGTTCTTTACCTTGCCATACGAAATATACTAGCAAACACAAAACACTCTTCTGGCGTTACTGAATTAACACTGGGAACTTATGGATCTAACAATCCTAGAAGAAACTATCTTCGTTCCCATAATCAAATCGAAGAGATCACAAACTTTGGACATGTCTCAGACATGACGTCCCGCCAGGCTTCTCCATCACCGAAGAACTCTCTAACCTATCTTCATGCGCCGAAAAGCACCTGACCCCTAAAGTACAGTACAAGAAAAATAGTTCCACTTAAACATACTAAGATATCAAGATATAAGACATACTCGTCCTACACAGACAAGAACTACACATAGATTCGGGCCATAGACATTCTGAAGCAATAACAATCTATTCCTAACCAAACACAGAATAGATCAAAGTAAATCTAGATTCCTACGCTAGTTCGATCTTCAGGAAAGATACAAGAAGCGATAACTCAAAGAATGAATACCCATCGCCTAATCTGAGTTCTGTCCCTTTTAGACTGAAAATAGTGAATTCAAAAATAAATATATTTTTATCAGACAAATAAATACATTTTACATTTGTATGCGTAATCCGTGCGCCACACCAAAGAATATGTGCGCAACAGTGGGATTTTTGCTTTATACAGAGCACTACTGTTTATATCATTAAATAGGTCTGGGTATTGATCCACTTCATCCATTGTTTTCCACCCTGACGGGTATCTATTATGGTTTAATGGAATGTGGCCTATGTACTGGTTACCCCTATCAAAGGTTTTTGTGTGCTGGGTGAGTTGGATCTTTTGCCACTCTTGCCCAGTAGCTGAATCTCAGTTCTTTTCTCCTTAGCTCCAGGGGTATAATGCCTAGCGCTACTTCTAGTGCCTCTGCTGATGTTCCCTTTGAGGCACCTGCTATTATTGACAGTGCCTGGTTTTGGACTGTGTCTAGTTTTTTCTTATTGCTTGGGGCGGCTGATGCATAGACAACACTGGCATAGTCAAGTTTGCCCCTAATAAATGATTTATAGAAGGTTAACATGGTCTTATTGCAGGCGCCCCAACCACTTCCTTTCATATATCTTAGCATGTTAGTAAGTCCCCTACTTCTTCTTCGATCCTTAGCCACCGACCGTCAAAGCAGTCAGTGGCCATCACGCCTAGTGGCGTCTTGTAGGGCAACAACAAATTGATTCCACCTTGCACGGTCGGTGGCCATCCTTCGTACAGTGCCCCAACTCTGGTTCATTCCCTGCATCCCAGCCTCCACAGCCCTCCGCCAAGCTGCCTCCGGTCGGCCTCTCCCTCGCCCTCCCCCAGGGGTCCAAAGCACAGCTGCTCCCGCGACGGCACCGGGGTCTCCCCCGAGGACACGACCAACCCAGCCCCAGCGTCCGCCAGCCACGACGGTATGCACGTCCCCCCGCCCGCCACGAGCAAGCAGATCTCAAGTCCCCTACTGCTTTGCACTAATAGGTCTATGTGTTTGTTCCAGTTTAGTTGCTGTTCTAATACCATACCAAGAAATCTAGTTGATTTTGCTGTGCATACTTTTTGCTCATTAATGCTTATGTCAATTATATTGTTTTTAATTACACGCCCTCTACTGAAGATCATTCCTATGGTTTTTTTAACGTTTAGATTAAATCCCCACTTGTTCATCCAGTCAGATACTTTATCCATTTGCCTTTGTACTGTTTTATAGAGGAATGGGAGATTTCTTCCCGTTCTCCATATCGCAGCGTCATCTGCAAACTAGGTTAAGTTGTTTTTTAAGTCTTTAAACTCGTCGCCTAGGTCGTTGACCATAATCGTAAAGATAGATGGTGATATTACTGATCCCTGGGGAATTCCATTCTGTTGCTCATACACCTCAGATCTATCATTGTTTATTTGTACCGTGAAGTATCTATCCTGCAGGAAGTTTTCTAGATAATTGTAGGTTCTGCCTACTATACCTAATTTCCTGATTTTGTGTAGTGCACCCTCCCTCCAACACTCATCATATGCTCTTGCTACAGCAAGGAATATTGCTACTGTCTTTTCATTCCTTTTGAAGCCTGTTTTAACATCATGTTCCAGCCTCAACAGTTGCTCTATTGTACTATGTTGGCTTCTAAAGCCTGCCTGGGTTGGACTGTACAAATTATGCTTTTCTAGATGAAATTTTAGTCTGCTGTTGACTATTGTTTCTAGAATTTTTCCTAGATGCGATGTTAACGATATTGGCCTGTATGAGCTGACATCATGTGTTTCCTTATCTGGCTTTAGTATGGGGATGATTACTGCTGTCTTCCATGAACACGGTTCTAATAAACTGTCTGACTCCTCTAGATCTGTTGTAGAAGATAGGCTGAAAGAGAGAAGATGTTGTTGTTGTTGTTGTTGTTGTTTTGATGAGTTGATGGGTGGAGATCGGGCACTCAACATCATATCATTGTTGCCTCTTCTCGTTCCATCTTGGTCTACCCTGTTCAACCTGAAAGTTGGTTATAATTGGGGTATTTAGTGTCATTTTATTTACTAATTTTGTATTCAATTTAAATAACTGTTGTCTTTTGCAGTTACTGATTTTTATTTATATTAGTATTTGTCAATTTTATTTATTTTTTTTGTATTGTTTATAGATAACTATTGTCCTTTACGCTTGGTTTTAATTTGTATTAGTATTTGTTCATTTTGAGTTATTGTCCTTTTTTTTTTTTTAACCTTGTTGTCTTTCCTTGTCCTATGAGTAGTTAGTTTTTTGTTAATGCTTTGTTAGTTCTTGTTGCTTAATTTCTATTTAGTTGGATGTTTTTCCTGGAGTACTAACCTTATATATTTTCCTTTGTTTTATGTATATATCTTTTAAGTATTGATTGGGCATCTCTTGGGGCATATATACTTAAAACCTTATCACCTGTTAAGTCTATATTGTGATTTCTATAGTAGGTTTTTAATTCAAGCCTTTGTTGTTCATACTTTTTACAGTGGATCAGGTAGTGGTCTATGTCATTCTCTTCCTGACATTCTTGGCAGTGTGGTTCTTCTACCATAAAGTATGCTGCACCGAGACGGAGACGCCACAGTTTTTTTGTTTGATGGTATCTTTAATTCTTCTCTGACCTGGCACGTCCTTGTTGGTTCTTTCAGCAGTTTGAACGCGTGTCTGCCTTTTCTACTTTTCTTCCATGTTGTCTTCCATTCCTCGTTTATAGTTATCTTCACTTGGCTCTTGATCTCCGACCTTCCTAGTCCTGCTTTTATATTGTTTTTACTTGTTCTTCCATTCTTGGCGTTCTGGTCTGCCAACTCGTTGCCAGCAATACCTATGTGTGCTGGAACCCACACTAGCCTCACACTACATCCTCTGTGTCCTAGTGATGTATTAATTGCTAGAATTTCCTCCTTTATGTCTGGCCGGCTACATTTACCTGGGTGTTCTAGTGCTTGTAGTGATGATAGTGAGTCTGTAAATATCGTAACAGCTTCTGGAGGGTTATCTTCAATTATTTCTAAACTTTTAAGAATTGCTACCATCTCTGCGGTAAAAATCGAAGCCCCTTCTGTTACACTGTAGCTCTTTTTTATTCCCCATTGTGGTATTACAACTCCGGCACCTAGTTGTCCACTATCTCCCTTGGATCCATCAGTGTATACGGCCAGACTTTGTTTAGTTGGTTGATCTATGAACTCTCTACTTATCATTTTGGCTTCCTTATCTTCTATGTTTTGTTTGATCTTTTCAGTAAGTGAGTAGTCTATGATTGGTGTTTTTAGTTCCCAGGGTGGTATTTTGCTTCTGTATTTATTACTATTTTCAATTGTGTTTGATAGTTCTTTGAACTGCGTTAGGTCTTCTATCGTTCTCCACCCTGTTGGATATCTATCTTTATTTAAGGGGACGTCCCATACACTTGGTTGGTTTTTGACAAATGCTTTATGTGCTGGGTGGGTCACTTCTTGTGCTACTTTACTCCAATAATTTATTCTCAGTTCTTTCCGTCTTAGATCAAGGGGAGGTATGCCAAGAGCTACTTCTAGCGCTTCTACTCATGTCGATATAAATGCACCTGTAATGGTTCTCATGGCTGCATTATGAATCCTGTCCAGTTTTGCTTTGTTAGAAGCTGCAGCTGAGTCATAGACTATGCTGGCATAATCCAGTTTCCCCCTGATGAAAGACTTGTAGAACATAAGCATTATTTTATTGCTGGCCCCCCATCCATTACCTTTGACAATCCTTAGTATATTTAGGGGTCCCCTACAGCTTTCTACCAAATTGTCTATATGTTTATTATAATTTAGTTGTTTATCTAAAGTTACTCCCAGAAATCTTGTTGTTGAGGAGGTACATATTTTCTGTCCTTTAATGGTTATATTGATTTTTTTTTTTTTTTTTTTAATTTCCTTTGCTGAAAATCATACCTACTGTTTTGTTTACATTAATTTGGAAGCCCCAACTTTTCATCCACTCTGAAACTTTGTCTATTTGATTTTGAAGTTTTTTGAAAACATGGTCCAAGTTTTTTCCAGATCGCCAAATGGCACAGTCGTCTGCAAATTGAGATACTGCATTCTTAATGTCGTTAAATTCATCTGCTAAGTCATTTACAGCTATAGTGAAAATTGTAGGTGAAATCACTGATCCCTGAGGAATCCCATTCTGTTGTTCATATATATCTGACTTATCATTGTTTACCTGTACCGCAAAATTCCTGTCCTGTAAAAAGTTTTCTATATACCTATAGGTTTTACCAGTTATGCCAATCTTTTTCATTTTGTAAAGAGCTCCGTCTCGCCAGCATTCATCATATGCTCTTGCGACATCTAGAAAAACTTTTACGACCGCCCTTATATAGGGAGCTTTCGGACGTACAGGAAACAATACTCGCAACTCCAGCAAACTTCCCAGAATAGTTGTAACTTCGAGGGGGTTGTGCTAATTGAGTTTCCAACCTTGGTCTCGTGCATTTCACCTTTCCTAGTTCAAGCCTTTGGAGTTATATATTTCCGTTCTCCGTGAGTTGACCTTTATATCCATATGTTGTTTTCCCATATCTGTCGTGTTAACGATTTTATCTTGAATTTTAAATAGGAAAAACACAGGATTTCTCAATGCACGGACACTTATTCTTGCAAAATTCTTCACAACTACTTACTCCCTTCTGATTTCCCTGTACCTACGCATAAATGAAGATATTCCCGTCAAAAGGAGACCATTTTCATCCTTGTCTGTAATTCCGTTCTCCTTCCCGACCGCTAATTCTAACCATGTTTCGGACGATTATTCTGCCTTATACAATCGCCGAAGACGTTCTATCTGACCGTGGGAAACCCCTTTTCTGATTGGCTGCCCTAGATACACACAGGAAAATACCCCCGCATTCCTTTGTTCAGGCCAGAACACTGGTGTCCCACTTTTCGGTCTTCAAACATTTAACTAGGCAATTGCGTAACATGCGACACCTGAAAAACCACAGTCCTTCCCATTTTGTATAAATCCCGCTTTCGACTTTTACAAAGTCAGCCATTATAAAGTAAAAAAGTAATGGGATAGAGATGCAAAATGTATATCTCTCACACTTGTTGCTGAATGACTATACTTAGTCGTAAGGTAATTCAAACCTTTTTCAAAACTAACTGTATATACAGTATTTATTAGTTTTGTGTGATATACTTGTCTATGAAGTATATGATACTTATCAACCAATCTCACAACGTAGCCGTCATAATCTTACATATAAATATGTCAGCAAATAAAATCTCATATAATCACCCGCAAGTAATAAATATTGCCATTAATACCTATTTAATAAGCATGCCCTAATATCACATTAGACAAAAGACCAAAAGACAAGGCTGGAAACAAATGAGGAGAAACTAAAGTGTAAAAAGTAATAAAATTCTGCAATATACTAAAACAACTGTTTCCACTACCAATGAACAGTACAGGACGAGATACAATCACATAGAACTGCTGTACATTATAAAAAAGAAAGTCAGAGAAGACCTACGGGTACGAACATAACCATACTGAACTAAATAAGAAATACACGACCGTTGTACAGCTAAACAACTACGAAAATATTAATCTCAGTCAGAGCGGAAATACGACAGCACCGAATGCTGAATCCCTGAAAGAGATCAATATAATCAAAATCTATAGAACAACGACAACAAAATTCATCCAAGGATAAAATTGAGTGTCGTTCCAACCTACCGCCCACAAGAAAACATAAAACACAAAAGATACACAAAACAAAATGTGCCTGACATTTTTAGGACCGGAGACCATGACATTACACAGCATATATTCACTTATCTGAATAAAAAAATCCACGACCGCCAATCCTCGCTGTAAACAAGAAGCATTCAACCTCGCAAAGTAGCCTTGAATCTATGAAGTACACCAGGGTCAACGAAAGAATGTAAAGTCAGAGTTCCAAGACAACGTCTGAGAGTCCTGTTCACGACTTTACACTATCCTGATAATGAAATCGATGTGGATCGCAAATCTGTTGATGACGTATGTAAACGAGATATCAGCACGTTGATGAAAAGGAACGATTTCTCGGACATCAAAAACTTGATGCGGCGTCAGACTTGAAAGACTGGTTCTGGAGACTATACCGATCCTCACGATTCATGTTAAGAAAGTTATTCTTCGTACATTAAATGTCCACTAGTAAGTTCATATCAAGATGTTAGAGTCCATTAAGGTGACCTTGCTGTAACGGTTATTGACAGCGATTAAACTTGAAATGGCCTGGAGGTGAAAATATTCGTCAAAACTACCTGCGACAGCAATATATGGTGCCGATAATCTTAAGATATGTCCTGGCAGTCAAATGCATGTTCAGCGACTTCAATCAATTATATGTTGTTTGGCATTAACGTCTTCAAAACAGTCCAAGGTCTTGGCATGACCTCGCACGAAAACTGTGATTTCTTGTGATTTCAAAAATTCTTTTTCTTGAGTAGTTTCCACAGTACAGCCTTGTATACAACTTCACACGATTACTTCATAATCAAAGGACGCAGCCCCCATATCTGTGGCGTTATATTTCATTCCATTCCGTTGAACAATTATACTCGTTTTCTCATGTGTCTAGGATTATTAGACAAAGTGTCCTCAGGGTTCATCATCGCCACAATCAATCTCTCTAACTGTAATTCAAACGACCCAAATCAACGGGCAACAGATTGACTTGAAACTCTGTTAACATTTCCACATTTAATCAACGGATACTGTACGTCTTTACAAGGCATTACAAGTTAGGTAAATTCAGCAAGTTCCATATTCAGAGTTTCACACACAAGCTGTAACTAATCCTTTTCCATTTGTGAATTTGCAATCAGACACATTGTTGTCTTTCGATATATTTTTCATTTAACATTTCCCGACTATCTACCATCTGATAGAAACACTAACCACCTTTCAGGGTAAACACAAGCCTCTGTGTTTTTTTTTCTCAAATCTGTTCACGTTATGTGCGCAATACACATAGCGACAAATCATTATCGTGCAGCGCTCATCAGCACCCAAAATCTTGTTTATTTTATTCAAACCCATGCTAACAAAAGGACATTTCTGGATGACCTTGCAAGACAGGCAGAAGAGGCACCACTGAGAAATGAACAAAGCACAGTTTATAAAATAACTAAAGCTATCAGTGGAAAACGAGGTGCAAACAACATAACGTTAGTAAGAGACAAGCAAGGAAATCTCATCACCACAGCACAGGGGCAGGAAACAAGATGGGCAGAGCACTTCAGAGAAACACTGAATAAGGAACCACCAGAGACTCCGTTGAATGTTCCCGAGGCTGAAAATGACTTAGACGTAAATGCAGACATTCCACGAAAAGAAGACATCATCACAGCTATCAAAGGGCTAAAAAATGGGAAAAAGCCTGGTCACGACAATCTAAATGCTGAGCTATTCAAGACAGACCCTGAACTAGCAGCATAACTATTAGAACCATTATTTGCACAAGTCTGGGAAACTGAGACAACACCAACAGAGTGGAGTAAAGGAATAATTGTCAAATTGCCAAAGAAGGGCGACCTTGCAGACTGCAACAACTGGAGAGGAATTACCCTCCTCTCAGTTCCCAGCAAAATACTAGGCAGGATAATCATCCAGAGAATTTCAAAAGCAGTTGACCATAAACTGAGGAAAGAACAAGCGGGCTTCAGAAAGAACAGAAGATGTGCAGATCATATATTTACCCTCAGGAACATTATAGAGCAGTGCTCAGAATGGCAGAGACAGCTGTACATTAACTTTGTTGATTTTGAAAAGGTGTGATAAGAGGTTTTGATGTTAATAAATTC
The DNA here is from genome assembly GCA_024509875.1 of Oreohelix idahoensis. Classification (NCBI taxonomy): domain Eukaryota; kingdom Metazoa; phylum Mollusca; class Gastropoda; order Stylommatophora; family Oreohelicidae; genus Oreohelix; species Oreohelix idahoensis. The sequence goes on from JAMPIV010012552.1 coordinate 169,288, forward strand.
AAAGGTTAACAAGGTGAGGTCAAGCTATGTAAGTTCCCTGAGTAATAATTGATGATGATGACTTTCTCAGGGTCCCTATCCGCTACCCCTTCTGATCTCACCCAGGGTACAGTATTCTCGGTGGTGTTATGTGGCTAAGTGTCTAGGGTAATGTATTTAGTAGGAGGAATGAATAATTTCAAACAGAACTTTAACTCAATAAAAATCAAGTAAGTAAAACTGTGTGTACGTTTTGATATATAAAGGGATATATATACAATTTATTATTCCTGCACCTCACTCTTTTGGGACAGGAATTTTCAAATCATGAAAACTTTTATTTACATAATATAAATAAATAAGTTGGAAACAATGTCCATGACTTTTAACAATCGAAAAAGTCACTGTAATGGGTACCCCACAGTCTGATTCAATGCTTGACATTAACACTAGTCTATTATTGGAGAGTCTGTTCTTTACATCATTCCCCAGGAAATTCTTTTTATTGTTGTGGATGGAATTGCAATGAACTATCATGTGCCCGTACTAATGGACTTATCTGGTAAGCCTGTCTGATACTATTGGCTCCAGAATATACAAGATCACTCAAATAGTGCTGCCTCCTGGATGAAGATACAGCATGTAGCTTCCAGGTATATTGTAAGCATTCACTGCCCACATGCTCCGTCTTCTCCAGGTTTACTGCAACAACTTTGTAACTGGTAATACAACCCTGGAAGAAGGAAAATTTCCTCCCCTTTAGAGCCTGTCTATAACAATTCCACAACTAATCAATAGTAAGCTTACCTGGGGTCAGCCATGTGTGCTGACCATATGCACCAGACCCTAAGTTTCCTTGACTACACTCAGTTCTGTGTTTTCATTCTTTTTCCCATATGGCATCAAAGCCACTGTTCCTTAAGCATTGATTGTCTTCCATAGAATCAGCAGGGGTGTACAAATATATCTTGTGACCTGTTAATTTCTTCTTTCAAACATTCTATGCATGGTTTCACATGTTATTTGAACATTGTGTCACTCCAGAAGCCACTATCAATTTATTTTCTACTGGACTTACAGTCGTAACATTTTATGGCAAATTTACACACACATGTATTTTCACTTCCCAATGGCAATATCAATTTTATTAACACGGCACTTATGGCACAAAATTTGTAAGGCCAATAGCAAAACACTTTTTTTTTCACATTTCACTCCGAAAGAGACTGCATTCCTACCTAGGCCGTCGTAACCTCTCCCAAGTGGCAGTATCGAAATAAAATAGGGCGGCACACACAGCCTGTGGCCTACATGTCAATATATTACAAATAAACTTATCTGTCTTACCCCAAGTAAAGAATAATAACACATGCACAAGCTTGACTAGCAGTAAATAGGTTTTCAGACTGCTTTATCGTCCAGACGGCAAAAGCTTAGTCACAAGGCTTTCCCGCTGATCTCAGCTTGGCAGTGCTTGTTAGTTTTTCAAATGGCGGACTATGCAAGGAGGTGTTAAATTTTATCAACTACACCTAACCAATTAGAAGACGAGTCAAAATTTTAACTAGTTTATGACTATAAACTGGAGCGATTATAAGTGTGTTCGTTCGTCTGATTACATTTGTGTATTTTATATCTCAGTTATTTATGGACCGATTTCAAATATCAAAGTGATAATTAAACGGCCAACTGACCTCTATCGTTCTATCTAAACTTTCTTTGGTTATTCCTTAACAGTTTCATCTGGGTAATTTTTTTGTAATTAATTGTAGGTTTACCCTGATCTAAAATATCACTAAATTAAATTTTTCTAAGTCAAGAAAATTTTATTAAGTGAGAATCTTTAGGTTAATAATATTAATCAATATTAGCGCTATAATTCAAGATTTCCCTTTCATTCTAATTCCCTTTAGTTATTGAGAAATAAATTATTTAATTTTGGTCAAAAACACAGAATCGGCATTTTTGCCACTACAACCAAATTTTTGTCTTGATTCTACAAAAACGAGGTACCAATTTGATTGGGTGTTAATTTTTCTACGTCCTTCGATAAATATTAGGGTGGGTGTGTGTGTATGGGGGTAGTAACTTTTAACCTGTGGTAGTAGAAAAATACAAATTCTCTAGTTAAATTTTTAGCGGTAAATTTGACGGTGCCATTCAGACAATTTCAAATATATACTGCTAAAAAAAAGTTAAAGGCCACTTTCAATTTTTAGGTCATTTCAACTAAGCTGTTTTTTTTTAAACCTGAACACTCAGTCAAAAAAGTTTTCCTGCATTTTGTTGCATGCTTAAACAATGTTTGTTAATCTGACAATAAATCAAATCTGTGTTACGTGTGTGTACCTTCAAGGTCAATCAAATGTACGTGGTGGAAAGGGAAATAATGCATGTTTGAAAATGCTTCCTATGGCAAAGCCTGTTGATAACATTGCTGAAATTTGCTTTTCACGTGCAAGTCGTGACTATGGTGAACACATGTCACCCACTTTTCCCACTGTCCAAAAGTCACACATTGGACGGTCTTTCCAGTTGCGCAGGCTGGGTCTATCAATGAGACGCCAATGGTGCTACAGCCTGAATCGAAAAGGATAGAACAAGGGATATCGTTCACAAATCCTCTATTTAATTGAAGACACCCTTTTCCGTCATGTGTAGCAGCCGACATGGCCGTGCACACCACCGGAAGACAAGGTAAGACATGTCTACAGTGCAGCGTCGTGATCGCCTTGGGCGGGAATAGGGTCGTGCACTCGTGACAAGACTTAACCTGCTCAAAATCAATACAAGACATTGCATTATGTGTATTAACATTTGTGTCCTGATCTTTGTTAGTTTGTGCATCAAGCAAAGCAACATTAGACTGATGCCGCGGTGTACTGCTCGAAGATCTATCTCTTCGCCGCGATCGATTTTGACTACAGTTGACATTAAAAAATCCGGCAACCTCCGGACCTGAGGAGTGCCGGATTGTTGAAAATGCTGGATTTTTTATGGTTATATAGGCTGTATATATTTAACAGAAAATGACTACCTGTACAGTCCTTTAAAGAATGAACATTAAAAACTAAATGAAAAGCAAATGAAATTTTAATGTTCATCAACTAAATAAAACAGTTCTACAGCAGCAAATAAATGATAAAATGAGAAGGAATGAGCAGGAATGCCTGTTAACACGTGCAAGCAAGACCCAACAGCTGCATCAACACATAAACGGCTCCAGAAAACAGTGGCGCGCCAACGCGGTAAATTAAAAAATGCGCTCCGAAATCCATGCCGGAAATCTGAAGGAACCGGATTATTGATGGCCGGATTTTTTAATGTCAACTGTATTATATTTAAAATTGCCATAATTACCATTTCTGTTTGCGTTACCATCTTGGTTAGAACGCCAATTATTGTTATCACTGTTATGTCTTTGACCATATGATCTATTCAAAGAACCATGTCTATTGTGAGAATACTGCAATTTGGATGGACAATTTTGTTTATAATTGTCTCCTTGATTATTTCCAAAATTATTGTTATCAAAATTTTGTGATCTGTGAGATAGGCCCCAAGAAACACATGGAGAAGATTGCTAAAATTGTTTCCCCTCATAAAAATTAAAAGAATTGAAATTCTCGTTATTTTCTTTTCTATAGTTTCTGTCGTTACTTAAAGAGCGATGGCGCCTGTGATTATTTTGTTGCATAGCGAAAGCAACAGGTAATTCATATTTAACATGGGTATTGCTAATATCCATGTTTGGATGTGCTGTGCAATATTGTATACAGCTTTGCTGCATGTCCTTAACGTTTGAATGATTACGTTCGTGCAAAAAAGCAAGAAACAACGGGTTAACCGAGGATAAAACTTTATCGCGTAGCAATAAATCTCTTAGTGCGTCATAAGTTTTATCTGTTTTGGATAATTCGATCCATCTGTCCAATGTAAGACTTATTTGTGCAATAAAATCGCCAAATGCTTTCCACTTTGTGGCAACATAGATTTAAAGCGTAAACGATATTCATTCTCGGTCATTTGATATTTAGTAAGCAAAGCAGCTCTGAGAGCCTCATGATTATTTTTTATCAGCAGCAGTCGCCATATGATGGACTGACATAGCTTCGCCTGTAAGCAGTTCTGGCAATTTTACACAATACTGTGATTTATCGACGTTATAGGCTTCACATGTTGCTTCGAACCTATGTAGGTAATGAATCACATCGTCTGATGGAGGATTAAATTTAGGTAATATTAAGTGAAAATTTTAAATATTTCCGTGTTTAGATGAAGTTTGACCTTTATGAGTCTTTTGATTATTAACCACCTGAGCTAATCTCATTCTATCATGTTCTAAATCAGCAAGTTTTAGATCATGCTGTCGTTTCTTTTCATTTTCCTCTGCCTCGAGCTGAAATCTTTTTGTATTTTATTCATCTATCAATCTCCTACTATCAAGTTCCATTTTGTTCCTTTCCATTTCTAAACGAAGTCTTTTTTCATTTTCTGCAGCCTCAAATTGTTTTTGTTTTATTTCAATTTTCATTTTTTTCTCGTTTTCTGCAGCCTCAAATTTCCTTTTTCGCTCATTTTCTTCAGCTTCAAATTTTAAATTTTCTAACCTTAGAGTTTCTTACTTCTGAGACTTTTCATATTCCGCAAGTGCGAATGCTTTTACCTCTTCAGGAGTCATCTGAAGGGCTTTAGCTTGTTTAATAAAATAATCTAGCGAATACATTATGATCAATAAGTAATTGATATACTTCTTTCTAGTAAATGTTAATCAACTAATGTCTAATAATTTTCTCACTCTAATCAGTGTAACACGTTCCTGTCCAAGAACAGTATGTAATATCATACAATTATAAAATATATTATTAATCATTAAAATAAGTTATGCAATGAAATGTTATGATGAAGCAAAAGCAATAGACAATGACAACAGTATTGACAGGACAAAATAATCAAAGACAAATAACAACGTTCGCAGAAATCAACGAAAATCAAAATGTGAAACTAAAGTCGACTGTTGCAAAGGAATGCAATGACAACTGTGATGAACAACAGAACAAGACAATTGACAACACAGTGTATAGACAACAAAGTGTAAAGAACTGAACGATAGTCAGATTGAGAAGGAAGTAGGTTACAAACCAAAGACATCATAAAACTAAGGTACGTATAAAAATTACTATAACGACAATAACAATGAAATAACTGGACGTTACAACTAAACAGTTCGTTTACAGAGAACCATACACAGTGGACTTAAAATCCATCGACACTCACGTGTCGGAACATTCCACTGAGGGAAGTCTGCAATTATGTCCCTAAAGAACAATTACGAAGGACCTGTGATGAAACTAACCCAACACACTACTCCCGCTGACTGCCCCTTTCATGCATATTCCCTAAAACCCGTGAAACCCTTTCACGCTCCACTGATCTTCATTCACGCATCACAAAAGCTAACAGCTTGTCTCAAGCAACGCTCACAACCCTGTAGCTAAATTATTACCATGCACGCATTCCCAGCTCACAACAACTCACATAACTAATAAACTCCCGCTGGAGCATGGAAACATTCACACATGTAAAATACCATCAAAACACTCCGTGACATCCAACCCTTTCCCCACGTGAAAAACCAGGGTTTTTCACCGTGAAGACAGAGATGGGAGTCCTATACATCATCAAAGTACACAATGCTTCCCTACAAAATACATCACCCCACCCTAATAGCATACAAATTATTCTAGCGATAATCACATTCAATATCTTTAAAGTTAAACAAAATTCATTTTCATATCAGAGAAATGCATGCATCATTTACAAACTTCATGTAACGTCATCAAACTTACACAAAAATAACTACAAGTAAACATGCTTTATTATAACCGTGACAAAATATCTGCCATTACATTGGATTGTCCCGTTACAGGCATGACAGTGAAGTGGAACTGTTGTAAGATTAAAGCCCATCTTGTCAATCTGCTGTTTGGTGACTTGGTAGACCGCAGAAAGACGAGTGGCTTGTGATCAGTTTGTTACAGAAAATGTGATCCCAGCAAATAACGTGACAGCTTGGATACTGCCAAGACAAAAGCCAAACACTCTCTTTCAACTGTGGCATATCTTGTCTCTGCCGGCAACAACTTTCGGCTGGCATAGAGGACAGGGTGCAGGGTGTCCTTGTGCATCTGCATGAGACATCCCCCTATGCCCACTGCTGAAGCATCTGTTCTGAGAATGAAAGGTTTGCTTAAATCAGGGAGCATCAAAACTGGACTGTTTGAAAAAATGTTTTTAATTTTGTCTAAAGCGCTTTGACACTCATTTGTCCACACTACTTTATTTGGCCTCCCTTTCTTAACTAGAGATGTTAGTGTGTCAGTTAGCGAGGAAAACTGAGGAATAAATTTGTTATAGTAATTAACTAATCCAATTAGACTCCTCACTTGCTTTTTTGTTTTCGGAACCTGTAATTTCAATATTCTACTGACAGTGGCCTCTTCTGGCATGAGCATGTTTCGACCTACTTTATGACCTAGGAATTGTATCTCAGAAAACCCAACTTTTACTTTAGTTGGTCTAACCATGAGTTTATGTGCACGTAAACAGTGGAAAAGTGATTCTAGTTCTCTCACGTAGTCTTCCCACGAGTCGTGAAATATACAAATATCATCTATATATGTAATTACATCATCTCGATCACCTATAAGCCTTCTCATCATTCTGACACATGTGGCTGGTGCGTTCACCAAACCAAAGCACATAAAATTAAACTCAAACAACCCCTTAGGAGTGGTGAACGCAGTTAAGGGTTTAGCCGACTCTGCCAAAGGAATTTGCCAGTATCCTCTGGAAAGATCCAACTTAGTGAAATACCGAGCATTACATAATCCAGCTAATAATTCTTCTTGATTTGGCATGGGTTCCGCATCCAACACTGTGATGTTATTTAGTTTCCTAAAGTCAATGCAAATTCTCAAGGAATTGTCCTTTTTCCGTACAATCACCATCGGAAATGCATAAGGGGATTGAGATGGTGAAATTATCCCTAAATGCAGCATCTGGTCAATTTCTTTATTTACTGCTGCTCAATAATGGAGTGGCAATGAGTAGGGTCTTAATCGAATTGGATGATCTTCTGTCAATATAATGTCATGGTGTATCAAGTCAGTCTGGCCTGGGATATCCGTCAACACATCTGAAAACTGTCTTATCAGTTCACTGACTTGCTTTATCTGATGATCTTCCAACGATGTACTTATTTCTACATCACGGTGAGACTCTGATGGTGTAAGAGGTAGGAGAAGTATTTGCAACTTAACATCATTTTCTTCATATTCCACCTCATCAATAACTGCTGAAAACGTAACACTGCTATCAGAAACTTCTATAATGACTGGTTCCAATTCAATAGGGCGGTCCACAAATGCTTTCAACATATTGAAATGGAACGTCTTGTCCTTTCCTCTGACACTTATGACGTAGTCCACATCTGTCACCTGTTTAATGACTCGGAAAGGTCCCTGCCATTGAATTAATAAATGATTTTCCTTACAAGGGAGCAACAACAAAACCTCATCATCCGGTTTAAATGACACCAGTCGACTGTTCCTATTTCCATAAAACCTGTTCTTCGCATTCGCAAGTCATAAAGAGTCTTGAGCCATTGTGCATGAGTTTATAATCCGCTCTCGAAGGTGAACAACATATTCATAACTAGATTTTGTTTCCTGCTCCTTGTAATTCCCTGTCCACAATTCTTTTAGAATGTCCAGTGGCCCTCTAGGGTTAGCCCCGTATATCAACTCGAAAGGGGAAAACCCTGTACTTTCTTGTGGTGCCTCTCTATATGCGAATAGCACTGCCGGTAAATATATATCTCACAACTTGGGAAATTCAGCAGTTACTTTCCCCAACATCTGCTTCAATGAACCATTGAAGCGTTCACATACGCCGTTGGACTGAGGCCTGTATGGTGTTGTGAATGATTGTTTAATTTCTAACATCTTACAGACGTGCTTCATCATGTCAGAGGTGAACTGACTACCCCTATCTGACAAAATTTCCCTAGGGAAGCCAATTCTACTAAATATTGACATCAAGGCTTCCGACACAGCCTCAGTAGTAATGGTTCTTAGTGGTACTGCCTCTGGCCACCGGGTACCTAAGTCGACCAAAGTCAAAATAAAACGATTACCTTTCTGAGACATGTCTGGAAGTGGCCCAACAATATCTATAGCCACCTTCTGAAAAGGTCGACTTGAGAGATCCACAGCCATTAATGGTGCTCTTGGGTTCCTACCTTTTGGACTGAGCACTTGACAAGTCTTGCACGACCTGCAATATAGTTTGATATCCTTATTGTATCCTGGCCAGTAAAAATTTGCCAGGACTCTTTGGCGTGTCCTAGCAACACCCATATGACCGGCAAATGGTGAGTCATGAGCTGTTCTCAGTACAATAGACCTTAACGAACTAGGCACTACTATTTGACACACTAACCTGTTTTGCGGAGCAAAACATCTAGTAAGGATGTCCCTTTTGAGTTCAAACCATACCCTTGCTGATTTGGTATGCTTTACAATTCCAGTTCTTGCATGGGCAAATAACTTCCGAAGTGATACATCGTCATGTTGTTTAGAAACTACATCCAGCATTGATGTCTTAGAACCTGGATCATTGTCTGATAAAGTGCCATCTGATAGTGTTACTATAGGCTGATGTTGTAATATCATATCATCAGCTTTCTGCTGTGCTTGCGTAGTTGCTACCAATGCAAAATCGCTATGTCCCTGCTTCCATAATTTAATGTCCTCGTCAGAACATTCTTTAATTCCATGGACATTGCCTAGTATCAGATCGGCGACCGCATTATCATAAAGAACACATGCTTTTACCCTACCCCGCAAGAATGGCATATCAATATCTATCAACACCAGAGGGTAAAACTCTACCCTGCCACCAAGTGATACACCGAGCAGTTTGACCCAACCAACGAGACCCCTCAATGCGCGATCTCCGCACCCCAACTGTTGTACATCCTGTATCCCTTAAAATAGATACAGCCTTTCGTCCTATGTAACCTGAATGTAAAATTAGGTTTCCATCTGTATGAACTGCCGATAAACAAGGAAGTGGATGGCCACAAATTAAGATTGGTTTCTCATCTTTATGAAAAAGTGGTCTGCACCCTTCGCAACTCTCGCTGTTAAATGTATCTAATACTACGACTGAATTTGCATGTTCAAGTTTCTTATTTGGACAATCAAATTGAAGGTGAACCATGCCATTGCATACAAAGCATCTGTACTCCTCACGTCGGTTCTTTTGTGGACTTTCTTTAGTACTATTTTGGGTCTTGGCTTGACTTGACGTCTCAGGCTTGTCACAAAACTTTGTTCCATGGCACGGTGATCCACATTTAAAACAACCAGAAGGTCTTCTACTACTTGACTCTGTCATATTCTGTTGGTTCCTGGGGGATGTACGGAAGTTTCTTTCTGTCCATTTCCTACTTACTGCCTTCTTATCATAAGGTCTTTCCTCACTACGAGAATTTTGTCTCCGATATGGTCGTGTTTCATAACTCCGCTTGGCCACACATGTCGTAAATGTTTCTGGCACTGCCTATTTATTAATCGGTCTCCCCGGATGTGCGGTTGCATACTGTTGACCTGAGACATTGCCGAAATATTTTCCGGTTTTCTTTCCTGGAAAAAAGCCAACAACTCCGAGCTACATGAAGACATCACCTTATCACGTAAGATCAAATCACATAGGCCATCAAAATCTTTAGCAATGCCCGATAGGTCAATCCACCTATTCAATAACATCTTAATCTCTGCGATAAACTCTGCAAAATCTCGCTCACTACTTGGCATCGCACTGTGGAACTTTAACCGATAGCCTTGTTCATTTAACCTGTATTTGCGTAACAAAGTTTCTTTCACTATGTCATAATTTAATCTATCTTCCACAGTTAATTGGAAAACTGTTTTTAATGCTGACCCTGTTAAATAATCTGTCAGCAGTGATCCCCACAGTTCTTTACTAATCTTTAAGGCAGTTGCCTTCGTTTGAAACCTCTCCAAAAAACAGTCCATAAAATCTATGGATTCGTTGAAAATTGGGAGTTTCAACTTGTACATGCTCCCATATTCTATTTTTGATGATGAGTCAGAACTCGACTTCTCTAACTCGAGTTTTTTCAATGATACCTCTTTGTCCGCTTCTATCTTTTTAATTTCTTTTTGTGCTTCTATTTCTTTCATTTCTTTCTGTGCTTGTAATTCTTTCTCTTTCATTTCTTTCTGTGCTTGTATCTCTTTCTTTTCTTTCTGTGCTTGTATCTCTAATCTCTTAGTTTGTTCCTCTGCTTTCTTAGTTTCTCCCTCTGCTTCCGTTTTCTTTCTCTCTCGCTCTTCATGTCGTTCTTGTCTATCCTGAACTTCTTTAAATTGAGCTTGTGCAAACTCTAAGAGATCCTCTCCAGACTTTCCTATCTTCTCACCGACAAGGATAAAATCCATAAGTGTTGACATGATTATAAATATATCTGTCTTATATGTACCTCAAATACTCTAACTTAATGCCAAAATAGCTCACACCCGCACAATAATATCTTAAATAACCACTAAGATGACCTTACTCACTGTTTTACTCAAATAAATTATTAGCCCTACAAAACAAACAATGACACAAATGATGATGATAAACAGTATACCCTAATTTAACAAACAACAACTTGGTAGGTCGGTAACAAGAACAAGGAAAGATGTGTGACAGAAGTAATATTGAAATATACAGTACCTGACCTCTATAACGTACGAAAACAGGAGATTGAAAAAAATTAACGTATATACAGGATAGTGTAAGAAGAAAAATGACTGAAGAATACACCATATACACAGAACGTCAAAGAGGGAATATAACACACAACCAAATACAAACTGCGCGTAAACAACTAATGCAAATATGCACACTTTATTCGTGAAGGGCAATACAACTGACCCTGCCCACAGGATAGGACCCCTTCTAAGAATAAATAGCGCAAAATCCTACAGATGACATCGAAACACACATAAATAACATAATCGTCACGTCCAACAAGAACACTGAAACAATGAATGCCAAGGGAAGCCTATAGAGCAATCTGGACAAACAAATGAATTAAGGCCTTAGAATGATGAACCAAAACAAACTAAGGTTACGTAGCTTTTTCTGGTGTACTGGGATGGTAGGCTATGGCAATAAACTGATCTGATCTGTTGTCTCCAAGTCACCTCTGCAGCAGTAACTTTGAGAAGCGTAAATACTACAACAGTTCCTGTGAGGAATATGTTAATACACACTTAGTATATAATTCAAGCTATTAGAATCTAACTAAAATGTACGAAAGAACTAGAGAGAAAGATGACAGCTAGGATTCACACAGTTATAAGTAACGTAGATATAAGTAATGTGTAAGGCAGATAGGAATAGTGTGGCCGGGTAGGGTAGTGGGGGTTGCTGTTCAAATCGAGAGTATTAGATTTTGATGACTAGCTAGCCTGCTAGAGGTGATGATTGCTCTCTACAGTCTTACAGGAATTAACCAGGTTCGGGGACTATCCTCTAAGGTGTTGTAGTTTGTGAGCAGTTAGTAAGAATTTATAAATTTCTCAACAGACACTTCCTCCTTCCATTCATAGTAAAGGCTTAGCAATCAATTGACGACCTCTCTTTGATGTCAACGTTTTGTTTAATAATCATAATATGTACATGATGGCGTGAAGTTACAAACATGTATTTTTCATTCATAATATAACATGCAAGTTGCTCTCAATAATCTAGCATGGGGAATCGACACTTGTATGAATCAGGCTTATTCAACTCCTGTCTACTTTCTCCTAATACGGGGCAAATTTCCTCATATCTGCATTTTACTCATAGGTGTAACCTGCAGCCATGAATTTCCTTATCATGATCAAGGGCTATCTTTCCTTGATCTAGAAATATAATAGGAAATGTTATCACTCTACTTACAGATTCCCTGGTGAGAAATAAATGCACAATGTAAAATAGGGCATTACTAAAATCTGGAAAAAAACTTCCTTTAGATTTGAAATCTTCAAAATCTACAGCATAAGGAAATATGCGTCTGTCACTTAGACTTCCATATCTGCAACTAACTTCCCGCCGGTACTAATCGCTTGCTTCAGCTCAAGAAAATAGGTCAGTGATGCTAGATCTCACGATTGGATAAAAAAGTAATCTACGCTGTTCCCATCTTATAGTCCGTTCCTATGATTACATTTTAACTAACTTCTATCAACTAAGCTATGGTCTGTATTTGTTATAAAGGAAAATTTCTAAAATGACGCATTCCCTGTCACATATAGATCCCGGGGCTCCACAAATGTATCCCGTAGGGAGACATTTGAGTACTATCAATAACAAAAATTCATCCCCAAAAATTTTCTAAGTCCAAAAATATTTAAAAAAAAAAATTCAAGTTCAAAAATTTTCTAAGTCCAAAAATATTTCCGAAAATTTAACGAAATTCCTACATCTGAGCTCCTATGTCTATATGGGACTATCGACTATAAAGGGGCCTTATAGATGGACATCATCTCCAAAAATTTTGCAAACTATCTTTCACATCAATATATATATCAACCAAATTTACAAATTGGCAACACTGACCAACAAAATCTGCAAAACCATCATAAGGTCATCACTAAAAAAAATGTGACAAGTGGCAACACTGGGAAATGAACAATAAACTATCTTATTTGCAGAACTTGGCTGCATTATCATAATCTATTACATTTCATTCAAAAATATAGTTGATTACATTCTCTTAGATATGGTGGGGGTGTTATCTCTTTTCTGTTCCTGTTATTTGCTCCATATATAAGTCTGCAAGACTTTAAAAAAATCTTTTTTTTTCTTTCTTCCTGTCGTACTTATTTATTTTATTTTCCAAGTACTCTGCAATATCCCAAGAAATGTCCAGGATCTCCAATTCCTATGGTAATGGCAATCCACTTTCATAAAATAGCCAATGTTTTCATGGGTACTCATCATTTTCTCTTTTTTTCTACTGAATGAGCCACTTGCTCATTATTACATGTAGAAAACATCTCTAGACATAATATGCATATTTTATCAGACGATAATATAACTAGCATCATTTTTATAAGTAAGCATTTTTCAAAATAAAAGCATTAAAACCTCATGGCTTATCCTTATTTATTTATTTGTATGTTTCCTTGTTATTGACATTTTCCAAATGGTAAGTGTATAAATTTGTTCTAAGTCCGTCACTGTAGAAAAAATGTTCTATATTACATTCCTTTTCTTTTTTTTCAAACTATGTGATGTTTGTCTCTAATATCCGTACGTCTGGTGGTGATCCTGTCCATTAGTCAGTTATTTCTAATCATTCCTTCTTTTCTGTCAACACAGTATTTTTTTCTGTGAACTCTTTCCTAGAAATATTATTTTATATATATATATATATTATTTTTTTTTTCAAAGATCTTCTTTGACTTGCCATACATCAATTTTCAAACATCTAATTATTCAGCAACCAACAGACGAATGTGTTACTATCATATTATGAAATATAAGGGAAAAGGAAAATATAGTTTCAAATCATCATGAATTTTCTACATTGGGTTCTGTATTACTTTATTTTCTCTGTTAAGACAACTGCTTATACTCTTGACAATATATATCCATGTTGTCACTCTCAAGGCATCCTTGTATACCGTTTATATTTGTCTCCTTTTTTTTTCTTTTGTATAACACCAATGTATCATTTATGGTGTTCCAATATCATTGTATCCATTCTAGTCCTCCTGTTATCTTGAGAATTCATCCTTAGTAACTCCCTATGTACCTTATCTAGCAATACATTTTTCAAAAACACATCAAACAATTATTTATGTAACGATCAACTGAGATGTAAGAACTTTTGACAATATGAGATGAAAAAAAAATTTTGGGGTCATCACTCAAAAATTGTGACATAGAGGGGAAGAAAAAATATTCAATTGATCGTGAGGAGTCTACAATATCCTTATAAAACAAAGTTCCTGGCACTCTGACTCTTATTTATCCATATTTTTTCTGGTTATCCTTGCATACAGTGTACCATTTCCATTTTCTTTATAAGTCCAATTCATCGCTCATGGTGCTCCAATATTTAAAATGTGGATCCTTCCTATTCCTCTTATTCTGTACTGGAAATACATCCTTATTAATTGTCCATGTACTATATCTGCGAATATTTATCAACAATATATCAACTAATCATTTATGGAACCATTTATAAAAATGTCTAGACTTTACCAAAACATGAACAAAAACATGTCTTTTTACATATGTGCAAAATTTCGACACCAACTCTGCCTTCGCAGGTCGAGGGTTAGTCAGAGTTATGTGGTGCCTGTAACATCCGCTGACTACAGCCAGATGGGTGACTTATGGTACTTATAATTCAAAAATCTCGTCCGTCAGTTATCTTAAGTGTGGGGCGGGGGTCTATTTCATGGTGTCCTTGACAAAGTTTGCTGCATTTCCAATCTAGGTATTCTTTTCTTATGTCATAATATCTCCACGATATATCTGTGACATGTCTGTCCTTGGGATAACATTATTTTTTTTATCCAATATCCTCGGGGTGAGCAAATCTCAGTACGTCCAATTTCATCAATCATTTTTTTTTTTTTTCCTCCTGTAATTCTCGGTATGTTATGAGTATAGTACATTGTCAGTTTATTTCAACCATCTTACAACATTCTGTAATTTGTGATAAGGAATAGTCATTTGTTATACAACAATGTTCATTTTACAAAAGCAATGAGCAAAAATCAAAGAGATATCTTCTCCGAAAATGCAGATGTATCTCTATTTCTCCTACCTCTGGGCGTAGTAATTATTCAGTAATTATTTTATTTTTTTCATTATTTAATCTCCATTTTGTGTCCTTAGTACCTGTGGTTCCATGGGATTATCATAATCTATTTGTCCCTTGTCTACTGATAATCCTTCAATAATGACTTCAAATATGGTCCTCATATGTGTAACAATCATCTGCTCTGATTTGTTCCATGTCTATGGTATTCATAAAATATTTCATTATCTCCTTGTCTTTGCTCGTATCCACGAAAGACTAAGATTATTGTTCCTCCAATGTTAATGTGGGGGATTTTGTGCATAAACATTTCAACAAAATCTCAGCTGTGACAACATAAAGTTTCACCTTAATATAAAATAGCATCTTCGTCATACATAACCTGTTGCTTCTTCATCTCATGTGTCATTAGTGGTTATCATGCGGTAATGGGGTATTCAATGTGGGTTCAGCATATACAAATGCTGTAAAGGGGTATTTCATTTGCTAGGTCAGCATGTGCAAATGCTATTTCTTTAACATGGGCAAAGGCATCAAAAATAGGTGTAATTTGTTCAATCTGGGGTTAGCATATACTAATGCTCTCAAAGGATTTTTTCATTTGCAAAAAAAAATCAGCATGCGCAAATGTCATTGGGGTATTTGTGATAGGCAGTATCAACAAAATTTTGTTGGAGTATCAGAGATCAAGCTGGTGGGGGTATGACTGGCATAGGGTGATTTATTTATTCTTCAGCTGCCAACCTCAGGGCAGTCAATGTTTTACAATATTGGCTAATCATCATCTAATTGTGTGAGGGTGGCATATAAACATATAGCAATCCTATAAAACCATTTGGAATGTTATCTCTTCTTTTCATGTTTCTTTTCATTTTTTCTTTTATGTCTTTGTCTCTTTTCCATTTTTTCTTTTTCATTTTTTCATTTCTCTTTTCTGTTTTGCATATTTTCTCTCTTCTTTTCTTGTGATTTCTTTTCTTTTCTTGTGATTTCTTTTCTTTTCTTGTGATTTCTTTTCTGTTTGTATCACAAGTACTAAAGAATGATAAAAATCAATTCACTAAACACTAGATATACTATCAATATTCCTAATAGTAAATCCTAACCAATAGGGCTGCAAGCAATAGTTTAGGTTAGAATAGAATGAATGTTGTAGCAGTATCTGTTGTCAATAAGTGGCGAGGAAAGGGTACATCAAGGATCTCCTGATTACAACATGATTGTAATTCCAAGGAATGAATATGATTGGGATTGAAAAAATCACAAGTCTAGAATGTCGTCTCAATATAGTGGAAAGGAAAAATAGTAAGTTAAAGATGTTGTAACAGTGGAGTGAGGAAAATCTTACTATAGAGAGTCAAGGTTGGGGTATGGAATCTCTTTAGGAGAATGTTTAAAATTCTTGACAGTACTTAATATACATCTGGCTCTAAAATAATAATGTACATTTGAAAATAAATAATCCTGTGGAGAAAAATAGCATAACATGCAATACTAGTTTTGGGTATGAATTATATGCTGTTAACAGATGTCATAGTGGGAACAGTATGATTGATCAGGGTGATAGAATAAAGGAGTTTAGCATAAATGAGATCACAGAAATATTAGTATGGGGTAAGAAAAAATTACTGGTGTAAAGTGTCTGCATGAAAATGCACTAAGATGTGAAAATACAGGACTCTGGATCTGCAAGGACAAGAAGTCTGGTGAAGGAAGCGTGGAATATGATCAGTTACAAAAGTGTAGATCCATGTTACAACAGAATAGTGTGACACATGTGTTATAGGTAAGGTTGTGTAACATTCTAAATATTAAGAAAATGTCTGTGACTAAATAATGTCTGTAAACTCGTAACACCGTGTGTTATCAATTGTTTTGTCATTTTTATTTCCCAAAATTATACTATCTAAAGAAAATCCTCCGTGGGCTGGTCTTGATTTCTTTCTGGGCATCAGTAGTGGTATGGCTGGGAAAAACTTTCTGGCATAAAGTCATCTATAACTGTCAATCTGAACATAGTCTGAAACGAAAGTACATGAGAAAGTTAGTATATTGTTAAAAAGTAATTTCACATTCGCGGTGACCGTACATGGGATGGCATGTACATTGAAGACTCGAGGGGCGTGTCTCAGCAAAGCTTTAGTAGTTCCTTCAGTTTCTCTGCCATCTCTAACCTTGCAATGTCCCGACTGCTTAGGCGAGCATCATATTGAGTAGCAGTGGTAGGCGACGACACTGCATTTGCTGATTGTTGGATCACTGAGGACATTGACGAATGCGGTGATGGTTTAACATCTTTTGATTGCGGTGATGGTTTCGCTGTGGTTCGGGTTTGTATGGCTGGAACATCTGTTAGTTTTGAGGCAGGTATATGTTTCGCCTTGATTTTTCTTCTGACTTGGGCCTGTGGTACGTTAACGTCTTTTACAGTGGGCGCAGTAATTTGCACACTGTTGTTTTTGACTAGTAGAGCTGAGCCTAATACTTCTCGGCTTGGTTTGGGCACTCGATAGCGTTTCTTCAGAATCTTTCGTCTGATATAGTTGTGCTGTATACGCGGAATTTTGTTGCTAGGGATTGAGTCATCTGATTCTGTTTTATAGGCGCGTTTGACGCTGGAGCTGACTGGTACAAATAATGTACTATCCGCATCACTGGTTTCAATGGAACTAGCTGTATCAATGTCTGTTTCTTGTTCGTATAATTCCACCATTTCTCTGTCATTCTGTTCGTTGGGGTCTGACAACGCTGTGCCGGGGTTGACACTGTAGTTTCTCATTTCTTGTTGCGTTTCGTCTTCATAAAGATTGCTGGTATATGGTTCAACAATCTGCTTGGATATAGTTTCTTCAGGATCTGAACTGGGGGTGTGATAGGTATCAGCTGACGATTTTTTACTGCGGGAGTGAGTTTGAGTGTGAATAAAATGTGTTTGGTTGTTGTCATCGTGTGACGTCTGAGGCATTATTTCTTCATTTCTAATGCGCAGGTCTCTGTCTTGGAGTCGATTACGCAATTCAAGTGGTGGGATATCTTCTTCGCTTTCGGACGAGTCTCGTTGTTTTCTTGCTCGATGTAGTGCATCGGTGGGTGGTCTGGGTATGCGGTCGTCTTGGTAAAATTCAGAGTCTGTCGTCTCTGACTCTGATATGTCAGACGGATCTGTACTGGATCGATTATAATTTAGGGTGGCCTTTCTGACTGGTCTTGTATTTGTCGTCAGAGGCGGAATGGGCCGGTGATTATCAGTTTTGATTTGTTTTACGTGAGCTTTTGTTTGGTGTTGTTTCTCTTCATTCCAGATAATGAAGTTTACAGGCGTAGTTTGTTTCATGATTTTGTAGCCATCTAACCATCGGTCATCGAATTTTGAACTGCGTACATGTTTCTTGTAGTATACTCTGTCTCCTATTTTGTACGTTGGTAGCTTGGCTGATTTATCATGTTGTTTCTGTTTCTTGTGAAATGCCTTCTGCGTATTTCGTTGTGCAATCTGGTGAGCCTTGTACTTTTCTTGAAGGATTATTTCGATGGGGTCTTCTCCCATGTATTTTCGTTGTGGGCGAAGTAGGTTGTCTAACGGAAAATTTGGTTCTCTTCCGTATAGCATGAGAAATGGTGACATTCCTGTGGTATCGTTCACGTTTACTCGGATGGCTTCAAGAGCTTGGTTAATGTATAGATCCCAGTATTGGTGGTTCCCCTTGATATATTTGCTAATAATATCATGTAGGGTGGCATGCATGCGCTCATTTCTGCCATTTGCATTTGGGCAATAATAACTTGTAGTAGTATGCTCAATATTCAGCTGGTGTAAGGTGGCTTTAAATGGGTTACCGATAAACTGTTTACCGTTGTCCGAAATGATTCGTTTTGGACAGCCATGCCTGGGAATGAATTCTTGTAAAAAAATTTGCGTGATAGACTGCGATGTGGCATCATTGAGTGGGTAACTTTCTGGCCAAACAGAGTATTGGTCAACTATGTGCAGGAGGTATTTGTTGCCTGATTGGGTGAGTGGGTAAGGACCTGATAAGTCAATGCTTACTGTTTGCATGGGATAATGAGAAGGTTGCATTTCTTGAAGGGGAATTAAATGTGGCTTCATGTTTCTCAATTTACATGTTCTACAGGTGGCTATATATTCTGTAATGTCTTTGTAGAAAGTTTGCCAATAATACCTTTTCTTTATGACATCAATTGTTTTGTCTCTTCCCATGTGCCCGTTGTTATCATGAAACTGTAGCAATACTTCTGGGACTAGATGTGCTGGAATGACTTTTCTTAGTGTCCCTTCTTGTTTACTATCAATATAGTATAGAGCTCCATCCGTTGGGTGTACTGTAAAATCTTTACTTTTTGTTGGGTTTTCTTTCTTTTTTCTTAACAATTTCTGCATCTTTCGCTTGTTCTACTCTCATGTCAAACATATCTTGACTTTCTTCTTCTACTTGAGTGGCAGAATCTGAGGTACTTCTTCGACCTGGTGAAGTAATTTCGTTAATTTCTTTAGCATTATCGTCAATCTCTGAGGATGTGCCATCATTTTTGACTCTAATTGTTTTCACTTCGGTTTCATCATCATATTTGATTCTGGATAGGAGATCTGCACAGATGTTCAATCTGCCAGGGATATGTTCGATAGTGGTGTCATAGGACTGTAAATTCATTGCCCATGTCTGTAACTTCTTAGGCTGTTCCTGTGTTTTGGTGAGCCAGTTAACCAACGGCTGGTGATCATTTCTGATAGTGAGTTTCGTCCCTCTCACATAAAAGTCTAATTTCTGTACTGCATAGTGAATGGCGTATGCTTCTTTCTCAATGGTGGTCCACCGTTTCTGTGACTTTGACAATGCGTGGGATAAGAATGCAATGGGTTTCACATTGGGGATGTCTGGTAGTATGGGTGTTTCATCTTCTAGTACTGGTTGTACCAAACATGCACCAATTGCGTTATTCGAGGCATCGGTGTATAATATCATGGGCTGAGAAATGTCTGGATGTCCCAGAAGCGGAATGGCGGTTAGGGCATTTTTGAGATATTCAAACGATTTCTGGCACTCTTCTGTCCATCTAAATCGTGCATACTTGCGGGTAAGGGCTATCAATGGCTCAGCTGCTTGTGAGAAATGTATGATATGGCGTCTATAGTATCCTACGGAACCGATAAAGGAGCGTGTTTGTCTGACTGTCTTGGGGCTAGGCATTTCTCTTATGGCTTTGACTTTATCTTCATCAGGTCTGATGCCATCTCTATTGATAACAAAGCCTAAATATTTGGTTTCTGTCTTTAGAAATTCACACTTGGACAGTTTTAACTTTATTTGGTGATGTCTGAGTCTATCAAAAACTGTTTCAACTTTGCGGAGGTGGTCTTCCATCGTGCCTGCGGTATGTATCAGGATATCGTCTATGTATGCCAGTGCAAATGGATGTAGACCCTTTAACACTTCATCCATGAGTGACATATATGTTGCTGGCAATCCTTTTAGACCAAATGGCATCACATTCCAAAAATAGCTTCCTATATGTGAACAGAATGTGGATTTCTGTTTTGCCTCAGGTGTCATGGGGATGCACCAAAAGCCTGACCTTGCATCAAGTGTGGTAAAGTATGTAGACTTTCCTAACGTCGCAAGTAGATCGTCTATCCTGGGGAGGGGGTAGGAAATGACTTTTGTGATTTTGTTCAGGGCTCGGTAATCGCAGCAAAAGCGACTGGACCCATCTTTCTTCGTTACGATAACGATGGGGGAGGACCATTGGGATCTGGATCTTTCGATGATTCCTGCCTGTAGCATTTCATTTATAGACCTTTCCACGAGTTCTCTGTTTTTCAAGGGCGTATGATAGGGTTTCATATGTATTGGCTCCTCTGTGGTTGTTTGAATGTCCATTGTGACAGTGTTAGTTCTGCCTAATTCCATGTCATTGAGTGCGAATACATCCTGGTGCTTTTCTACAAACGTTTTCAAACGTGGCTTATTATCTTCTGTGGCGTTCAGGGTTGCAAGTAACTGAGCTATTCTCTCTCTGTATTTATGATCTGCTATGATATCTCTGGTCTGTCTTGATGCCTCCGTTTCATTCCCATAATCTTGGGGCATTTTTCTTGCATCTTGTGAAAATCTCTGTTCCTGGTATGTGGCTTTCTTTTGGGTATTTCTTTGCCATTCGCTGGGTTGTGCTTGGTATTGTCTCCTCTGCCATGTGCTGTGTGCATTTCCATTAGTCACTGCATTTACTGTATATACGTTTCTAGTATTATTTCTGGGGTAGTCGTTGTTGTGCCATTTTTTCTGATTATTTCTGCCGTAACTGCGCTTATCCGCGTACGTTACTGTATTTCTTCTGTTTGTGCTATAGGGCTGTCTTCTTTCCCTGGGCGAAAATGTTTCATTCTTTCTGTTTCCAACTTTGCTGCTATAGTATCCTCCTGTGGTGGAGTCATATAAGAATTCTTCCTTTTCTTCGGAAATTTCAATTGGTTTTGGGACTTTATCATATCCACCTGTTTTTGAGTTGTATTGATACTCCATGGGACATGTATCTCTGTCTTGTCGCTTCGGATATCCTCCTGGCAAGACAATTTCTGTTTCTCTGCTTCTTTCTGATATACAGCACTTCATCTTTTCTCTTGGTGTGCTGGGGCGCAAGAATGAGCAATTATAGTCATTCTCATACCGTGGCTGCCTTATTTCTCTCCTTCTTATACATGGACTGGTTTGTTTCTGCAGTCTGGGTGGGGTATGCTGTGGTGTAACATAACTGTGACTGGTATCTCTGCCATTTTCTGCATATGACTTATAACTGTTTACCTTTCGTGTACCATGGTTATTTGTACTGCGATTTCGTGTACTATGTCCAGTGGGAGTGGTTGAGACAATTTGTGAATGGTCTCTATTGGTTTTAGTCTGTCTTATTGTTGACGTATCTACTTGTGCTACAATTGTGCCTCTATTTATAGTGGTAGTTTTTCCTGACATATTCAATATCATGATGGGGAAATCTCTGGACTTCGAGACTTCAGCGATTCCCTCTGTAATTTGCAACAATGGGTCATCAATAATGCTTTCTTCTGCTAGGGGCTGTATTTGGATCGATTGGCCTGGTGTTATGTACTCAGAATTTTTTACTCTGCCTTTTGCTATGACCAGGGAGTTTGGGGCCACCGTTATGGGAGCTGTAATCCTTACCAAAGACGCTATGTGTATATCGTCCTGGAGATCGATATAAATATTGTTGACTTTGATTTTCTGGAGGTCATAGTATATTCGAACTTTGTGTTTGTTAAAAAAATCCCTCCCTAGGATAAGATTTCTAGACATTCCTTTAGTAATGACAAATGGGTGTTCGAAATTTGTTTCGCCTAAGGAAAATTTAAGCCATGCTGTCCCAACTGAATTTAGTCTCTGTCCCGTGACTGAAGCTAGGTGTGTTTTGGACGGTTGAAATCGTACTAAGTGTTGGATCTTCTTGAACAGCTGGAACCTAATAAGGCTGATGGATGCTCCTGTATCTACCAGTGCTCTATATTGTTGGCCCTGTATAGCCATGATGCAGGAACTGGGGTCCGGATGTATTTTAGTTCCATCATGCATCATTTCTTCATATTGTATTTTTCTGGATGGGCCCACTTGACAATTTCTGTTCTGTGTTGTTTCTTTTATTTTGGACCATTTTCTGTGATTGTTGCCCTCACTAACGGTCCTGTTTAGTGAGTGGCGCGGCCGTTTCCCTGACGCATGAGGGGTTGAGGTGTGCCTCTGGTATACTGATTTCTGGTGTAATCACGTGGGGGTGGTGCGGGTTGTTGTGGTTGATAACCTCCTCTTCTGGATGGTGCATTATTGTAATTTGCTCTACAGGACTTGTAACCATGTCCGAACCTACCGCATGTAAAGCATCCATTTGGATTGATGTTATTAATGTCATGTGTCCTCTGTGTGGGGGGTCTGTAATTGCGAGGTCTGTCATCTTGTTGTCGTGGGCGAGTCCATTGCCTCCTGGCATGGTCGACTTCCATAGGCTCATGCTCATTATAGTCCCTATATTCTGGTCTGGGTTCCCTACCTACTCTTTGTTGGAACCTTCGGTGAAGATTTTCCTCCTGTATTGCTGCTTGGGTTGTTTCAGCAATAGTCTTGGTGTCTTTTCTAATAAGATGCCTTCTGATATTTTCCGCTCTAAGGCCATCGGCAAATATCCCCACTAACTGTATTTCTACATCAGGTGTGGTAGGGATTTCTCCGCAAAACGCCTCTTCTGCCATATTGAGGAATCTATCTCCAAAAAGTTGTACCGATTCATCTCTTTCCTGTTTCATGCTTCTAAGGACTGACCAAGCATGCATTTTGTCTATGATTTCCCCATATCTCTGGGTGAGCTCTTTTTTTAGGGACTCGTAGGTTTCTGTGGGGTACTGCTGGGACCTCCTTCTTAAAAAATCAGTCACGTACGAATCAGATCCTAACAGAGCGATTTTCTTTTTCTCTTCATCCGTTGTTGCCTCTGCTAGTGCCGCAAATTTTTCCATGTCGGACAACCATCTTCTGAATTTTTTCTTGTTTCCATCGAACGGCTGAACAATGGATCTAACCTGTGTGAATTTCGCGTAGTTGTCATTTTTCTGTAGGGTTTCAGTAATTTGCCGTTGCGCTATTATTGTTGGTCCTTCCATATTTTGTCTGTCCTGGGGCTGCAGTGGTTGTGCTTGAGCGAATCTATTTTCCTGTTGCTGCTGCTGTTCTACCCCAAGTTGCTGGAAATTTTCCATTAATTGATCCATCTTCGCTTTTGCTCTTTAATAGAGGACTGGTCATACGGCACCAAGTTGAGATGTGTGGCCGGGTAGGGTAGTGGGGGTTGCTGTTCAAATCGAGAGTATTAGATTTTGATGACTAGCTAGCCTGCTAGAGGTGATGATTGCTCTCTACAGTCTTACAAGAATTAACCAGGTTCGGGGACTATCCTCTAAGGTGTTGTAGTTTGTGAGCAGTTAGTAAGAATTTATAAATTTCTCAACAGACACTTCCTCCTTCCATTCATAGTAAAGGCTTAGCAATCAATTGACGACCTCTCTTTGATGTCAACGTTTTGTTTAATAATCATAATATGTACATGATGGCGTGAAGTTACAAACATGTATTTTTCATTCATAATATAACATGCAAGTTGCTCTCAATAATCTAACATGGGGAATCGACACTTGTATGAATCAGGCTTATTCAACTCCTGTCTACTTTCTCCTTATACGGGGCAAATTTCCTCATATCTGCATTTTACTCATAGGTGTAACCTGCAGCCATGAATTTCCTTATCATGATCAAGGGCTATCTTTCCTTGATCTAGAAATATAATAGGAAATGTTATCACTCTACTTACAGATTCCCTGGTGAGAAATAAATGCACAATGTAAAATAGGGCATTACTAAAATCTGGAAAAAAACTTCCTTTAGATTTGAAATCTTCAAAATCTACAGCATAAGGAAATATGCGTCTGTCACTTAGACTTCCATATCTGCAACTAACTTCCCGCCGGTCTGTTCCCATCTTATAGTCCGTTCCTATGATTAAATTTTAACTAACTTCTATCAACTAAGCTATGGTCTGTATTTGTTATAAAGGAAAATTTCTAAAATGACGCATTCCCTGTCACAATAGCACAGCTAAAGGTACTATAGATATTACAATTAATTATAAATGTAGTCTAGTCTAAACCTACATCACATAAAGAAAGAGTAATACTAAAGACAGTAGAACAGCAACACTGAAGATGAAGTAGAAAATACGTGATATTATTGAAAGAAGAAAATAACAGAACTAAAGAGAAGAAGCTACATGCGAAAACAGAAGTACTCGGTATACAATAAGAACTACTGATTTCTCATGAAAGACACCGTTAACACTATATAACACAAAAATTACCTTTCTGTAGGCTATCTTAAAGAATTATACTTACTTACTTAGTCGTTCCCCTTCTACTGTGAGGTGTAGAGGTTTGGAAGAGAGAGCGCCAGACCATTCTATCAGCTGTCTTCTTCCTGGCCTGGTTCCATTCTAGTCCTCGGTCCTTCAAAGATTGTCTAATGTTGTCCTCCCAGCGGACTCTGGGTCGTCCTGGAGGTCTGGATCCCTGGCTCTTTGTTTCCCATGCTTGTCGTGGTAGCCGATCTTCTCCCATTCTGCAGACATGGCCAAACCATCTTAGTTGGGACTGTTCTATTTGGGTCTGCAGCGGATGGGATTTTAGGCCTTGACGGATCGTCTGGTTGCGGACCATGTCTCTTCTTGTTACTTCAACCACTTTCCTCAGATACCTCATTTCTGAGGTTTGGATCTGGCTTTTGTGGGTTGTAGTCATTGCCCACGACTCGCATCCATATGTCAAGACTGGGACATAGGTGGAGCGGTATACAGCCATCTTCGTTTTCTTACCAACCTCTTTCTTGCTGAGGAATCCACGATTTATGGCCTGAAAAAGTCTCCCAGCCGCTGCTTTTCGAGTGGCCAACTCTTCTTTGATGCCTCCCTTTCGGTCTATAATAGCTCCGAGATATTTAAAGTGGTCGACCTGCTCCAGGACCTGTTCTCCCAACTTAATCTGATGTTTTCTTTCTTCTCGTGATATCACCATGGATTTTGTTTTAGAGCTGCTTATGACCATCCCTCTCTTCTCCAGCTCTTCCTTCCAGACTTGCAGGTTGGATTGGAGATGTGCCTCTGATTTAGCAATCAGGGCAACATCATCAGCAAATGCCAGCTCCGAAATATAGACCTGTCTCATCTTCCAGTACCCCACTGAATACTTTCTTGTTCTCTCCTTACATGCCTTGATGACATCGTCCATAAGGAGTATGAAGAGGTAAGGTGATAGGATATCACCTTGTCTTACACCAGTGGTGGTCCTGAACTCTTCTGACTTATGGTTTGCTGTCCTCACATAATTTCTGCAAGACTTGTAGAAGCTCTGTATAGCATGGATCAGAGGTGCTGGAATATTCTTCCTTGCCAAACAGTCCCAAAGTTTGCTCCAGGGGACCCTGTCAAACGCCTTTTCCAGATCTATGAAACAAAGATGGATCTCACTCTTATACTCAAGGGCCTTTTCACCCAGCTGTCTGAGTGTGAAGATTAGGTCTTGAGTACTTCGGTTTGCTCGGAATCCGCACTGGACCTCATCCAATTGTGGCTCAGCTAGGCGTCGGAGTCTCTGCTCTAGGATTCTAGAGTAGATTTTACCAGGGACACTGAGAAGGAATATGCCTCTATGGTTTCCACATTGTCGATTGTCACCCTTTTTGAAAATTGGTGTTATGATGGCAATCTCCCAATCCTTTGGTATGGTCTTGTTGCACCATGCTGCCTGTAGGACCTTTAAGAGTAAAAGGTCGCCTGATGCTCCCATGTACTTAACCATTTCTGGTGTTATACCATCATGCCCTGCTGCTTTGCCCATCTTGATTTTCTCTAGTGCTGCCCTCAGTTCTTCCATCTTTATGTCATCTTCACCATCATTGGTTTTCTCTTCTGTGCTAGTGGTTATCATTTATGATGCTTCACCATGCTCACCATCCAGGAGTTCTGAGAAATATTCTTTCCATCTTTCCATTACTTCCTTTGGGGCAGTAAGCAATTTGCCTTGCTTGTCCTTTATAAATTTGAGAGGGCATTGTTTTTCCTTCCTCATGTTCTTTAGGGTCTTATAGAACAATTTCTGGTTTTCTTGTGCATCTTTTTCTAGCTTTTCTCCAAATTCTTCCCAGGACTTCTGTTTTGCTGCTAGCACTTTGTTCTTTGCTTCTGTTCTGAGTGTCACATATTCTCTATATTTTTCCATTTGTCCTGTTGTGTTTTTAGCTCCTAAGTATTGTTTCCATGCCATTTTTCTTCTCTCTTATTTTCTCTTTGACTTCCTCTGTCCACCAAGGTGTCCTCTTTCTCTGGTTCCCAAGTCGGACTTCACCGCATGCTTCTGCAGCAGCTGTCTTTATGATATCCTTGAATTTATTCCAGAGGGTTTCCAAGTCATCAGGTCGTTCTTCTGTGTTGCTCACTGCTGTAGCAATAAGCCCCTGATATCTGGTCTTAATTTCTGGCTCTCTCAGCTTGTAGGTCCTAATGCTCATTTCTCCTGCCCGTTTACTTGGTTTCTTGCGTGATGTTGGGCAGTTCCTAGGCTGAGCAACTCTTTCAGTTGTTCGTTTGATTGTTAGCAGGTAGTGATCACTTCCAATCTCTGGCCCCCTCCAGACTCTTGCATCTCGGACATATCTGAATGAGCTTCTCCGAACAATGGCATAGTCGATCACTGACTTCTCATTCTTGGTTGGTTCACATCTAGTGTATGCATGTATGCGCTTATGGGGGAACTTTGTGTTTGTAATGATCAGATTCTGCTCACTGCAGAATCTAAGGAGTCGCTTTCCATTGTCATTGAGAGTATCTTCTCCATATCTTCCGATAACTCCACCCCATCTAGCATGGTCATTTCCAACTCTGGCATTAAAATCTCCGAGCATGATAACTTCATCTAGGCAGTCATCCACTGTCCTTTGAAGCAGCTCGAAGAATTCCTCCTTGACCTCTGCTCTCTTATCCTCATTTGGCCCATACACTATGACCAGGTTGACTATGGTTTCTCCTTCTTTTAGTTTTACAACCATAATGCGCTCTGAGACAAAGTTCCATCCCGTGATACTATCTTTTTGATTTTGGGCCACAATGCAACCCACGCCCCCTTTAGCTCTTTCAGATATGGGTACACCACTGTAGAGCAACGTGTTGCCATCGAGATCCATGACTCCTTGTCCTTTTTTCTTCGTTTCCGTTAAAGCCAGGATTTCTAGTTTTGCTTTCCTCATCTCTTCCACCAGCTCCTCTTCCTTCCCATTTATACTTCTTGTGTTCCAAGTTCCATAAGTCGTAGTCCGTAGTCCGTTCCAGTTCGTCGCCTTTAGAATCAGTCCGGTTTTCTCTCTCGTATTGCTCGTAATCATAGTTTAAGACAAACAGGTGTTTGGCCTGTTGTGCCTTTGCATGGTGGAGGGGCTGCCTCCTTACGGCCTCCATGCAGGCCGCCCTCCTCCTTTTTCAACCGGGCTTGGGACCGGCATAGGCGGAGTTTTAAAGAATTATAACGAACATTAATTGTTCACAAAACAACTACATAATACTTAAATCCCAAGCGTGTAGATATGTTTATAATGTCTTCAGCCAGTCCCAAGGTTGATGAAATATGAAGACCACACACACAGCACGGAACAAAACACTGAGTTCAGATTCTGCAGCGCCCCCGGCTACACACCTTGGAAAACAGGGCTCGTGTTTTCCACTTCACAAACAGGAACACGACAGTTTCACAGGTCTACTTCTTCTGGTCACAACAGATTCTCCTAGATAAACAGTGGGTTCTTCTTGGTCACAACACACTGTTTCACAACCGCAGCAAACGATGTAAACAGACTTGTAAGGCAGCATTCCTATAACACACTGTTTATTCGGTAACACACACGTACCGTTGACAACTGACCTAGATTTGAACAGTGTCGAATCGTCTGGTTACTGTAAAGTTGTCACACTTCGCTGCGTTGAAAAACAAACCATCGGCTACTGACCAAATGACCTCAGATCACTTCAACGCTGTACAGCCCTGGGTTCACTTGTAACATCCGAATAGACGAGCCCTCAATGTGACGAGTAGGGTGTATGTGGGTGGATGTAGAAAGGTTAAACACTTATACACCACTCGTCCTAGCTCACTGTCTAAGAAGCAATTCCAACAGCTATGTCAATCTCCGCAATATATTATATGAACAACAAATCACAATGGACGCAGGGCCATTACAAATAATGTAGACATCATCAATCCCGAGTATTCAGTAAGCACTCTGCTTCTCGGAATCACTACACACAGCAACTAGTGAAACACTTTCACGCTCCACTGATCTTCATTCACGCATCACAAAAGCTAACAGCTTGTCTCAAGCAACGCTCACAACCCTGTAGCTAAATTATTACCATGCACGCATTCCCAGCTCACAACAACTCACATAACTAATAAACTCCCGCTGGAGCATGGAAACATTCACACATGTAAAATACCATCAAAACACTCCGTGACATATGTTTCCTTCGTAATTCGCCTTTCCCAACCTCCCGCAAAAAACATTCAACATAGAACACGTAACATGAATAATAAAGAGGTGGACATATATATAAGATAAGGCTCAGCTCAACGTAAAACGGTGGAGTGAACACACAACGTTTTTTTTACTTATCTTTAACCGAGAAAAAATATTCCTCGCATCGGAACTGCATGTATGAGCCTCGATAAACTAATTGAAGTAACACAATGTCAGTGTCCAATGTTGAAGCTTGAAGTTGAGGTTCAACGTTGTCCTTGACCTTCAGCTAACCGTCGTCTTGATTCCCAGTACATGTTGATGTTTCATTTTGAAGATCGAGGTATTTCTCTTCAACTGATTTATTTGACTTTGAGATCGGTCTCTTATTGAAAATTGTAATTTCCAAAGCACGCTGGTTCCACCAATTGTAACACAGAGGATGGGCGCCAATTGTAGTAGTCGTTTCTTCAGAGTGGGTCACTGATTACTACTTGCACGCGAATGTTCAAAGTTATGGTGAGAGGAAGTTCAAATCGTCAATTGGAATTCAAACAAGAGGCATATCAACTACTGCCTTGATTGAAGTACTCAACTCGTTGATATAACGTTGATTCAATTTAATCACATAAGACGTTGGACGTGACGAGACATAGATCCTTGACGTATCACAGTTAATAATGGTGATCATGACAGTTAATATAATTTTAAAGACATTCTTTCTGGTCATTCCGTAGTAAAATCCTTTCATTAACTTATGGCATAGCATGTTGACTTCAATTCAGTAAGTATATGGTAATGAAGTAGTTAACTTCCAAGTACGGTGACCGTTGACCTTGGCTAAGGACATGGAATACCCATTATGCTTTGTGGCATCTAAGATTCCAACATTGATAATGTCCTTTTACAAATTAGGGTTCATAAATCAAACGATAGCAGAACATCTGAACAGATATTTACTGTAGACATCCTTGTCATAAAAAGTTATACAAGCATAAATCTTTGAGTCACCTCTGTAACCAGCCGGATTCCTACGACGGCTATTCAAATATAATACATATAGCGAAAATCCACGTTAATTTTGAATGATCCTTTTTTTTATTAAATATAGATCTGATTCCAATAATACATGTCCAGACGTGAATCCATTTCGGTAAAGGTTGATAGCCTTTCGCGACTGGATACTCTCGCGCTGGAAGAAGAAAACAATCGTATTAATTATAATAACATCTGCGCTCTTTTCAGCGAATCGACTTACGTTGATGACCACCGTCCACGTCTACTGATCAGACGGACGGGTCAAATAATAATAACGTTCACCCAATACATGGGTATAAAATCCACCGATCAATGAACTGATCTTGAGATAACAGCTTCCATCACAAAGTTCTGTCGTCGACTAATCTTTGGCAACACGTGCGCACGGGATAACCCATACTCCCAATAGTGCACAAACGTGCGCGAAGAAAATAAAACTCATAGACAATTATTACCATCATCTAAGTTGGTGTGTAATCTTTTAACAGAGGTAGGACCTGAGACTGCCATGTCTGTTAAAGCCTGTTACGGACTAAGAAAGGCCGCTACAGTGGCCTTTAACTTTTTTTTTAGCAGTATATAGTTAGTTATAGATTGTAAAAATGCGTTAACTAGGTTATTAAGCGGGGAATTATTTGAGCGTGGGGTACACAGATCCACTTCACTACAAAAGGTTTTTCGACAGCATACACAAGGACAGCCTATGGAAAATTCTGAGGGCTTATGGAATTCCCAGCCGCATTGTTTCTATCATAAAAAGCCTCTATTCTAACTTTACGTGCAGTGTTGGATCGCGTAATGTAACTTTCGAAGTGAAAACAGGAGTACGATAGGGATGCCCCTTATCAACAACATTATTTTTGACAGTCATAGATTGGGTGATGCGCCAGACAACAGAGGGCAGTCTAAGAGCTATTAGATGGACAACGTTTTCTGCACTGGAAGACCTGGAATATGCAGATAACATTGCACTACTCACGCATTCACATCAACACATTCAAGACAAAACCGATAGACTGAATAAGTATGGCCAGCAGGTTGGCCTGAACATCAATTTGAAGAAGACAGAGGTCATGACACTAAATGTGGGCAATCCTGAGCCAATAACAGTAAGGAACCAGAAGTTAGAACAATCAGACACATTTACTTACTTAGGATGCATAGTAACACCTGACGGCGGAACAAGCAAGGACATTAACAACAGAATGAATAAAGCGAGAACAGCCTTTGCTTTTCTCAACAACATTTGGAAGTCTTCCCAGTACAGCACAAACACCAAATTAAGACTGTATGAGAGCTGTATACTTTCTGTGTTTTTTCTATTGTGCGGAATGTTGGAGAGTAACAGAGAAGGAAATGTCGAAACTGTCCTCCTTCCACACAATCTGCCTAAGGAAAATTCTCCGAATCTTTTGGCCAAACACCATCAGCAACCAAGAACTACTTATTCGGAGTAACCAGGAGGACATG
This sequence comes from Oreohelix idahoensis, assembly GCA_024509875.1. Taxonomy (NCBI): domain Eukaryota; kingdom Metazoa; phylum Mollusca; class Gastropoda; order Stylommatophora; family Oreohelicidae; genus Oreohelix; species Oreohelix idahoensis. The sequence goes on from JAMPIV010012552.1 coordinate 200,800, forward strand.
CACACCATCCTAGCTGGCAGACACTGGAGTTGGGTTGGCCACGTCCTCAGAAGGGACCCTTATACCATCACAAGAACCGCTATGCTATGGACCCCCAAGGGAAAGCGAAAGAGAGGCCGACCAAAACCAACTTGGTGGAGAACTGTGGAAGCTGAGATGCAAAGAATGAACCACAGTTGGGGCACTGTACGAAGGATGGCCGCCGACCGAGTAAAGTGGAATCAATTTGTTGCTGCCCTACAAAATGCCACCAAGCGTGACGGCCGCTGACTGCTTTGGCGGTTGGTGGTTATGGATCAAAGAAGAAGACACTCTAAGGAGGACGGGCCTACCTGGGTCATGACTCCCAAATTTCTCAGCATCCTTTTGTCTTGTGTAGAAAATGAATCCATTCCACCTTCGTTGCAGCTTTAAAATCTACAATTCCGCTAGCCGGAGGCACTTGAGAAAGTAACAAAGTGAAGATAAATTATTGCGGTTGTTCCGCAGCACACCATTGACACGCCTGCGTGAAGCCGACGAAGCGTGAAGCCATTACGAGCTGGCAACTGAAATTCAACTGCACCCGACACCTCATATAATACACCGCGGGTTACCTGTAGAGCCGCAGTATTTCTATCAGTACAACAAAAAGCTCGGTGTTATGCGTATGTAGAAAAATTTCAATATCAGGGTGTTTCCTATACCGCAGGTGAGGCTAGATTTTATTGTCCCGAGTTCCATAGCCCATTGCCGTTGTTCCACAGCCAGCATGATGCCTTTTCCGCAGTTTCACTAAGCCTCTTCAGTGCCCTTGTTCTCGACTGTCCCCTCAGCCCCAAAAGTTTCAATAAATCATACACTGACGCAGCACGAGCGCTCTTGCACCCATCTCAACAGCTATGACCCCTGTGTCCGTAAATCGCGACCCCTGTGTCCGTAAATCGCAACCCCGGTGGTGATGTGAGCAAGCCGTCGGAGAGTAAGGATTATCTTCCCAATCGCACACAACTCAAGGTTCGCTGACTAATGTTAATAGTCCTACGTTATTTCAATATTATTTGTTGCCCGAGTAACACCTCTCACGGTCTTGTGCTCAACCAAGGCACATTCAACTCGTGTCAGACGGCGCCAAGATTGCTCAAGACGCGGACCATCTCTTTTCTTCCACATCTAAGAAGTCCGTCAAACCAAAAAGGAGTTGGCAATGGTGTGTTCACACTAGATTGCCCATTCCCGTGTGACAATGCCAACATAAGGGCAAATATACACCGTAGACCAGATAGAGAATTAATTATTCAGTTTAAAATTACATTCTTCTGCCTACATGGTCACATGTCATTTCCCTTTTTCAGTAAAATTTTTGTGCCAGACAATTGTGACAAAATGGTTTGATCATATACTTTTGCGCCCCTCTCTGTCTTTCATCCGCTTATTATTTGGCATATTTCATGCACCTTCATTCATTTTTGCTCTGACCGCACCCAGACTTGTTTATATTTGCCAGGTGACTTTTAATAATACCAGGATAATTAGACAGGTCAGCGGATTACGTTTATCACTTGCCACCTTTGATAGAGACCATCACTGTATACGCAAGATGGTGTCGTACGATTGGCGAAAAGAAAGCCAGATTGTCTGTCTGGTCAATTTGTCTGGCCGATCATCGCAAACACTGGTGATATACGTAATTCGCTTCCGCCTGTGTAATTATTACACATAACCTGGCAGAGGAGACAATCTGGGCGAAAGTATTAAGAATATTTGAAAAGAGGTCAAGCATTGGAATTTTAAATTTGCTATCTTAAAACATGCGGGGGAGATTATAATTTAACACCTCGGCCCATGTAGTACTAAAAAGCTCACTATTGGTTTGATTTGAGAGGCCAGAATAAACTTTGGCTTTCATTGGAAGTTTGTCTGAAAGTAAAATCTGGGATTTGAACGGAGAAATGGAAATATAATCTAGTGAAATCGGAGCGTCAGATCAGACTGCATCGCAACGTCAAATTAGCAACTCACAGAAGCCAGAAAGAGAAGGATCGAAAAAAGAATTCCAAAATGACAGATTAGAGTATTTGGGCAACTTTGAAACTTAAAAGTAAACCTGCATTTTTAAGTACAAAATCTGGAATCTTAGAGGACCAGTATCGAAGTATTTGGGCAACTTTGAAACTTATAAAAGGAATCCGCATATTTAAATATAAAATCTAGAGACCTAAGGAATCAAATCACATGTCACAAGAGGAATACAACATTTTCCCAGACCAAGTGATTCGAAAGCATCTAACCTAAGTTGCTAGTGTCCATTCTAAACTGTGCCAGAAGAGTGTGTTTCCAAAAGCCAGAGAGAGAGAAGGCTCAGACTAAGAATTCCTATATTAGAAGTGACAATTAGAAAGTATTTGGGCAACTTAAAACTTAAAAAAGTAAACCTGCACTTTAAATACGAAGTCTGGATACCTAAGGAATCAGATCACCCGTCATAAGATGAATTAGAAAGTTTCCAAGATCATGTGATTCACAGAACACCCGTCATTAGAGGATTACTGTAATTACCCAGACCAAGTGATTTGCAAAACACCAATGATAAGAGGAATTACTAAAATTTCCAGGCCAACTGATTCGAGAGCATGTAACCTAAATTGCTAGTGTCCATTCTAACATGTGCGAGGAGAATGTAGATTTCCAAAATTTTGGGGTAAGTGTAACATTTATTTTACAAGTGTGAATTTGACATGTTTTCTTGCTTAGTGGTTATATATATGAGGCTGGCAACCTCAACATATGAAAATACTTTATTCACGAACCACTGTAGCAAGCGCTGGTGATTGTTTCTTGCTAATCGTACTGAAACCCGACAGCTGAGGTGACCCCAGACTCCAACTGGAGCAGTGATGAATGATGATTACATCACATGTGCCTCAAGTGAATAGTATCATTTTGTGAGATACATGTACCTTGTTAATTTTAGTTCATGCACAAATCATTGACACGCGCTTGTCGTACAGATAGGTTGTGAGTTATTTTTGGCCCGTCTGAGTAGAGTGGATGGAGATAGGTACGTGAGAAAGGTGTGAGAAATAGATTTCACGGGTGGTAGCTTGAGGAAAAAAGATATGTCTCTGGAATGAGTACGTTTCTCTATTCTAACCTATCTATACGACTATAATTTAATACAAGACAACCTAGCCTTCCTCATACATATAAATACAAGTTTAACTACACACACACAGCTATGTGACAACAAGACACACAAACGTGAAAAAACTACGGTTACTGGGGTATGGATCTGACCAACACACAAAGTTAAGTTTCTTAGTTGTTTCTTATCATTAAACTTGACAACACCGATATCTAAAGAAAGATCAAATAAAATTCGATTTCCATACATATGAACTAGAAGAATAAATGCGCCCTCCCCCTATGGAGAAAAGAACCCAAAAGTTAATAACCCAACGGTCGAACGTTGGCACTATGTTACAGAGTAGACAGTAAAGTAATCAAGCTCCTACTGTATGCTACCCAGTAAAGTAAATAAGTTTAAGCAAATCCAATGTTGGTAAATTCCCTGAAACAAAGAAAAATACTCACGCACTCTTTCATACAGTGGTCACTCAATGACTCTTACCTACTCTTGGTGATATCTATTGGAAATAAAATTTACTTGAATATATGGTTTATCTGGTTCACTACCTAAGTGGCCCCAGTTCACCATCTAATAAAACAAAGACTAGTGAGGTGAACGCCGAATCTGGGGTGGGTTTTTCCTGGATGAACAAAATGTCACCACCAATAGTCGATGTAGGAACGTGCTCTTGGGGTTCACAGTTAAAAGAGGAAAATACTTCCAGTATTGGGAAAACATCTGGTTGCTAAAAAAAGTGTTACAAATTATGATGATGATAATCCTATCGGACAACTGTTAGAGCTTCGATTCCGCACAACGTAAAATCTGGATAAATCCGCTTGAATACTACTGTCAGAAGTCTAGAACATTAATGTTATTTTGTACACCCCAGTGGGCTGGTGAAAATTGGAAAAAATATCTGGGTTTGGTAAGTTCAGTTAAACTTATAAGTTAAAATGTTTCTCGTGTATCTTTGGCAAATACTCGCTCACAAATGAAATTGGTGACGCACAAGCCAAGAAAAAGAGACAACATTAACAAATCAAAAAAACATGCTGGACGCCCTTGTGATCAGATCTGTGAAGAATACAAGAAACAATATATATATATATATATATATATATATATATATATATATATATATATATATATATATATATATATATATATATATATATATATATATATATATATATATATATATATATATATATATATACATTATGCTAATCCTATATCTACGCACACAGACGGGGACAAGACGATCTCTCCTCCACTCCGTCAGTCCTGATTAAATTTAAAAAGCACACAGTGTTTCTTTTTACGCCTACACGGTCAGCCTTCGCTAGCGCTGAGTTTTAGGTCGGATGGAGTTATGCAACTCTCCCGCCCCTTTCTCGCGGTTAACGATCAGCGTACAGTGTCAGTTATCACAAACTATCGCCGGTCGTTAAGTAGCTATTAATTTGGTCGGCGTCTGATAGTTTAGTCGTATGATATTAAATAATAGGCACTTATAATAAATACGCACACTGAAATAAAGCATGTATTCTTTTCTGTCACTATCAGTCGCGCTTAGCATATAAGCCAGTCAGCTAAAACCGTTTCTTCTTCTGTGAGAAAGCGTGTGGTGAAAATTAACATTATAACTGAACATCTGGTATGAAATAGCTACACGTTATTTTATTTCACTAGGTTTTAACAGCGAGAAAAATCTAAGTGAATTATAATGTAAAAGCTAACACTTAAAAAAAAACAACACATTAGCCTATTTCTGTTACCAGAAAATCAGAATGAAAAATCCCCTCGAATGCTAATAACACATTTCCACAGAATGGTTCTAGAACTGTGTGCTTAGACTATCCAAAAATTCTGAGTGACACTGATAGCAGGTTTAAGAAAACACAGTTTATATATCATTATATTTCTCTGATCTATAGATGTTGTTAATTTTCGCGCTACCGTATGTAACGGAGAATCAGAAACAAAGTTACAAGATAAAAGCTTACGACCAGTCTTTCGTCGGCGTTTTCGACCGTTATCAAAAGACTTATACGTGTAACGGGGTTCTGCCCGCTTCTGAAGATCAAAGAGCCCAGAGGTTTCTGACTTCCCCTGAGTACGAAATTCAAAGGGTCTGTGTTTTTCATGTGCGGTCTGTCAAGTATCGTATGATTGATAGATAAGCTCGCGTGAGAAGACGAGGTAAACGAACCTGATTCGCTACCTGTTATAACGGGCAGGTCACGAAAGTTTGTAAACACTGCGTTTGCTTATGTTCAAAGAAAAGAGGCGGAACGAGAAAAGTACGCTTGTGTAAGTAAAAACAGGCAGTAATGCATGGGTTTTAGCTAGCAAATCATAGAGCGCTACGAGATTACAAAGACTGCCAGATTACTGTAGGCTCTTTTTCCATTATACGTCGCAGTGCTGCCCAAGCACATATTTTCCCAGTTTAATACCCAGAAGAATATTGGTGATTACTAATCATCTTCCCTAAGATACGCTGTGTGTACTCAAGGATTTAATTATTCAGAGAGAGTATCCTTGATGGATGGACAGCGAGACAATGCGCCTGTTAATCTTCCAACCCAGTGTACTTAGCAGAGGCATTAGGTCCTTTTATTTTTCCTAAAGTTCATAGAACAAAGCCATCAGACTGCTCATGATACTAAGCTGAAAGACGAAAGCTCTACGCTAAAAGCAGGGAATCCACACTAAGCACCTAAATTGGACAAGTTGTGTGAAAAAGTGCCCACATCACAGAACTAACAAAAACACGGCTGCAGGACTCACTTATCCAAGCTAAGTTCTTGTAATAAGAAACAGCAAAAAAAGACTAATCTTTTTTTTTTAAACACAATCCTCAAACCCTGTATCTATGAAGACACTTCAAATCATCATCATTATTTTAAAACTAATTGATTACTAAATGTGTTACATGTTATTTTAAAACAAAACAATCATTGTTAATTTAGTTATTACAGTATAGGTATGCAAGCAGACGTGTGAGCAGGATTCTTTAACATAAATACATAAGGAATCTTTATTATCCAAAAAAATTACATTAACATGTACTTGATATAGTATAAAAACACCATATCATATCGGATAATCATTTAGAGTCCGTAAGCGTGCTAAACTCCGCCCAGGATACAATCGGCAAACATTCATAATCCGTTGAATTCAATTCGTACACAGTTTACAAGCTGACATCAAAAGTGTCCAGCCTTCAGTTACCGTCACCGTCTTTTGGGACATGAGCAAACACCAAACATTCACGATTCTGCTGGACACACAATATGACACATGTCCGCTCTGTGGTCTTTCAGCAACGCATACCCTAGTAAGGGGTCAGTGGATCTTTCCATTCTCGATGAGGGGTGACAGTATCCGGTTGCCATTGATAACGAAGCTATAGTTTCTTTCCGGTGGCTTCATAAACTGATATATATTCTTTACAAACAAAAATGTCAATTTTAAAGTTTAATTTTCGCCTTTCATTGATATCTTTAATTTCTGTAGCCATCTTTTCGGGTGTTGTTATAGTCGATGTTAAGAATTTCCACTTACTAATGTGAGAGCTTCAAGTTGACACACCTCTCAAAGCCGTGGAAAAGTCACTTCTCTGCTACAAATCTTGTTTCAGCATTGTACAAAATTAATAAGTCAGTAGATCTTTCCATTCACAATGAGGGGTGACAGTATCCAGTTAGCCATTGCTAACGAAAACATTGTTTCTTTCCAGTGGCTTCACAAATGAATATATATTTTTTGTAGATGAAAAGTTCAGTTTCAAAGACCTTTTCGTTTTTATCTATCACAAATATCCTTTGTTTATGTAACAATCTCTTCGAGTGTTGTTATAATAGGTGTTAAGAATATCCACTTACTGCCGTTGGTGCCTCAACGCTAACCGCCAGGTCGAGCTGACTTTACATGTTTCTGTCATAGATCGAATAACTTAAAGTTGAACCAATACATGGCTACCTCATTGGGCATGTATGATTATAATAAGGCATTGCTTCAACTTGCGATATTAATATGGCCTCTCGAAATGTGATAACAGCAGTAACAATAGCCTTCATTAATGTTGTGATGTTTTGACACGCAGTCCGGTTGACAAATCACAAAACCGCAATCTTGTCTACTTGGTACGAACACAAACCGCGAACTCACATGACAGGCAAACTTGATGTTTTCACCTTTAAAACACTTAGCAACATAATCCTGAACATGAGCCAAACACACTACAAGCTCATACAGCGTTAATGAGGGCTGTTACCACAGATGCAGACTCCAAAACGATGACATGAAATGCACAACACAAAAGTGCGGCCTACCACGCCGCCATTTGACACGCAGTCCGGTTGACAAATCACAAAACCGCAATCTTGTCTACTTGGTACGAACACAAGCCGCGAACTCACATGACAGGCAAACTTGATGTTTTCACCTTTAAAACACTTAGCAACATAATCCTGAACATGAGCCAAACACACTACAAGCTCATACAGCGTTAATGAGGGCTGTTACCACAGATGCAGACTCCAAACGATACATGAAATTTATGTGGGTGTTTTTACATCGAACCTTTGTGTTACACATACATAAAATTTTTTTAAGCTTTCTAAAAGACATTGGCATATAATGATATGATGATGATCATCATCATCATCAGTTGCCATCTCCACAACGAAGGTTGGCTGTAATGGATCTCCAACGTCTTCTGTCTCTTGTCTTGGTGGTGCACTCTGATAGACTCTTTCCTGTCTATCTCTTGATGTTATCTTCCCACTTATAGCGCTGTCTTCCCCTTGCACGTTTGCCTTCAACTCTCCCTTCTGTTATGGTCTTCTACAAGGTGTTATGCCTTTTTATGTGGCCAAAGTATTTTAGCTGCCGAACTTTAACCTCCCTTATTAGTTCTCTTTTCATACCTAGATTTTTTAGGACCTCCTTATTTGTTTTCATCTCTTTCCATGAGATACGCCCCATTCTTCTATATATCCCCATTTCAAGAGCCTCATTCTTTCTTCCAAATGCTTATTCATCGTCCATGTTTCCGCACCATACAGAAATGCAGAATATATATAACACTTTATGATTCTCAGTTTTAATTTGTGAGATAACTGTTTAGATGTCAGTATATCTTTCATGTTGTTGAATGTAGCTTTGGCCATTCCTATTCTCTTCTTGATTTCTGTTTCACATCTGCCATCTTCTGTTATTATATGACCAAGATATATGTAGCTCTTGACTTGTTCCAGGATTTTCCCATTTACGCTTATCTTTAATGTGGGTTTATCGTCTGTTTTGCTAATTACACTAGTCAACAAATTTTCAAAAGTTATTTGTACCAGAAATTAAATATACCATTTCTTATTGATTTTGACATGCTGATTTCAAATATCATAATGAAATTCACCAATTGGCTCTGATTTTTTTTTAAATGATGAATTTACATTACAGTAATACAAAAAATGTATTCTTGTTTAATTCTCTGGGGTGAACAGCTAGTCTTTCTACTTTAGCATTATAAAAATTGTGGTTACATACTCAATTAATTGATATTTCAACATAAAATGATAGAAAAAATAAAAACATTATTTAAAGTTCACATATCATGTTTTAAAAAGGCACATTTGAACCCATTCCGTAATTATTCAGTCGCTGTTCGAGCTCTCTTTGCTTGCTTCTTGTAGTCAATCGATGAGGTGTCTCTTGTCACAGTCCAACAGTAATCAGCGAGCATTGAAGGGCCCCAATTGCCTTGATACCTTGTCTCCCCCCAGCAGCAATGTCTTGGTGAAATCGTTCACCATGCTCATCACTGACCGCTCCACAGTTTGACGTAAAGAAATCCAGATGAGAATCCAGAAAATGAATTTTCAAAGACATGTTGCAGCCAAGACTCTTATACTTCAGAAGGAGATTTTCTACAATTTCATTGTAATTATCAGATCTGTTGTTTCGAAGAAAATTGTCCACCACTGACTTAAATGCTAGCCATGCTGCTTTTTCCTTGCCATGCAACACGCAAAGAAACTCATCATCATGAAGAAGTTTTTGAATTTGCGGACCAACAAATACTCCCTCTCTTATTTTAGCTTCACTCAGTCTTGGAAATTTTCTGATGAGGTATTTGAAAGCCTCATCTATTTTCTCCATTGCCTTGACAAAGTTTTTCATGAGACCCAGCTTAATGTGCACGGGTGGCAACAAAATCTTGCTGGTGTCGACAAGTGCTGGGTTCTCAACGTTCTTACTGCCAGGCTGCAATGACTGCCTGATTGGCCAATGTCTTTTGATGTAATGGTCACTTCGTGCACGGCTATCCCACTCACAGAGAAAGCAACAGTACTTGGTGTATCCACCCTGTAGTCCAAACAAAAGAGCGACCACTTTTAAGTCACCGCAAAGTGACCAATGATGATTATCGTAGTTTATACACTTCAAAAGCTGCTTAATGTTTTCATAAGTTTCTTTCATATGAACTGCGTGACCAACTGGAAATGACGGTAACACATTACCATTATTCAACAAAACAGCTTTAAGACTCGTCTTGGATGAATCAATGAAAAGCCTCCACTCTTCTGGTATGTAATTGATTTTGAGGGCTGCCATTAAACCAGAAATGTTGTGGCACGCAGAAAGGTCACCCTCTTTGAAAAAGAATAATAAGCGGCTTCTGGCGGTTCCTATACACAGAAATTGTAACATCTTCTGTCAGGAGATTCCACTGTTGCAATCTGGAACCCGAAAGCTCCGCCTTGTTCTTCGGTAAATTCAGATTTCTTACAAGATCATTCAGTTCACCTTGGGTTATTAAGTGTGGTTTAGTGGATGTAGTTTGCTCAAAATCTGGGTCGCTTGAGGTTGATGGTTCAGGACCACCAATGTCCTCTTCTTCATCAGTGGAAGCAGCTGAAAATGATTCTGGCACTTTGGGAACTGGTAGGTCATCGCCATGTGGTACCGGACGTATTGCAGAGGGGATGTTTGGATATTCCAGAGTCCATTTTTTCTTCTTTGATATGCCTTTCCCTATTGGAGGGACCATGCAAAAGTAACAGTTGAGATGATCAGTGGACTCTCTCCAAATCATTGGGACTGCAAAAGGCATAGCTTGCCTTTTGCCAGTCAACCACAGTTTAAGATGTGCTGCACATGTATTGCAGCATATGTGTGGCGCCCAGCTCTTATCTTGATCTCCTATTCTGCAGCCAAAATACAAACCAAACTGTACGCCTTCTTAATCACTTTAGTTGTATTTTGTTTTTGTGATAGAAATGTGACCTCACCACATATACCTTGTATAACAGAAATTATTAGCACTGTTCACACATGTCCTAGGCATTTCTAACTACGATACTTTTGATAAGGACTAATGCACTAACTAATGGCAAAATTTTATCAGAGATAAGATATTTATACACAAAGGTGATGTAATCATAGGTTGGATTGCATCATCAACATCTAGTTACATTTTTATTGGTCATTAGAAAAAATTATGCAATCGCCCACAACAGTTGCGTCATATATATAAATTGACCGTAATTAAATAAACTAGTAGCATATATCTTGAAAACTAGAGCCAATCAACATTTTTTAAAGGCATTTTTGTTTTCAGCACACCAAAATTAGTTAAGATCAGCTATTTTCATTTCTGGTACATTTTGGTTGTTGACTAGTGTTATCATAGTTTTTGTTTTCTCAATATTAATGTCGAATCCATATTCAAGACTTATATTGTTCACTTGCTTCACTAGTTCTTGTAACTCCTGTTCGCTTTCAGCTAACAACACGGTATCATCTGCATATCTAAGGTTGTTTATTGACCTTCCACTGATGTTCAGTCCTGGTATTTCCTGTATCTGTTTGAAAATGTTTTCGGTGTATAAATTAAATAGGCAGGGGGACAGCACACAACCTTGTCTGACACCTCTTTTTATGTCTATGTATGGTGAATAATTCCTTCCAGATCTTACTGTGGCAGTTTGCTCCCAATAAAGGTTACTGAGTATTCTTATATCTTTTCCATTGTGGTAAAGTGGGATGTTATAAATATTTATAGGGGACTTAGTGTACTGACTGAGATCAGCTGTGAAGGTATCTATATCTAATAAGAGTAGTGTATTATAAATAACCTTACTTGCTGCCACATATGTATACCTCAGTCAGAATTATTCTGGAATAGTGTGATGACTACGTTATATGTCTAGGGTATGTGTATGATGAAGTGTAAGTCATAACAACAACAGACAGATAAACAATTTAATTTATTCCACCACACTTGACAACACTGTGACACTCACATACATAAAACACTCTACGAGGATATCTTAAAGGAGTCACTGATAACTTTTCAAATAACAATATGTATTCAGTGCTGTCATGAATGTATATGTGTCCTGATTCAAATACAAAGGGAACCAGGAATCACAATCAATTTTAATTACAAGTTATATGTACAGAATTTATCAATATGAATCTTGTAGTGACATATATTATTAATAGTATCCTATGTGTGTCAGTTGTGTAGTAGTAATATGAGGTAATACTGGTTTTGTTTTGTTCAAGCTCTGTTGGTATTTGTCATCATGACTTCAATAGTTTGTTTCTATTGGAACTAGTATTGGAGATGTTCTCAGTTCCTGGTATTAAAACAATTAAATTCCCCTCTTAATTTTATTTTACAATGTCATTTTAAGATGGGGGTACATAATGTTGAGCTCCATGGCCACACTCTCTTATCTTTAGTGATGACTGCAGCAAAAGACTCCTCTGCTCGATTACTTTAATGAGTTCTGGAGCCACCCCTCTGGTTGCTATATGGACCAAGGAGTATGCTGTCCGCCTCTGGCTTCAGCAAAGCTCTGACCAGGTGCTGCTCAATAACTTTAAGACCACGGTCCCTGAAACAAGAAGGTTGTACCTCCTACTTCATAACTAATTTATATTCTATTTCTACACTGAGCACAATACGTCACAAACATTGAGTTCAGAGCGTTAGGCCAACTGTCAGCTTCATCTGAAATACTTTATACCAGTATTTTCCTCCCTAATGGTTACTACGCCTCTGCAATTCCAGCATTATTTCTTTCTAGTCAATAATCTAGGTGTCAGTGTACTGTTTGGCCATTCCATGCAGTTTTACTTTCCTCCGACACCTTCTGTTGAGGCTGGAGCACTATAGGCTTTACATCATGTTCGCTACTGAACTACACATATATATATAGACATAAATTATCAATTTACATTCAATTTTCATTAAAAGATATTGAATATTTCAAGCTTACCACAATTCATGGAAATAATAATAAACAGTTTCGTTGACTGGCAATGAATATAGCACAACTCCGATCTGCCGATGTCCCAGGCTTTATTTTATAAAAAAATATACACTGGTGCTCAACGCACTGCTTCTTAGTAGGTTTATTACAAGATGTGGCAAGGAACAGACGCTCTGAATTGAGTATATTCGCAGCTCTACCCAATCAAACCATGTCTACACATCTTTTCAACAAAGTACCCTTTTCACGTTTCCCCTGACAACACAAGATAGTATTTATAGCCCGACCAATCGTGTTTAGTCTTACATTTGTTGCGCTCCAATCAAATAGGAGTTAACATGGTAGGCTATTTCCGTAACGTAATGTTTTTTCAAACACGTTATAAAAAAATTTTATGAGCAGAAATGATTTCATGCTGTCAGGCACCCCCACTATTTTATTTTGGCCATAACTTGGTAATTCCTAGACTATTTGCGTAACGTTTTACATATTCTTTGTCAGCAAGCCCTAAGGAACCCAAATATACAAATTTAAAAGAGCTAAGTGGCTGCGTTCAAAATATGTTTTCTACCACCTCCTGTTCACTTCCATCCCCATGTGGTGTCTGGGTACTGTCATGTTTTCAAACGTAAACCCATCTAATGTCATCTTTCCTAATAAGCGTTTTCCAGGTTTTTTAAAACCTAACTCTGGGAAGGTTAGTGTTTTTATCACTGTCCGTCTGAAAAAAAAGTTAGTGCATGTGGCCTTACACGCGTGATGGCAGCAATTGTGTATCGCGCGACGCGTGTTTAGTATTGCATGCTTCCTGCCTTCATTCGCCCCTCTCTCTCTCCTGCTTTATCTGTCTTTTAGTTACGCCGTGTATGGAATGAATGAAATATTAAATCTAGGTCATTGATCAGCTTGCGTATCTCAAGGTTTTTTTCCAAGAAATACAGTACACGTTTCATTGAAGAAAGCGTGTAATAATACAGTAGGCTTTTACTATCAACGTGAAAGCGTTACAATTTGCAGACGAAGGAGAACACAAGGGGGATTTTGCGTACAGTCATTGTGACAGCACTGTTCTTTACCATTCTTCTTTCCTTTTATTAAATTTATTTGTTAGGCTTTACATTTACGTTTTAATTTATATATGGGGATTAGAATATTTCACGACACCTCCCCTCTTAAAACAGACATCCCATGTCAGTCCTTTATTCTATATACACATAGATAAATGTAAGTCAACTTGACTTTACTCTGCTGTGGTGCTATCATGGTTTTATGTAGTTGGGTCCATTCAGAGTAGGCACTACTCATGAAATCTGCCTCAGACTTCTACAACCAATAATATATTTCGGTTATGTTACTGAACAGCCGCAAGTGTGACTGCTTGTCTTAATGCTGCTTCGCAACCCGTATTCACCATTTCTCTTCTCTGAGTCTGCGCAATGACATGTCCAGAGAACATTATATTTTCCTCAAAATGTACGTTATGAGGAGATAACATATACCTGGTGATAGCAGAGTTTTCGTAGTGGATCCCATAATCTTCTTATTATCCTGTATGAAACATTCGGAATATCCTCAATCAAAGAGGCAACTCAGGGATTCATTATCCAACAATTTTTTCCTCCGAAATGTTTACATCCAACAAGTTTGTCTAACCTCAGGCTTTACTGGAATCTGATAGTATCCTTTACTCAGATCCACTTTTGAGAAATATTTAGCTTTATTTAATCTGGCAAACAGCTGATTTGTATCCGGCAATGGATCCACCTGTCCTTCTGTAATAGCATTCAGTCTCCTGTAATCTATACAGAGTCTATGTTCTCCAGAGGGCTTCCTTAAGAGTACAACACCGGAACTATACGAGGATTCACTGTGTGAAATAATTCCTTCCTTCAACAGATAGTCTATCTCTTCCTTCAAAGCTTTCTCCTTAGCAAACGGAATCGAATATGGTTTCATACAGACAGGTGTGGGGTCTATCAGTTTCATATCATATTCCATTAGGTTTGTATGCCCTGGTCGGTCTGTTAACAACTCTGCATGATTATTTAGAACCTGTTGCACTCTCTCTTTCTGAGTTTTCGTTAAATGTGTACTGATTTTCACCTGTGCTGCTGTCTCACAGGGGTGTAATGGATATTCAAATGATGAAAGTGGTTCCTTTTTCATCTCCATGGCGATGGACAAGGTC